>OX155964.1:24323782-24383782 GCA_944548615.1 Micropterix aruncella | reverse complement strand
ACCCCCTGATGATAGGTACCACCTCCTCACTACGAGTAAATTGGAGTCCAGTGAGGGGTGGTCCCTCACACAGTTTTGCACTAGCTTTGAATAAATGGTATTCGAGACTTGTGCCATATATATCTATACGGTTACTATGGATAACGATATGTTATTATGGATTGCCAAATAAATTGCTATTATTCTCGCCGTCATAAATATCAGCACCACCTGCTTATCGCCGGCGCAAAATGGTTGCCAAGTCGTACATAGGTGTTGAGCAATCTAGTAATCAATGATATTAAGTTGCCGTGTGATAAAAATAGTTCGGTTATAATATTACCTGCTCTTGTTACTTTCAGAAAGTGTAAAGAATATGTTGAGCTTGTTATTCGCGTTGGCAGATAGTGCTCTAGGGTCAGGTTGAGTTCACCACTAATTATGAAAGGGGGCTGTGAGTTTGCACATAAGTCTCGCGTACATTTTAAGTGGCGCTGCGCCCCGGAACGGTAAGGTAAGCCGAGACGCCGGCGCCGCGTCGCTCCTCCTACCTTACATCTCGTCTCGTCAGGGTACCCTACAACTAAACCGCAATCTTACACACACTACCCAGGTGCTGCGCTTCCGAAAGTATAGGAAAGTGCAGCCTCTCAACTCTCGCCAACCTTGAGCTCATTCACCAATCACTTTTAAAATCGATCCTTTTATTACACGACTGCCCAACAAAAAAGGAGTGCGTGTTCAGTCGACCAATCGACAATTCTTGTCGCGCTTTTTTGTGTACCCGCATTTTTTTTTTGTTTTTTGAGATTAAGAGGGAAATGTCAACATGTTTTCTACTGTACAATTTAGTATCTTCTTGTTTAATATCAGTTCTAAACTCACGTTATTATTATTATCATTATCAGTGGTAACTTGTAAATGGCTATAAGCTTCCTATTTTTGTTCACTGCACAATTATTGGCTGTAAGTTATCCTTAGGAAAATAAAATTAAAAATACCTATTTTGAGCCCCCCATGAGATGATTAAGACCATTCGCCAGATTTAAGACTGCCTGTATATCTGTCTGTCTGCCTGACTGTGTGTATTTCTACGCGATAGCGTCCAAACGCTTAATCTGACTGAACTGAAATTTGGTATCCAAGTATCATATTTTGGTCATGGCAATAGTTGAAAATATTTGGGTTGAATCAGTCCACCAGGGGGCGCCCTAGACATATTTATTATTCTCGATATATTGGACTTAGAGACTTGAATTTTTGCACTCAGATGCCTAGTTGGGCCGAAATCACATTGTAAAATTTTAGTTAGAAAATTTCATAAACAAGCAGCACTTATAATATTTAAATTCCGCCATACATTTTAATCAAATATTAACGATGAGCCGCATTAGGCTAGGCGATTTTTTCTTCTTAATATAGAAGAAAATTAAATAATCTTTAAATATTTCCTGAAACAACTCGATCCGTCAAGTAGTTTTTTTTTATCACCGGCGTAAAACTGAAAAATATGGTTTCGAGAAAAACGCGTTAAAAGTTTTCTAGAAAACTAATATTTTTTTAAAACTTTTATCAATCTGAGATTAATTAGCTGTTCTAATAGTGAAAGATTCATGCTTAGATTTCAATATTATTTTTATTTTAAAAATCATGAAAACCATGTTTCATTTGGTTAAATATTGTATTTAGCCGATGAAGGTTGATTGCGCGGTATATGTTGCTCTGTTGGAGTCAAAGTTAAATAGTCAAATAAATGATATTTGACGTTATGCGGTCACATATAACTAGAATATCTTAGTCTGGTTATCAAGCATTTTGTCCACTACGTCACAGTCTCACGAAATTGCCGACTCTGCCGAATTCGATAACGAAGTTTGGTTCTGATGGATGACGCATTTTCACAGTTGCCAGTCGCTGGAGTGTGGTCTCGGGCTCGGTTGGCGTTGGGGGTGCCGCCCTAATTCCGATCCCCCTTCTCTTCTCTTACTCTTCCGACACCTTAGACCTCATAGTAAGGCCAACTCTTCCACACCCAAAGACTAACATCTATTCCCACTATAGCTTCTCCTCCATTACCTATGTAGGTGTCATCGTCTAACTGAACTATCCCCTAACAGATATCCGCTCTTATTTTATACTTGTAATGTACATATTGTTCTATCTAAGTTACGTATCTAAAACAGTGAAGTTCTTTGTCTTTGCCCGTAGATTGGTCACTAATCATAGTTTCATCGCGTCGCCAAGACAACACAAAAAAAATAGAAAAACGTAGAAAATTTTCCATATTTTCATAATCGCCAGAAACCAAGCTGCATGGAATTACCACAAATAAGAAGAAGGAGATAACGAATGTTTTTTAAAAGATGACGGTAGACCGTGGACAGGACGGATAATTTTCCCGGTCCGCTCCGAAGAGTTTCCGACTGATAGCTGTTTTAGCAGCCTTTTTTTGAAAATATATAGTGGAGTAGATTCTATGAATATAACGGTAAAAAGTCGCTTCAGCTTTTGATTGTGGATTGATATTTCGATCGGGGTGATTCTATGGGATTTTTTAAGTCTACCTTGGGCACTTTTTATAACCTCAACATGGCATTTAAATAGCTTTAAAAATGATTAATAACTACAGCAACACTTTAATTAACAAACTGTATAATATTACTACTTTTAGGACAACAACTACCTTTCTTTTTAAAGTTCTTTATTTATTTTTTCACGTCACATACCCAGTCAAGTACCCCCAGAAGAAATACATCTTAAAACTGATAATCATTCGTAATTAACCCGAAAGACTTAAAATTAAAGGAATATATAATTTCAAACAATAAATAATGTGAAAAATAGTAATATTTAAATTTAAGCAGAGTTGATATTATAAAGAGCGTTGCAATAAATGTTTTTCAAGTTTTACCAAGCAGAACGAATTTACAAGTACCTTTGTAGTAGATACACGGCATAACTAGATTAATAACAGTCCAAACTTTTACCTTCCCTTGTTGCCGAGTGTCAATTTTATTTTTTTGCGTTTTCATGATTTGATATATCAAAATCTGATTTGACATATCAAAATCATATTTGTTTTCAGTTCGAGCCATATTTTAATCAATAAAACTGCAACAACAACGTCTATTATAAATTAATTCTGTGGCACGCTCATTTAGATTTCCACAATTATTGTATTAATAATTAACACCAGCACTAACTAATTGAATGAAAACGAAATGCATTCGAAGTGTAATAGTTAATTAAATTATAATTATTCCGAGCTTTCGCTTCGGCTGTTCATTTTAATCTGAAAAGATAACTTCCCAGAGTTGCCCGGATGGAGTTCACGAGTTATTGTTATTAAACTTAAGCCAACTTCCCATCAAAGCTTATTAATCTGCCGCCGAACCTAACTATTCGTCTTTCATTATTTGAGCTATCTTCGCTTGGCAGAGTCGTCGAGCTTGGAGATACGTAATAATTAGTAGTTATATGTTGCGTTGGCAGTTTATGGTTCCAGTTGGACCACTAAGACCCCCTCGTTTTCCTGGGTCGGCTCAACTCACGGTTCAACTACTATCCGGTAGCCGGTCGAGGGTCAATACGACGGATGAACTTAGAATGAACTCCGTTTTCCCGATTAAGGTATTGATTTCTTAAGTAACTACTGAAATAATTACAGAAGATTTATATTGTATAATACAATAATACAATAAAATAATCGGTTGTATCATCCGAAGACTTTCCCAGCAAGCAGCTACAAACTGATTTTATTGGAATATTCATTTTATAAATAACAGCGATGGGCGCTCTCTCCGAGCGACCGATTTCAACCACAAACTTTTCAACTCTTACCATCACGCCAATATACAAGTGACATTAACCACTAAGAAAGCACTAATATAATATACTAGTGGTTTTACCAGGCGTTGCCCGTGATATCCGTGCTACAATACCTACATATGTATACCTATTTTCATGGCGATCGGCTAAACGTTATATGTTGATGTGGTGCAGCCTAGTGCCACCTAGTGGCAAGTTACAGCAAATTGAATAGCGCGAAAATGTCTACGTATAGCAATTTTCATAGCGATCGGTTAAGCGATATAAAAGTTGATGTGCTGCAGCGCCATCTGGTGGCGAGTTACATTAAAGTTAATAGCGCGAAATGTTATGCGTACTAAAATGTCTATTTATACCCATTTTCATGGCGTTTAGTTAAGCGGTATGTACGTTGAGATGCTGCAGCGTCATCTAGTGGCGAGTTATGAAGCGGAGATCATAAAAACCGTCTCCATGACAAAATACATATATGTGCCAAATTTCATAGGGATCTGTCAAGTGGTTTTAAAGTCTATTAATCTCGGATAGACAGTCAGAGAGGCAGATTTACCAACATCAATTTTTATATAGGTATAGAAATAGATATTATATTCAAAGCACCAACATAGGAAGTAATTGTCAAATAGACTGAAATTGTTATCCTTACTGTTCGCAGAATTTACAGATACATTTACACACCATCTTATAAATCACCATGGTACGCGGTGCCTGTTGACATTTATCATTTGACAGTTTATTTTTTTTTCGTTCTTTCACTTCGCGGCCGTCAGGAATAGATCCGGTAATCCTAGTGACGAAGAAAAATATTTGTTGATTTTAACAATGTTACCTGTGACCTAACAATGTTAACAATGTAACAATGTGACCTAACAATGTTAATTTAGCTAAATAAATTATAGAAAGTGTTTAATTATTACACTCCACAAAATATTACTGATTTTCAATTAATATTACCGATTTTCAATTTTTACGATTTTTTTCCAATCCAAAATCTTGGGAAATTATAAAAATAAGTAAATTAGAAAAATTCCGGTCATGTAATGCGAGGCGTCCAATAATGGATGCCTTGGCAAAATGTATACAAAATGTATATAAATTTATATAAATGTAAATATAAATGTAAATGTGCGCCGCTTTATAGTAATCCGCTCTATAGTAATGCTATAGCTCTATAGTAAACCCCGCTCTATGTAAATGTAAATGTAAATGTAAATATAAATTTATATACATTTTGCCGTAGGCAAACCCGAGCTAATCGCCAGTCGTTTGTGGGGTTAATAATAAAAACCTGTTTTTTTATTCCACCATAACTTCTAAACGATTTAACCGATTTAACAATGTGTGATATTGCTAGAATCGCTATGTTATCTTGAGTGTCATAGGGTACCTAAAATATCTGAATTTTTTAAAAAATACTTCTCTCAACGTCCAAATGTCAATTAATTAATATAAGTATATCGTGTTTATTGTCAAATGAAAGGTCTGTTTTCAAACATTCCGGAAATATACATATATCTACATATATGATTAAATACAAAAACCCAAATATTAGATTTAGAAAAAAAACCGTAATAAAAATAATTATAAATACAATAGCACACTTTCTGTAACAGCAGTGATGCTTTTTATTCTTTTTAATCTATAGTAATAATATAAAGAAGTACTGTTTGTAAGTTTGTGGGTTTTTAGGTTTGTAAGTTTTTATGTAGGGGGTAATCTCCGACACTACTTAACCGATTTCAAAAATTCTTTCGCTAATGGTAAGCTCCATTATCTATGAGTGCTATAGGCTATATTTTATCGTGACAAATATTGGTTTTTAATACGAAATCATGATATTTGTAAATCAGGTCGGAGATATATGAGCTGAATAGTTGCTTTATCGGCGTGCGCTGACGTTTCAGAGATCAGACTAAGAGACATATATTAGAAAGTCGGCCATGGCGATGGTATTGTGAGGTACCACCACTCACAAGACTCCAAATTGTTCGGTGTGAGGTGGTGGTATCAACTTACGAGTTATCTCCGTATTGAAAGGCGGTTTCGAATGAAGTAGAAGGAATTTATTGATCGAAGGTTTGAATATTGCCAGTTATAACGCTTGCCGAATTAACGAGTGCCCGGAATACTTTATCGAGACGCGAGGGTTGCGCGACGGAGGTTATGTGGGAATAGTGGATAAGGATTGTGCGTGTGCTCCTAGTATCTTGTACTGGGCACGGCTCGAGTCTGTGGGATTACAGACTGATGCTTCGAGACTCAGGGAGAATGAGGAAAGGAAACCAAGGAGCCGGATTCGTTGACCTAACTCGTGAGAGAGAGTGCCGAATGCCGTCGCAACCTTGGGGGAAGGTGATCACTCGGGGAAGGACATGTGACCGAGAAGCCGGGACACTGAAGTGTGCCGTCGCTATCTGGAGACATGACCACTCGAGGAATGATAATTTGGTTGCTTTTTCGCCGGCTTATATAGGCCGTGAAATGATGCAATCCAAAAATATTCCGAGTGAAAGTATTGTTTCATCGTGCTGATTCATAGCTGCACGAGTCAAAATAATAGCTGAATTGTGTCTGTTGTTTCACTGGAAATCGATGCATTTGTTGATCGCATGTAATGGACTTAAGGTCCGTGACAGTATATATTGAACTTTTATATTTAAGCTACAATAACGGCTTTTATGTCTTAAATGAGTAAGAAAAATAGGTAGGTAGATTTCTTGAAGACATTAGCAATACAATAAGAATCCTTATAAAAATAAATTAATCTATTATCACGGTTGGTTAATAAAGATAAAATTACCCATTTACTGTATTTTTTTTAGGTGGTGTAGTTATAGGGATGTTATGAAATTAGTAACGCGTGCAAGCACCCCGAAATACTTAGCAGGCGGCGGGAACGCTGACCTTGCTGGTCCAGCAGATGCCGCCGCCTGCTAAGTATTTTGGGGTGCTTGCACGCGTTACTAATTTCATGACATCTCTCAGCCCAGCAAGGTCAGCGTTCCGTGGAAGGCGTCGCTGGTGTCAAGGAACAAGACGTGTATGTCTACGAGATGTAGCGTGTATGTGAGGGGGCTACGTCTTGCACTATATATCTAAAGTTAGCGTCTAAAAAGGCAAATAAACGCCGTCCTACTTAAATTAACAAATTGATTCGAAACTTTACGCTAAACTAAGCCGCGGGCAACAGCTAGTAACAAATATATACGTCGTATGTACACCTCTATTGGTATGTGCTATGCGAGGTTAGATAGAAACTGCAGAGATTACAGGTCGGGAAACTTTGTGTACAGCAATTTGCGCTGTTTGACATGTGGCGTCTTGTTGAACTTTAAACGTCCCAGCAGATCGTCCACAGAGCAAACACTGTGTTATCGATTTTATGTTCAGAGAGCCCGGCGTCGCTTCTCCTGCTTGCTAACTTGTAGGCTATCTACACATCCGTCCACTTCGTATATATAAAAGCGGCAATATTAATTTCATGCAGGCGACATTTCAAACTTATATTAAATGTAACTGATTTTTCTGTCTGTATATTAATAGGGAGCTAATGGGCCCTTGCTGAGTTGGCCACGAAGACCCATTCTGTTCAGGGTCGGTCACACTCACGGGTCAACACCCATCCGATGGCCTCCACGCATGGGGTGCGAGCCTGGGTAGGACACTGGGTCAACCAGTCTCCCCTGGGAATCAATCCTCTGGCGCTCCTGGACGGTCTGCGCACCGAGCGGCGCAAGCCAATCGATTGTGCTCTCTGACTAACAATCGGGGCAGTCTGGGAACTGTATTGTTTCCTATAGAGCGGGGGTAGTTGTCTGCCTTACGGCGACTGCTCTTGAAATGACCATTGGCCATCCGATCCCGGTTCAGAGTCGGGCAAAGGACGCCTTGGTCCGCGGCAGATTCGGTGCACTCCGTTTCACCGCTTCGTAAGGGAGAGGACCGCGCAAGCGACCTCCAACTCGGAACCAATCGAGAGACCGGAGAAATCTGGTCACAATTGGAAGTGAGGGCGCGAGTATCTCGAGCCCGCCGGGTTTATTCATGGCTCACTCGCGGTAAGGCGTTGGACTCTCACGGGTTGTGACGTAGCTGGACGTAAGATTGTACTGTCCAAAGTCTTCTACGTTCACTGCAGGGCGACAGAACGACTAATCGTTAAAACGTCCTGTGGTGACGGGCTCGCCCGGTGTAATCGACACCGCAAGATGTATATTAATAGAGTTGTAAATATTTATTATATGATGCAACTGTCACTACAATACTCGTGATATGCGAGTAAGGCACATCTGGGGGTTGTATCACCCCACGTTGACTTACAACGGGCGAACGTGTGACCCCAGGGAAATTTAACATTATCAGGTCGTTTTTTCTCTAATGGATTGAACCTGAGGAATAAATATTTGGTTTATGATGCAACTGTTACTACAACACTCGTGATGTGCGAGTAATGCACATCTGGGGAAATTTAACATTATTAGGTCGTGTTTACTCCCATAGAATGAACCCGAGGACTTAGCATTTTTAGTTGTCGACTACAACGGGCGAAGCCGTCAACCCAGGAAGTTATAACGATAATTATCGTCCTGTCTCCCGTGGGGTGAGCGTAGAAGAATTCGGGACGATACAAATCTACCGCCCAGCAGACACGAAACCGCCAGAGTTCAACTCCTTACTGTGAAGCACTATGAAAGTAATCCAGTGGGCCACCTCGCCACCTGGCTATCAGTTTTGGCAGGATATAGCCGTCTGGACTTAGCAGAAAATCACATTCCACTGTCTAGCTCTACTGCCCGGCGGCTGAGCACCAACCGGGCGCGTCTCCAGGTGGCGGATAGGAGAACGCCCGAAGGGACCCCGGCTCGAGGGATGATACCCGAGGCCGGGTGCTCTTCGGGTAGTGGTGGCTAATACACTGTGTGTGGAAGGCCCCACCGCGGACCAACTCTCCAAGCCGAGGTGTAAGCTACCGTGCTAATGGCTGCAGGGCGCAGGGAGTGTTGCGTCTCTTACGGTGCCTCCCGGATACCGGGCGTCCTCCGGGTAGTATAAGCCAAGCCCCGGTCATACGCGGCTCTGTCCGGGTGAAATCGCACTACCGCGGTACTCGTGGGAACTTATATGGACCTATCAAATAACACAAACCTAATTGAAGCACTCCAGGGGGTGGCTTTGTCTCAAAGCGAACCACAGGAGGCACCCAACGCGGGGGCGGGCCCATCAAAAAGCCCACCCAAAACCCGCACTAGATATAACGGCGCCGCAAGGCGTTGCTACAAAAAACTGATGAGAGAGGGGCTAACTGCTAACCCCCGAGCCTCCAGTACTAACTCTAAGCCGGAGGACGGGACTGCAGAGGCCCCTGGGGCTCCTAAACGCCCCAGACAAGGGCCAAACACCCCAAGTCCCTCCCATCAGGCGACAGGGAAAATACCGAAAGTCTCCGACCAAGGTTCTTACGCCCAGGCCACAAAAGGACTCCTCAGGCTAGCCCTCATAATAAGGGGCTACCCTGACAAAAAACTTGAAGCCGGCGACATAGAAGCCATCCGGGACAAGATTGTGGACGCCATCATGGAAATTCCTGTTGGCACTAAAACACCATCCTTTACCGGCAGCTGGGAGAGGGACGGTGCAATCGTCTTCTCGTGCGCAGGTGAGGAGACGGGGAACTGTCTCAGAAGCCTTTCCACGGACTTACTCGTCCAAGGGGAATCCGTGTGTGTGCTGCCGGTCGATGAGCTGCCCAAACGCCATCGAGTGGTGGTCCACGTGGAGGAGCCCAAGTACACTGTCGAGAAAGTACTTCTACTCCTCGACATGCAAAACCCAGGTCTGAAGGCCGATGGGTGGGCCGTCGCTAGGGGGAGCACGAAGAAGGATGCCTCGAGCGTCCACTTCGCCTGTCTATTGAGCGACTCCTCATTGGCCACTCTCAGGGCCTGCAACTTCCGACCCTTCTGTGGGCTAGCACGGGCATCTGTAAGGCTGCTCGATAATAAGCCTAGGAAGGAGTCGGACGCAGTGGAGGGAACGGAAGGAGGTACAGCAAAATGAACCACCTAAAAGTCCCCATAATCCAGATCAACTTGCACCACAGCAAAAGCGCCTCGGCGATATTAACCAGGAGCATGGCTGTGGCGCAGACAAGTATAGCACTAATCCAAGAACCTTGGATTGTTAGGGATACTATAAGTGGATTACGAGGTTGCGGAACCATTCATAAGGCCCAACCGACTCGGAAACTCAGGACCTGCGTGGTCACTAAGGGCGTCACAGCCACTTTTCTGCCACAACTCAGCGGCGATGACCTAACGGTCGTTTTAACAAAAATCAACTTGACAGGAGACAGAACGGTGGATCTACTCATTGGTTCAGCATACATGCCTTATGACTCCACTGACCTGCCACCGCAAGAAGATATAACCAACCTAGTGACATATGCGAAACAACGCGGGCTCCAACTCCTTCTGGGTTGCGATGCGAACTCCCACCACGTGTGCTGGGGTAGTTCCAACATAAACCCAAGGGGGGTAAGCCTGCATGACTTTATCCTAGGCAATGAACTCACCATCCTCAACAGAGGAACAGAACCTACCTTCACAGACTCAAGAAGACAGGAGGTACTGGACATCACGATCTGCACAAAAGAGTGGCCGACCTGGTTCAAGACTGGAGGGTCTCAGATGAACCCTCAGGCTCGGACCATAGGCAGATCCATCTAACGCTTCGGCACTCATTGGAAATTCAGTGGGCTCGTAACCCTAGAAATACCATCTGGGAAGGATTCGATAGGACCTGGCTATCAAGCTCACCACGGTTCCGAATCGATTCCACACCAAAGAGCAACTAGAAACAGCTGCACTATCACTGTCTAATGCCGTTATAGACGCCTACGAGCAGAATTGCCCTTTGAAACAAAAAAACCTCTCAAAAAAGGTCCCATGGTGGAACCCAGAGCTGACCAAGCTCAGGCTTACGCTGAGAAGGTGTTTCAATAGGGCAAGAAATCACAACACTAACTCGCAACATCTTTGGGAGGAATACAAAAACGCCCGAAACGAATACAACAAGGCCATTGTTAAAGCCAAACGAAGAAGCTGGAGGGACTTTTGTGAGAGCGTGGAAACAGCTTCCGAAGCCTCCAGGCTCAACAAGATCCTCAGCTCTAACAACCGCCCCCAGCTGGGATGCCTTAAACGACCAGAGCGGGGACACACAAGCGACACCAAGGAAACCTTGAAGCTCCTAATGGAAACACACTTTCCGGGCTTCCAGGAATCCTCACACCCAATTGCCGCAGGGTAGAACTCCAAGAGGCTCCACAAGCCCAGGGAGTGGGCCCTTGCAGCCAAGATAGTTAATCCAAAAGCAGTAGAATGGGCCGTGAGCACCTTCGACCCCTACAAATCACCTGGACCGGACGGAATATACCCAGTCCTACTACAAAAAGGGTTAAGCCAGCTGCTGGGCCCTCTAACAAAGGTACTCATCAACTTTCATGTCTAGGTCTTTCGCAGTGCAAGCGGCCCGTCTCTGGAATTCCGTGCCTTTACCGATAAGACAACTTGAAAACCTGAGCGGGTTTAAAAATTCTTTAAAGAGACATTTACTCAACTTATGAATTCCCCCTCCCCTCCCGTCTCCTTTGCTTGTCCTTATATTTCACTCCTCCCTTCAATACGAGTTGGCATACGTTACTAATCACTGAATTATATTTTATACTATGATGACTTTTTTGTATGTGTATTTATTTATTACTTGTAAATTTATTTGCCCACATAAACCTTCAGTCACAATAACCCTGGCGGTATGGTCGGTAGATATTGCCACATGGCAATAGGCCCACCACATTGTATTCTTTTGTGTGTGCAATAAAGCTTTTCAAACAAACTCAGAACGAGCATAGCCCTCAGACACGTCCCTCATGCCTGGAGCAGCGCAAGAGTCACGTTCATTCCAAAGGCAGGCAGGAACGGCCACATCTTTGCCAAAGACTACAGACCCATTAGCCTCACCTCCTTTCTCCTGAAATCACTGGAAAGACTAGTTGACGGCTACTTGAAAACCAACCACCTAGCTCTTCAACCGCTTGCTGATGCTCAGTATGCCTATAGGGAGGGCAAATCTACGGACACTGCCCTACATCACCATGGTGAGCACAATAGAGACACAGTTAGCGGCGAAAGGTTACGCTCTGGGAGTATTCCTGGACATCGAAGGAGCATTTGACACCACTTCATATGCAACTATAAAAAACGCTATGCAAAGACGAGGAATACCAGAGACCATTATTGACTGGACATTGAGTATGCTATCAAATAGGAATCTGACCGTCTATCAAGGCGACACCTCCATCACGGGAATCCCTGCCAAGGGCTGTCCACAGGGTGGAGTCATCTCCCCCCTCTTGTGGAGCATCGTTGTAGACGAACTCCTAATAGATCTACAAAACCTAGGCCTCTCTGTCTACGGCTACGCTGATGACGTGGCCATAGTAGTCAGAGGAAACTTCCTATCAATACTTAAGGAGCTCATGGACAAAGCACTTAAGACCACCCAAGACTGGTGCCAGGCCAGAGGTCTATCCGCTAATCCAAGCAAGACTAAGGCCATGATTTTCACCAGAAAATACAAACCCGAACCCGTTGAGTGTCTCAAGCTCTGGGATAAGGAGATAGAATACGCTACAGTAGTCAAATACCTTGGAGTCTATCTAGACCCAAAGCTCAATTGGAAGCACCACCTCGAGCGCAAGAGAACAACCTTCTATGCCTCGTTGTGGACGTGCAAAAGAGCCATGGGAAAAACCTGGGGGTTCAAACCCAGGGTCGCCTTATGGCTCTACAGGGCAGTACTGCTGCCTAGACTAAACTATGCTGCAATAGTCTGGTGGTCCAGGGTGAAAAAGCTTGAGACAGTAAAAATGCTTAAAAGCCTTCAAGGTTGCTTGAAAACCTGGGTTCCAATGCTTAAAAACCTGAGGGCTGCAACTGGCGTCATGAAGACCACCCCAACAGCGGGATTAGAGGTGGCACTCTGCTGCCCGCCTCTGGACAAGCTCATCATCCACTCCGCCAGACTTACAGCATACAGACTGAAGTGTTTGGGCGAGTGGAAGCGTGGAGGGCACAATCATCCTGAGCTAAACCTCCTCCAGAAAAGCCCATTCACTCTGACCCAATATCGACTACGGAAAAAAAATTCGGTAGAGAAATCCTATAAAATCCTAATCCCCACCAGGGAAGAATGGAAAAATCCGCAGTGGCTTCAAAGCCACAACGCAGACGCCTGGTTCACCGACGGCTCAGGAACAAATGGACGTTTTGGGGCAGGCGTGTACGGACCCAAAACCAACCACAGAATCAGCATCCCCCTTGGACAATACGCTACGGTTTTCCAAGCCGAGGTACTTGCCATATTGGAATGCATAAAACTACAAAGTCGACTTGAGGTAAAAAACAGACAAATCCTCATCTGCTCTGACAGCAGAGCAGCACTGGACGCTCTGGCTAAAGCCACCACAGAATCTTCTGTGGTCTGGGACTGCATGCAGGAGCTCAACAAATTGGGAAAATCCAACAAAATCACCCTAATATGGATACCGGGTCACCAAGGCATACCCGGAAACGAAGAGGCCGACAGACTGGCAAAACTGGGCACACTGGATTGCCCAGTGGAGCCAGCTGTAGGGGTCCCCTTCGCTACAGGTAAGAAAATCAGCAGGGACTGCTTGGAGCAGGAACATCGGGCTTCCTGGAAACAGTGTCAGGGATGTCGCCAGGCAAAAGCCATGATGGAGCAACCACTACAGAAGAAAACCAAGGCCCTACTTGACATGAGCAAGAAGAACCTTAGAACGATTATCGGTCTCCACACCGGACACACGACCCTTAGAGCTCATCTATTCAACCTTGGCTTGACTGAGAGCAAGGATTGCCGAATATGTGGCGAGGAACCTGAAGACAGCATGCACATTGATGGCCGCTGTCCAGGGCTCGCCGCCAAAAGACACAGTTTACTGGGACGAGCCTTTCTCGAACCCAGCGATCTGCCCAACTAGAAGGTCAGTGACCTACTTGGACTGGTAAGAAGTACCGGGCTACTAGCTGACCTTTGACCTAACCACACAGTGGGTAGTTACAAAAGACCTTACAGATCTAGGTGAAATCAAGCGCTGGAAACAAGCCCCCCACTCCATCTACTACTACTACTACTACTACTAGCTCTACTGACGAGCCCGGGTGAGTCGCAGCGGGCCGAGCTTACACCCTCACTACTAGATTTGGCCATTTTTTTTTGTCCTCGAGTCTGGTCGCGGATTCGAAGAGTAGTTGACATCACGTCAATAACCACCCCCTCTGCCTATGAAACGTACCAGACCGTTTCCAGCCCCCGGTTATTGCCGGAGTATACAGTCGAAATTCTGACCGAATTTCTGCCTGATTCTGCCCGAAATGCAAACCGCGCAGAATCACCTCAGTCTTCCTCCAGAGCATCCAATCCCATCTGTCCACTACACAGCCGAGAGAGGTTTCAACGGGTTCTATTCCATGTTAGTCCCTCTTTGAGGAAGCTATAGGATAGGACTTAAACCGTGAGTTAAGCAGACCAAAATGTCAAAAAGGTCATATGACCCAAGCTAGATGAAACCGTTAAATGCCACGAGTAATGGACAATCTAATTATATTCAAACGAAATTGGGGGTACTGTTGCTAATTTTTCTGAGGAAATTATACGCTTGTCTTCTATAATGCCCAAAATTCATCTTTTCTACAAGCTTTACCCATCGCTAATTCCTAGATGCATCTAGTTCTTTTTGGACTTCAACATAAGACATAATCATAACAAAGTTTACATTTTTAACAGTTACGGTATTTGGATTTTATGGATTGCTTTTTTCGTCGAGCATTATGTTGCTATTTATATGAATTTCTTTAGAAATAGCATTTTTATTTATTTTATTTAAAAAAAAACACTTTAAATTTTAAAGTAAACCGATTGGAAAATCCGAAACCACCGTAACTTTCATCGGTCATCCTTAGGAGACGACTGATACTTTCTCAAACCAAGTCTATTAGCAAGTATGAAATATAAAAACTTATATGTCGAATATTTAATAGCAATTACTAAACTTACCTACCGAAATATAAACTTCTTTGTTCTAGGCTTTTAAAAGCATCTAAAACCATATTATCGTTAGATTCCGTTAGTCGATAAGCCCGAAATTGTAGGGAACATTTACCATATTAGTAAAAAAAAATTCTCAAGATTAAGGGAAATTTACATACATATAATACGTTGGTGATGGTTCTAAAAGCCATATTAGTAGTAATCACAAAAGCCATAGCCATAGAAACAATAATGCTGCATCTAAAATGTATTATATATAGCAACCTAATATAGACGAAAATAAACAATACATAAGATCCGATTACCGTAACTATTAACTATTAGAAAATAACCAAGTTATGATTATGTCATTCATTGTGACTGGAACAAAGTAGGTATGCTGAAATAATTCATGAATTTTACAGAAATATAACAATCATTAAAAGTTTCTGCTTAAAGTGAGTGCCTTTGTAAATTGTGAGCTGGACGGATAAGTATCCAGGAGAAATTTAAAAAGCCATTAGTTTGCTTCCGGGGCGCATGCAGTGCTTTGTGAAATTTAGACATTTCAAGCTAAATGACAAAACTTCAGATTTATTTACATAAATTAATCTGCTTCTTTCGCATCTGCTGCTTTTTAAATAAAAAATAAGGGAGTGTTTAAGTTTGGTTAAACAAGTTACAGAATAGATTAGTAACTTTTAAGGATGAAAGTTGAATACTTCGGTGTATAAATGCGAGCAGTAAGTATAACAATTTCAGTCTATTTGGCACATTTCTTCCAATATTAGAGCTCTAAATTTAATATATAAGTATAATATATAATATAAATATAATACATTAGTGCTGTAATAGTGGTTAATGTTACTTTTATATTGGAGTTTTAAATATAGTAACAACAAAAATATACATCCATGAGAAAATCATTAGCTTATACTCTTGATGTTATCGACAGAATGAAAATAAATCGACGTGTCACTAATAACGATTTAGGAGAAACGTTCATTTATTAATGTAATTTTGGACTTGAAATTCTACCAAAGGTTCTGAGCTATAAAATTCGTGACGTCTTAGATCATATTTGTCTACTACGATGCGTAGGTACGCATTATTAATTAATAATATCATCTCATAATTAGCTCAATTGCACATTTTATGAAAATAAATACAAATATTCTTATAGCCCTCATCTGTTCCGCTGCGTTTACCATTCGCTCTCGAAATTTTTCGATCGAATTGACTGGGGTCACAGCTTTTTTGATTTACTGTTGACCCAAACATATCGTCGACGTTGGTCGCATCGAGCAAGATGTATAAAAATTTGAATAAATTTTAGTGTAATATTTTTTTGTTAATTTAATTTTCCAAAAATAAAGACGACCTTAATTAGCTGCGTTCTAATTGCAATATTCAGTATTCAGTATTCAATTTATTTATTCAGAATATGCAATAATAGCATGAATAATTAGTTGAGCACTCATAGTAATTATCAGTTGAGCAATCATAGTAATTATCAGAGCACATTATCAGTTGAGCACAATAAGTAAAATACACCCTTTGTTAAGAATAGCAATCATTAATTAATTAATAATACCTTTTTGGATAGCTGATTAAACTAGCAAAATTTTTTAGTAACATGCACTCTTAATGTCTCCTGTGATTTCTTAAGCTAGATTTTTTTTGAAACATAACATGTACATTTAAAATAAAAAAATAAATGTTATGTGTCGTAAATTACAATCCTGCAGTTACTTAATACTTTTTATGATTTTTCTGGCTTAGTCAAAAAATCGATTACGAAAAAATTATAAAGGAAAAATCATTCACTAAGTAGTTTTTTTACAATTTAGGATTCAATGTCAAACTATGGGTTACTAACAAAAAAAACTTTTAAATTTAATTTTCTCGAAAACTATTGATTTTCGGCGATAAATATGGGTGTTTAAATTTGTTGCATTATGGCTCTCATAACACGTTCTGTAATATATAGACACATCCATAATTCCATCCTGTATGTATCCTGTATTCCATGACACATCCATAATTAACAATATTCTTTAGGGTAATTATCTAATTCACTCCACCTTCCATTACTCGTTCATCCATTAATACAATCGTTTAGCCGTAAATAATACATGATACAAATAATATGTACATCGTAGTAATGTTAGGTACATATGTGGGCTAAAAGTAACAGCGAAAGGCAAGAGCACGTTTCGCAGTATTTCAGCACGGCTCCCTCCTATTTTCAGCGTCGGTCTGACCGCAAGTCTGCCTGCATCGCTGTAATTCAGTCACGTACACTTTTCATAGCGCCCCTCGTAAAAGTAATCTGATCATTACCTATCTACGGTATACGCGAGTTAAGTCACTTACTCTAATTTAATGTGCCCGTAATCATTTTACAGCGGCGATTCAGGAGCATGTCGCTAGATCTGTAATTAGTGAAAGATGAGCTGGATGAGGTTAGAGACTGCGCTGTGTGTTTATCACATTACAAATCAAAATTTTGTCAAATGAATTATGAAAATATGATTTTTAATATTATTTTGTTCAACATATACAGCATAAGAATAATTGTTTGTTTGTCTGTACTCTTTATTGTGAAATATCCCAATGTTCAGGTTTATTATCATACGAGAATTTCTTACAACCAACCCTATGGAGTGTTTATGTATGTGTACGTGTAGCATATGTGTAACTGTGTCTTGTTAATGCATTCAATCGACATAGTACAAATGCACTTCCGTTAATTTTATCCCAACGGAAATGGTGACCCAGCCGGGAATCCAACCCGGAACTTTACAATGTAATATCAGGCGAACTAATCACTGTGTGTTTATATACAATACATGCATAATATCTAACGGTAGCAAAGCCTATGGTGATTTATTATTTACTATATATTAATAAGAAACAGAAATAAGGATCTATCTCTTTGAAATAAACATTAGCGGATTAAACATAAATCACCTAAGATTCGCCGACGACATTGTGATATTCGCTGAGAGACCAGACATTTTACAAACTATGTTACAACAACTAGATTACGAAAGCAGAAAAGCAGGTCTATCCATGAATCTAACGAAGACCAAAGTAATGACGAATGCATTAAAGGAAGGCATAGAAATAGGACAAGAGATTATCGAATATGTATATGAATATATATATATATATATATATATATATATATATATATATATATATATATATATATATATATATATATATATATATATATATATATATATATATATATATATATATATATATATATATATATATATATATATATATATATATATATATATATATATATATATATATATATATATATATATATATATATATATATATATATATATATATATATATTTAGATTCATGAAAAGTTACTTATCTGGGGTCCTGGTGGACCAGAAACATTTTACCGATAGTTAATGTCCTCTTTAAATACTTAGGGCAGCAGCACCTGTTTCCGCAATTGATAACTTATGATGTTCTTAGTTATTGCTCACTGCAGCCGAATTATTGTATGCCCTTGGATGTAATAAGTATAGGAGGATGGTTTCTGTAACAGAAATGGATGTTAGTAACTTATTTTAGAAGAAATTATATGACTGAGAATATTTCGACACTAGTCGTATTCATCTCTATGACATTTCTGATAGAACAATTTTTTCAAAATTTAAATTTAAAAAAAACTGAACATAGAGAAATGGGTTAATAATATTTTGCAATATCGTTATAGATACACTATAACGATATTTTGATAATTGTTTTAAAGTAAATATTTTGATAATTGTTTTAAAGTAAAAATTATTAAGTGCCTTGGCGATAACGCTAAAGAAAGAGACGTTAAATCTTGGGAGTTGGCTTTTATAAATATTTTAGGCGCTTGCAAGGGTCCCGGTCTGAATAGGCAAAATTAATACAGTAATTATATTTGTTCAGACATATTCATTAAAAGCTTATTAATATTTTTCATTTAAAAATCATTATTAATAATGTTTTTCAAGGTCGGTTATAGTGTATCTATAACGATATTGCAAAATATTATTAACCCATTTCTCTATGTTCAGTTTTTTTTAAATTTAAATTTTGAAAAAATTGTTCTATCAGAAATGTCATAGAGATGAATACGACTAGTGTCGAAATATTCTCAGTCATATAATTTCTTCTAAAATAAGTTACTAACATCCATTTCTGTTACAGAAACCATCCTCCTATACTTATTACATCCAAGGGCATACAATAATTCGGCTGCAGTGAGCAATAACTAAGAACATCATAAGTTATCAATTGCGGAAACAGGTGCTGCTGCCCTAAGTATTTAAAGAGGACATTAACTATCGGTAAAATGTTTCTGGTCCACCAGGACCCCAGATAAGTAACTTTTCATGAATCTAATTTTATATATTATTGAAAATAATTAAAAAAAAAATTTACACCCTTAAAATATCAAAATATATATATATATATATATATATATATATATATATATATATATATGTATATATATATATATATATATATATATATATATATATATATATATATATATATATATATATATATATTGAAATATTTGATAGTTTTGTGTATATATTCTTTTAAGAATTGATCAATAAGATGATTATAAAGTAAATAATTATAAAAGCCACTTACATCGTGACGAAGGATTCCCTTGATCGGATTCGGGAATGCTTTAGGTGTTAACGAGAATGATGAATGCTTTATTATTTACTTTATAATCATCTTATTGATCAATTCTTAAAAGAATATATATATATATATATATATATATATATATATATATATATATATATATATATATATATATATATATATATATATATATATATATATATATATATATATATATATATATATATATATATATATATATATATATATATATATATATATATATATATATATATATATATATATATATATTAATAAAACAGACTATGTAGCTGAAGGTTTGAGGCAACTCAGAGACGAAACTTCCTATAAAAAATTATATAGTGATCCGAATCAAAATTTTGCTAATACAATAAAGAAATATATTGAACAACAAAAAACCATTAAAAAATTATCAGATGAAGATGTTAACACTTTAATTCCTAACCCTATCAGAACACCAAATTTTTACTTATTGCCAAAAATTCATAAACCTAATAATCCAGGAAGACCGATAGTAGCTAGTTTTAACTCACCCACAGAAAGAATTTCAGCTTTTGTCGATTACTTTCTACAGCCATTTGTAAAAAATCTCAAGTCACACATTAAAGATAGTTACCATTTCATCGAGATTCTAAAAAATAACACAATTCCTAAGACTGACAACTTATTACTTGTTACAATTGACGCTGTCTCTCTTTATACTAATATTCCCCATGATTTAGGCTTAGAAGCGATTTCCCATTACCTTAATCAAAGGCCCAGCCCCCAAATTCCTTCTACAAATTTTCTTTGTAAGTTGGCTGAATTCGTCCTCACTAAGAATGCTTTTTCTTTTGAGGATGAATTTTATCTCCAAATTAAAGGTACAGCAATGGGAACAAGAATGGCACCTTCTTATGCGAATCTTTTCATGGGGTTATTAGAAAATAAATTTCTTCTTACTCAAAATTTACAACCACTAATGTGGTATAGGTTTATTGATGATATTATACTGTTTTGGCCACATGGACATGACACACTCACTGACTTCCTTACAGATTTAAATAATTTCGGACCCTTAGATTTTACATACACTATATCAGAAAATCAAATTACATTCTTAGACGTTGATCTAACTCTATCCGAAGGCACCATTAAAACTGCAATTCATATAAAACCTACAAACAAAGAGCAATACCTACATTTCGATAGCTGTCATCCGTTTCATACCAAAAAGTCAATTCCATATTCTATGTCCATTCGCGGACACCGTTTAATTAATAATAAAGAAAATTTAGATAAGTACCTTTCTAATCTTAAAAAATCACTAATAGAAAGAAATTATCCTGCCTCTTTGTTAGATAAAAATATAATAAATTCCGAAACAAAATTTTCACCTAAACCTAAATTGGTGTCAAATTTAAATCAAAATAAAATCTTTCTGAGTACTACTTATTTTCCTGGCACTGAGAAACTGCGACCTATTTTAGCAGATTTATTCCCTATTATAGCTAACAACCCATCAACCAAAGGTTTATTAGATATACCATCAATTTTATCATTTCGAAAACCTCCTAATTTAAAATCAATACTTAATAAAAATAATCGAAATTATCTTAGAAATAACAAAAATTTGGGGCTACAGCCTTGTGGTCGATCACGTTGTAAAACATGTCCTTTATTAGATCGAAGCATTTATTTTACTAGTCCAAACACTCCCAACAGTTACAGAGTTCCTTTTAATAGTAGTTGCATTTCAAAAAATATTGTATATCAATTACTTTGCCAGACCTGCAATGCATTTTATATTGGGGAAACAACTACACCTCTTAGCATTAGGTTAAATAATCACAGGGCCAGCGTAGGCAATGAAAGTCAACTTCCAATAGCATTGCATGCTAAGGCACACAATTTAACTTTTGATAATTGTTTTAAAGTAAAAATTATTAAGTGCCTTGGCGATAACGCTAAAGAAAGAGACGTTAAATCTTGGGAGTTGGCTTTTATAAATATTTTAGGCGTTTGCAAGGGTCCCGGTCTGAATAGGCAAAATTAATACAGTAATTATATTTGTTCAGACATATTCATTAAAAGCTTATTAATATTTTTCATTTAACCCCTTGAGTATGATACGACCAAATCTGGTTCTGAAACAATTATCCGTTGAGTATGATACGACCAGATCTGGTTCCGCGTTTTTTTCACTTCTTTGACGTTCTCATATTTATTCATAATTATCTAATTGTTTTACAAAATGATATTTCAATATTCTATATTCGAAATTTCAATGCAATCATTGTGCAGTTGTTCTTTTTATGATTGGTGTAGTAGTTTCGTAGTTATAGTACTTTATGGTCGATGTCGCCGAAAATCCTGCAAAAGAGACAGATGCATCCATGAAAATACCCATTTACTCCAAGGGTTAAAAATCATTATTAATAATGTTTTTCAAGGTCGGTTATAGTGTATCTATAACGATATTGCAAAATATTATTAACCCATTTCTCTATGTTCAGTTTTTTTTTAATTTAAATTTTGAAAAAATTGTTCTATCAGAAATGTCATAGAGATGAATACGACTAGTGTCGAAATATTCTCAGTCATATAATTTCTTCTAAAATAAGTTACTAACATCCATTTCTGTTACAGAAACCATCCTCCTATACTTATTACATCCAAGGGCATACAATAATTCGGCTGCAGTGAGCAATAACTAAGAACATCATAAGTTATCAATTGCGGAAACAGGTGCTGCTGCCCTAAGTATTTAAAGAGGACATTAACTATCGGTAAAATGTTTCTGGTCCACCAGGACCCCAGATAAGTAACTTTTCATGAATCTAATTTTATATATAATTGAAAATAATTAAAAAAAAAAAAAATTTACACCCTTAAAATATCAAAATATATATATATATATATATATATATATATATATATATATATATATATATATATATATATATATATATATATATATATATATATATATATATATATATATATATATATATATATATATATATATATATAAATATATATATATATATATATATATATATATATATATATATATATATATATATATACATATATATATATTTATATATATATATATATATATATATATATATATATATATATATATATATATATATATATATATATATATATATATATATATATATATATATATATATATATATAGTATATATATATATATATATATATATATATATATATATATATAATATATATATATATATATATATATATATATTTATATATATATATATATATATATATATATATATATATATATATATATATATATATATATATATATATATATATATATATATATATATATATATATATATATATATATATATATATATATATATATTTAAGACAGATAAAATCGATAAAAGACCAATTCTCAAAATAAATCGATAGAAGAATAAGCAACACTTGGAAACGGTACTGGCCACTAAAAGAGATAGCTAAAAATGAAACGATACCAATGTCAGTAAAAAGTAAACTTTATAATACATGCATTCTCCCATGTCTTACTTACGGGTGTCAAACTTGGCCTGCCACGAACAAAAACAACCAAAAACTTATAGTATGCCAACGAAACATCTAGCGAAGCACGCTGAACATAAGGCTACAGGACAGGTGGACGACCTCAAAAATAAGGAAAATAACAAAGGTAAGCGATGTTTTGAACAAAATTAGAAATCTAAAATAGAACTGGACTGGCCACATCATGAGAACCAACAAAGAAAAATAAATGAAGGATGTAATGGAATGGTATCCTAGAAATGGGAAAAGACAAAAAGGACGTCAAATTAAAAGATGGGAAGATGACTTACCGAAGGGATGGAGAAGGTTGGCTTGGGACAGAGATGAATGGAAGAAAATGGGGGACACCTACGTCGAAGGACAACCTGACCAAAAAACTGGCTGCTGAAGAATATGATACCTTATTTAAAAATAGAATAAAAATTAACAAAATATATTATTTTATCACATAAGGCAAAACTGTACAATTAGGTCAGCCAATAAAGGCTTTTATTATTATTATAATAAGAAATACAAAATATGGTACATAATACAAAGAAAACAGAAAATATATATAAATTTGGAAGTAAGTTCGCTTGTGTGTATGTTGGTGTTGGTGCGTTTATGTGATAGAACTCGTATGTGTGTGTGTGTATCTGAAGGGTTTATGTGCATGTGAGTGCAAGTAGGAATGCGGGATGCTAACTCAATTCAATCTGATCTGTTATTATACTGGTCTGTAATTATTGCCTTTTTCGTTGATATAATTGTGGTTTTAATACTTTGATTATACATTCTTATTTGGTTACATTGCAACATATATTATTTTACTCGTTATTATAACTATATAATACTAGCTAACCCGGCAAACTTCGTACTAACCTGGTAAACAGTCAATAAATGTCGTGTTACAGATTAGCTGAACTTAATTTATGATTTTATGAAAGTAATACAATGAATACAAAATTAATATTAAGTTCACTACTTTTTTAAGATAATAACACAAAAAGAAATATAAAAGTACAAAAATTAAGTATATCAATCACGTGTAAGCAAGACATGATTGAATTAAACTATTTACATATTGTGGAGCATGAGATGCACTCGGTTTTATTATCTTCATTAAAGCACCTTGTGATATACGACATTTTTTGTTTTTTTAGCAGTCGAAAGAACAAATAAAGCGGATGATTTGCCGACACGTGAACATGCCACGTACAACTGGCCATGAGAAAAAAAACGGATTTACATTTTGTATGGGATAATGTTTTTTCTTTTATTTTAATTTTTCGTCAATTTTCCAATTTTCGTTTTTAATAGTTATTCTGCTATTCGGGACGGAGACAAATACTACAAATCATAAACCGATTCAAATCATAATCGTTCTCGATTTACAAGTGTTCGAACAAACCCAACTTTGTTTTATATATTTATAGATTATTTTATAATAATAAATGTGTTCTGAGCTTTTTCCGTAACTCCTTAACAAAGGACCGATTACTGTCGTGGTTAAGTATGTCAATTTCGTTAAAGCCTGTATTGTATGCATGCATAGCACGTGGCAATAACGAAATTACAGCCCGATGGCATAAAGGGTTCGGTCGCCTGATCTTGCATTGTATGGTTATGGGTACGATTCCCGGCTGGATTTTCCGTTGGAATAAAATTATCTAAATTTCATTTCAAACAGGAAAGTAATATAAGAGCTCAATCTTTATTATGTAATACATAAATTGCGTTACCCGCAAACACCGGAAATATTATTAAAATACTCGTTTTTTAATAATAGATTTTTTAATATATAAAATAAGGTTTCATTAAACCGTAGGTATAAAATACAATTATAAAATAAGATTAACAATGAAAATCACTGTCAAATAGTATATATACTTTCAACTTTAACACCCGTAACTGTAATATACTAGATACTAATTAAAAAATCAACAAAATGCTTTTGAATAACAGTTTGTTAATAGAGCGCCGATGACAATGACGTTCGAGCTGCATGAAGGTTAGGTTCCGACTGCCGGCACAGCGAGTTATCGAATGTGACCTTGACAATTATGCATTCATATGACGCCATGATTATCGCCCTACTCTCTGTTGTAACCATACGTATTATTTGGTAAGATTGGAATTTTGAATTTTGGCCAGGTTTCCTCATACACATACTTCACAGTGCGTCGCACGGTGAGCAAATCGCGCATTAGCGCTCGAAGGTGATCCCCCAGGATAAACTGATCGACCTTGCATACAAAAGGATGCAGGGGATACAGAGTCCTTACAGTCACAGTATACAACACAGTAGCATCTCTTAGAACAAAATTGAAATCGAAGCAAGTGACGTCAGGAATCTTAAGGGCTACCACAAATCGTAATATGATTTCTCGTCTTCTTCTTGAAGCATCGTCCCGGCCACATTTACGGTGCCCCGGTGTCGCAGATACTATTATGCTACCGATTTGTTCTGAGAATACCATATGGCTTCGACTCGTAAATCTCCACAAAAAGGTAATAGCAAGAGCGGACACAAACTGCGTCCACAGCGCGTCACAGCTCACAGCTCCGTAACTATGGGCCTAAGGACGCGACATGACTTACCCTTGGCCCCACTTCCGTCGCAACCTCTTCCCGCATTGCCTTGCAGCTCTTGACTGAACTTACTAGGTGTTATAATACTGTGCCGGGGTAGACCTTCATTCGAGGAGGCTACTGGATAGGAGCTGAATCGTGAGTTGTACCGACTATTAGAACGAGATGGGTCTTAGTGGCCCAACTGCACGTAATTCAGCAGTCTAACGTATCTATATCAGTTATCCGCACTGATATCTATAATTATACTACCCACTGGACTATAGACGGCAATATGCTAATGAGTTTATTTGAATTTCGCTATTTTTACACTATTAGCAGTAGTGAGCGTCTACGTAACTAATATTAGAGATGTGACAGTGTGACAAAATAAGTTGATGAAAACTTTGATAGGTTAAATTGCAGCCTGGCAAAGGTATTATTGTGATGATTTATACCGGTGACCGAATTGATATGTCAAATCAATTCTAAACAGCGTCTGAAAAAAAAAGAAAAGAAAAACCGACTCCATTTTTTTAAAAAGTGCAGCAGCCATGTCATGACGATACTTAGAATAGGCTATCGTAATTAAATGAGAATACAAAATCTTGTGTCTGTGCTGTTGACCTTTGAGGAGTTATCTTGTTAAAGGCCCTCCCTGGGTGCCGCAGTCCTATCTTGGTAAAACTTAGAACGGGCTGTCGTAATTGAATGCGTATACAAAATGTCGTGTCTGTGCTGTTGACCGTTCAGGAGTTCCTCGTCGGGAGCCAACCTTGGGTGCAGCAGCCAGGTCATGGTAAAACATAAAACGGGCTATCATACCTGAATGAGTATACAAAATTTCGTATCTGTGATTCTTCACCGGGTCATGCTTACGTTTTACCAAAACTTTTACATAATTTATTGTAATATTAGAGTCCTGTCCGAATTCCGAGTTTATTTTCGATGTTGATAATTAGCAAAATTTGGAAAATTTTAAACATAACGGTATTATAATAGCTAAAATTCTAATTCTCATATAATTTAGTATACATCTATTTATGTTTAAAAAATACGAATGCATATTGCTGGATTGACAATACAATTATTTCACCTTGATTATTCTACATAGAATTTGCATTTCTATTTTAATATATTATTCTCTCTTACGATTTAATGACATTAGTATATTTTGTTTATTTGTAAGTAGGTAATATTGAATATAATATTACAGCCATGACAACTATCATGATAGTTATGTTTTTAATAATTAAATTTTTAAGCATTTAATTTTGTGACGCATCTAAGTGTAGGAATGCCTATCTATTGGAGTAGTTGATTGTATTGTATTGTATCGTCCACCCTAGAATGGGCTAGTCCCAGAAGGGTGACAGAATCAAATAAGCTAATGTTTAAGGTTTTGCCATTCGGTTCCTGTCATTTTTGTAAGCAAAAACAATGATTTATAGTAATTATTTCTCAAAATAAAATATTCTTCAATTTTTCCCTGTCTTGGGCCAAACGAAATATTTCTTCTACGCTTGAGATGTTTGTCCAATTTCGGATGTTGCGGAGCCAAGACTTTTTTCTACTTCCAGCCCGTCGTTTCTTCTTTTTTCTACTTCCCCATAATGCGCCATCTATTGTTGGGTACTTATATTACTACGTCACAAAAATTTATTTAATTTTGAATTATTCTGCTTAGATGGAGATAATATTAATTCATTTATAAAAAAACATAACGTTTTTTGTTAACGCTCGATTATACTCATATTTTTTATAAATTGTAAGCTTTAAATGACATCGATTCATTTTACTTTAAATGACTCCAAAAAAGAGATTGAAATTGAATTCAAATTAATTATCGAGAGTATTATAGCCACGATATATAGAAAACATCGATGCATTATATCCTATTTCATAAAGAATAAATTTGACGTAGTACATGATACGGTGCATTAATTAGATTCTTTTTTACCTAGTCCCTTTTGTAGTCCATGTCCACCAGATAGTATTTTACATTTACAACTTTAAATTTAGGACTTATGTACGTTAGGATCGATTATACAAATGAATATAAAACGTCTTTTGAAAACAACACTCTTTCCATGCAATTCAAGTTTTCGCTTTAGAATAACGAATCAATTTAAATCCGAGGTACTAATCCGGTTGGCAATTCCGCGCTTTCGAGGTCTTTTTGTGTCATTCCGCGATTATCTCCGAGAATGCAATTATCGGCGACAATGCAGCTTTCTTGTGCACTTTCTACAGCGATAAGACTGCAGAAAGAAATTTAACTTTCACGAAGAGTTAAAGCAAAAACAATTTGTGAGTTGTAATTATGTTACACGTGGAAATGGGGGTGGACGAATACTTACTGCTACAATTTCTACACAAGATAAAATTTCGCAAGAAAACATCTTTTCTTGACGAAATAAAAATGTTTACAGTGTGCTGTCTATGTAATAATTAGTGCGTGTATTATGTTTTCATTTACTTTAACTAGTGCAGTATTCATTGAACGCTAAGTCGTGCAATCTCTAGCGCAGATGCATGCTGTCAAATGGAGCGGCTAGGGCTTCTCTCGATGGAAACTCTAACAGCTGCACAATTCTCTGGGGTAAGTACCGAACGCCACACGGAGGCTTCTTTTCTAGACTAAGACTGAACCAGTTTCTTCAACGTGGCAACGCTGTAATCCGATGAGCAAAATGGACGCGTCTATGATGTCCTAACTGGTAATGCTGTCGATATACACTTTGAGCAGCAGTCACACTATCACGCTCATTTTAAAACGCTCTCACAGCGATAGCAAGTTCCGCACCACACAAATGTTCCATGATTATACCGTTCATTGAAATTGTGTACCCTTGAAAAGCTAGCCATAGGCATAAAACTCACGACGGCATGTTTTCAACCCTCGAAAATTTCTTTGTAGGGGGTGTTAAAATTTCTTTGTTGTGCACGCATACTAATGTAGAATGGTTGCTTATTCAATAAAGGCTACTTTTCGCATATAATTACATAATCGCATAAATACGGAGAACGGAAAAACGTCGCAACGGAAAAACTACCGATTGGTGGAATTAACATTCCAGCGGTTAAAGATCCGTAATGTCTATTGGCAATTATCTTGCAGGCGGCCGGCTTGTATAACCTCACGTGACAGTACTCAGGCGTTACTGCCTGAGTACTGTCACGTGACCATCAGTCACCTATCCAAGTACTGACCACGACCGAGGAGGCTTAGTTTCGGCGATCTTGGCAGTAATCAGTATTTACTACGGACGTTACTGTGGCTATTACTAAACGACTACGCATCGGTTCCAAGCAACTATCGCATTGGTTCCAAGCAACAATCGCTATTGCGGTATTGCCAATTCTAATGTATAAAAAATTCTATTTCCCGGCGTAACCCTGTATTTGATAGATCTTTATTCCATTCGGCTGTTCCTTCATTCCATTTAAACCATGTTATTGACCGAAGGCTCACTTTTAACTTGCACTGGTTGCGTTACCCAGTCCCGCGATTTCTTCATTCATACCGCCATCATCCAAGACCCCGAATGCAAATTTCCCTTTGGCAGAGCCGCGACACGGTCTAAATATATCCATCGGAGCGGCGCGCGCGAGCCGAGAGGAGTTACTTTACGGAATTCCCAGTGGCACTGTTGTTTACATATGATTAGCGCTGCCTGTGAGTTGGGCACATTTGCTATTCGCTCCCAGCCTGCAGCCGCCTGCTCCGCCACCAGAACTTTCAAACTTAACACCCACACAAGGCAAAGTTCACATGTTACTATCGTCTTAGGAGCTAAGCTGCTGGAAGGCGAATATTAGTTTAATTGTATCACGGGATTTGTTCCGTGTTGGAGGGGAATGTTAATATTCTGATACGAAATTGATACGAAATGTCTAGAATTCTAAGAAGGCAGCATTCACAAATTATAAGGAATTTCCTGAGAGCTAGCGTGTCAAGTCTTTTTTTACACGACTGTCCAACAAAAAGTAGTGTAATGTGTTCGGGGTTCATCTATGTACATTTTCCGATTTTTATTCCACTATAACTTTTAAACGATCGAACTGATTTAGAAGCATTAAATGTTGTTAGAACCTTTATATCATCCCAAGTGTTATAGGATACCCTAACTGTCAAAATATCGATAAAAAGTTGCCTAAATTACCAAATCTCTAGATGTCAATAAATTCATATAAATACATCGTATTTAGTGTCAAATAAAAGGTCTGATTGAGTAAATTCCGAAAATATATATGTATCTATGTGAATAACTAAATTAGCCACAAACATCTCATTAAAAAATATATAAATACAGTATTTCACTTTCTGTAACGGCAGTCATGTTTTTAATTCTTTTAATATATTTACTTGTTTTATAATATACTAGCTGACCCGTGCCCACTTCGTTGGGCGGTAAAACTTTTTACTTGTGATAAAATTATGAGTGTGGTTCGGTTAGTACTGAGTGCTATGATTTATTTCCTGACTGCCAAAAGAAGGGTTATATTTTTTCTGCATATGTATGTATTTATTTGCATGCCAATTTGACTATATTACCGTTATTTGTGAGTGTCTTCTTGAGAGTGTCTTATTTGTGAGTGTCTTATCTCTTTAACCATTTATGCAGTCAAAGGGAAAAGTCTTTTGTTTCAAACACTTGAGACGATAAATTTACTTATTTTGATATTAATTCATAATTGTTGATAATATGACCAATAAACATGACCTAATGATATAAATTATTTTTTTCATATAAAATTCTATTTTTTGTGACTTAAATATAAAAGTTAGACAAATGCTGTCGGTATCTTTTTTGTAGGCATTATCAAGCTCTACAACTTTTCTCTAGAACTTAATCATATATCTGTCATCGTTAAGGCAGCGTTAGTTAGAAACGTTTTCGTTCGGCCGTTTTTTCTCCGACTTACTTTGCAAATCCGACTACCACGAAAAAGTCTTTTCATTTTTCGGATTAAAATATAGCCTATGACACTCACAAATAATGTGGCTTCCTATTGGTAAAAAAAATCAAAATCGGTTAAGTAGATCCAGAGATTACTTCCTACAACCTCACAAACTTTACCTCTTTATAATATTAGTATAGATAATTTAAATGCTAAATATAAAATATTTAGCATTTCAGACCATACAAAACATACGGATTTAATATTTTGCTTAATTTAAATACGTAGTTTTCTGTAGCAGAGCAGTGTTATAATGTAAAATGAGCAATACTAAAATACATAGGGCCCGATTGCGTTTCTTCGTAAAATACTTTCTTCCTAACACAGTTCAAGCAAAAAATACAGAGCGCCGCATTAGAGGCGAATTTAAAATGAACGATCGTATCTTTTCCAGCACAAAAACTACTCGCCGAACATAAAACCATCTGAATTTATAGAAAACATTTCGTCTGATTTTACGTTATGCCTCTTTATGTTCAATTGGCAGCCTTATGCTGAAAAAGTGACAGTCACTCATTCCATATTCCGCTCTAACGTATTGACCGTTATCGCTTGCATTAACTAATTCCGATTTTAGTTCGCGAAGAAACCCAATCGGACCAAATGAGTGATTAAACGATGTTTTTAAAACATTTTTATGAGGTTTATTTTGGAATCTCCCATTATGATCAAATTCGTATTTTGTCAGGGAAGATAATAAATAATAAATTAGTAGTTTTTAAAAAACACTAAAACACGCTTTTGGGCTATGATACACAATATTCACATACACACGGCTATGATACGATATTCCATCATGGAATGCCAGTGCCTATCTTCCGGCTTCATCATCAGACCTTGAAACCTAATCGTGGTCAAAGTTCATTCCAAGACTTTTCTAACAAGTCCAAACACAGCTATGATACGATGTTCCAATTAGTTACCTTAGATTCCATTACATAGTTAGTTACATACAGGTCGACCTAATAAAAGCGCGTTAAAAAAACACAAGACCTTATTCCATATTCATCTCTTGCCACGCATCGGCCAAAATGAGGTGAAGATTATAACCGTAATTAAAGCACAAGTATCTAGGGCTATGCTAAAAAATGCTGTAGCAATGACTATGCTCATAATCGACTACATTAATTTTGCTGTGGACTGCAATGTCGCTACGAGTAATCTACGGCACCACTATGAAACGAATACGACGGGGCTACGATTCTGCTACGCGGCTATTACAACTCCTCTATAATGCTACTGCAACTGAAGGTGTTAGCTCGCTTTTAAAAGAGCCACGGCACGGCGTTGCTACGATACTGATGCCAGTGCTGACGCCAAGAATAACCACAATAAAGATATTTTTTATTTCTTATCATATATTCGATTCGATATACGATTCTTCTACGAAAGGGCTTCTTGATTTGCACTTCGACCACTTCTTCATTTCTTAACCAATGATTACAATTTTGAAAGAAAAATTTTGAAAGCGAAATATTAAACAATTTATTGGAAGTTTTAAGTGTACAGAAGTAACCCAAATATAAATAGATCGTCTTATAATATGTTACGATTATATACAGATTATAATATATTATATTTTATTATGTTATACTATATTATATATAAATATGATACATTATTTTATATGTTACAACATATGATATTATATTATATTGTAATATGTTATATTATATTATTTATATTATATTATGCTAAATTATATTACGTATTCTTTTTTATGAGACGGAAGGAGGACAGCAGGCAAGGCGTACAGGCTCAGAAAATAATACCACAGAACTTTGTATCCATCACCCCAACACAGGCGTATACCTAGTGGGGTGAGTGCCCTTTCGCGATTTTCATCATATGTATTTTTTTTAATGTGTTAAAAAAAATAACGCAATCTTTTTTATTTAACAATAAAAAATAGGATAAATAAATAAATATAAAACAAAGTCGGGTTTGTTCGAATACATAACTCGAGAACGGCTGGACCGATTTTCATGGTTTTTGATTTGTAGTATTTGTCTCCGTCCCGAATAGCAGAATAACTATTAAAAACACAAATTGGAAAATTGACGAAAAATTAAACTAAAAGAAAAAACATTTTCCCATACAAAATGTAAATCCGTGTTTTCCTCATGGTCAGTTGTACGTGGCATGTTCACGTGTCGACAAATCATCCGCTTTACTTGTTCTTGCGCCTAATAAAAAACAAAAAATGTCGTATATCACAAGGTGTTTCAATGAAGAGAATTAGACCGAGTGCATCCCATGCTGCACAATATGTAAATAGTTTAATTCAATCATGTCTTGCTGACACGCGATTGATATACTTAATTTTTGTACTTTTATGTTTCTTTTTGTGTTATTATCTTAATAAAGTAGTGAACTTAATATTTATGTTGTATTCATTTTATTACTTTCATAAAATCATAAATTAAGTTCATCTAATCAGTAACACGACATTCATTGACTGTTAGGCGGTACGAAGTCGCCGGGTCAGCTAATTAATAAATAAAAATTACATTTCTGGCCGCCAATCGGACAATTTAACTTTCGATATCTTTTGATAAATATCTTGTTAAATATATTTAATGAACTGCGGAATTCAGCAAACAATATGAAAATTCCGTGTTTTCCCTTTTGTTTTTGCCACGTACGCCTACCTCCTTTCGCTTCGGTTACAATATGGCAATAATTAGTTTTTTAATTCTTCTTTATAGCATGTACATGTGAATTCATTGTCTATAAATGTTTACATCGACTTACCGTGTCACAAAACTCAGCAAGCCGCCTGGGCATATTGCATATTTAGAGCTGATTATCAGATAATATCAAATTAATTGTCGAAAATATTGATTGATACTTTCTTTTAAACTACTTTTATATGTTGAATTCAGCAAGAAATATGAAATTTCGCTTCCGCCTAGTTTCATTTCGCTTTGTCTACAAAATGGTATAAATTTAAGATGGGGTTTTAATTTTTCGTTGTCACATTATATCCTAAAAGTTTTCATTGATATTTTGAGCTGACCACCTGACAATGTTAATTTATCTGTCGGTAATATTGATCGTTAGTATCTTTTTAGCTACTTTTGATGAGTGGAATGCTGTGGAATTCAGCAAATATGAAATCTCGCTTCTGCATAACTTCCTTTCGATTTGGTTACAAAATGATATAAATTAAAAGTGGTATTTTAAACTTTTGTAATCACATATACATCTGAAGTCATATTGTATATTTCGGACTGATCATTGAATAAAAATTAATAGTTTTAAAAAAAACACTAAAAACACGCTTTTGGACTATGATACGATATTCACATACACACGGCTATGATACGATATTCCATCATGGAATGCCAGTGCAACCTAATCGTGGTCAAAGTTTATTCCAAGACTTTTCTAACAAGTCCAAATACAGCTATGATACGATGTTCCATCATGAAGTTCCAGTTCATATCTTCCGACTCCATCATCAGATCAGTTCAACAGTACCATATTATTGTATTGTCATCAGAATTACATACAGCTGCCAATTTACATGACGCTGCGATCCTTGGAAGATGGTTAAATTAGTTACCTTAGATTCCATTACATAGTTACATACAGGTCGACCTAATAAAAGCGTGTTAAAAATGTCAATGTAAGTATCGATAATATTTATTGATACTATCTTTTAACTACTTTGATGAGTTGTGTAATTCGGTAAAATATATGAAATTTCACTTCCACCCAACTTCGCTTCGCTTTGGCTACAAAATGGTATAAATTAAATGTTGTTTTTAATTCTTTGGCATCACAAACACCTCTAAAGGCATTACCTATAAATGTTCTCATTGATTTACTGGATCACACAATTTATCACACCACCCGGGCATATGGCACATTTCGAGCTGACTATCGGACATTGTCGATTTAACTGCCGATAACAGAGATTAATACTATCTTTTTATTTATTTTTGACATGTTCTGAAATTCAGCAAAAAATACGAAATTTCACATCCGTTTAACTTTCTTACGATTTGGCTACAAAATGGTATAATACATTTTTATATTACATTTTCGTCGGGTCCAATTGACGGCTAAAAACCGCTCTTGGACGTGTCAAAATAATTGGGTTAGGTAGTAAGTCTCGTTATTACTCTTCACTGAACATACATAGGTAGTCAAGAATTAACTACTAGATTGTCAAACTATAAATATAAATAATCAAAATCAAAATAGAAGCCTAATATTTGAAGTATTTAGTAATTCGGAAAGATACGTAGTAAAATTATTCATCGTAATATTCAAATTGTCAGTAAAATGTTAAATATACAAATTAAAGCTACTTTATGCATTTTAAGCTAAAAGTTCAGATATAAGACAATATATAATAATCAGACAATAAGGCTCTACTTTTTTAAGTAATTTCAATAGGCACAATATTTGAAAAATCATGGCCCTCAAATTCGGCCATATTATTGAAAGGGTGGCCTATCAGTACCCTCCTTGATGTTTTTTTTTAATTTTATGTCCTCCAGCTGTTTAAATTTTGTAGGGAGTATAATATTATAGAATTTAATGCTAAGATACAAGTAGCTTTTCTGTACTTTAGCCAGTCGTATTCGGGGTATGCATAAAAGGGAGCTACCGCGGGTATGATGCGAGTGAATGTCTGCATTAATTGCAGTTTCTGCGAGATGCTGTCTAGCATACATTAAACACTGGTATATGAACGCCGAATACATAGTCATTACCCTTGCCTTGATGAAATATTCTTTGAATGAGGTCCTAGTCGTTACCTGATACATGCTGCGCAGTGCTCTCTTTTGCAAAAGTAAGATTATTTTGCTGGTTGCGGCATTTCCCCAAAATAGTTGTCCATAAGTCATTAATGAGTTAAAATACGCAAAGTATACTATATAAAGTTGGTTTTTAAGTCCTCGTCGTCAGATTTACATCTGAAGTAATTACCTATAAATATTCTCATTGATTTACCGGGTCACACAGTTCAGCACGCCACCCGTCCTAAAATGCGATCAGATATAGAGGCAATAAATAAGCGTGTACAAAATATAGCCCGGGTTTTGGCCGCGGTCGCGGTCTTTTCCAGGACACAATCGTCAATCGTCCGGCCGCAGTTGATTGCTTTCATCAGAGAGGCGAAGGTGAGCGGGAAGAATCGTTCAATTAATTTCCGCCATTTGTCACTATCCCTCCTGGGCGTATTTCTTCTCGCTCCAACTTCTTTTCCGTACCACACTTTCTGTTTTCAGGCGACCGCTCGCAATTATTTTTCATGAGAGCCATTCCAGAGCGGATCGCTTAATAACGGTAACTATTATTTACGGCGTTGATTGCGTTTGTTTAGCGGAAAAGTGTTCTAGATGCATGGTAGGGTGGATCACTCTTGTATGGAAAAAAATGTTATTTGTCGAAACCTCCGTATGCGGAAAAGATGGTCCATGATATAGCCTAGTAAAATTTAACTTTTGGTTGGAAATAATTCCGACAAAGCTGGAAATGATTTTATTTCACTTAGGGCATCCCAAATAATAACAATGTAAGTTTTGGGACGGTTTCTGAGTGGATCGTCAGATGCTATGGTCAAACTAACAAAAAAAAGGCACTTTTTTTGGTTTTTGCTTATAAATTCTGAACGGTATTTCCTATCTAAATATTCTCTAAAGAAGTATTGTAGAGCATAAACTTGTGCGTCCAGTGACATACCTAAAATACATTTGTATAAGCGATATGGCCAAAATAGGCAGTCTGCATTTTAGCTGAAAAATAGGCAAATTTTACTATTTTAGCTGAAAAGTGTGTTATACTCATTTGCAAACGCCTGTGACCCGCAAACGGCTATTTCAAATGAAAAATCTCGACTACAAAAGTTGTTGAAGATCAAATTCTTGGACATAATATGTCAATTAGCCGTCTGTCATTTAATTATCAGAAATTTCTCAATAATTTAGGCACCTGGCCACCTGGCGGCGAGCGAGCGGGCTGTTCGGTCTGCTCCTATACCTTACTCCCTGTCTCTCTCTCTATCTTTCTCTCTCCGCCCTCAGGATGTCTCCAGCCGTTCAGTATACTAACCCACTTACTTGAGGCGGGTATCAATTTGGTCCAATGTTTTACTGTAGTTTCATCTAAAACTGTGTGTTAAGTTTGTTTAAGTATAAAATTACTTTAAAGTACCTGTAAAACGCTTCCCTTATACAGTCGAAATCATCTCGAGTTGCTGGTTCGCCCGTGCGAAAAAGGCTTAGAATGCAAAGGGTTAAACATTCAAATTCCTAACGAGCCACTAAACGCAATGAAGATTTAAATTTCTAAAGAACGTCGGGCGATATCCAAACGCGCGACGCCGCAAATTTAAATACTTGCATCGCCCATACATTTGTATGGCGGACTTAAAATATTATTTGTGTCTCAGATATACAAGATATTCCAACCAACATTTCATAATGCAATTTCGGCCCAACAAGCCACCTGTGTATTAAATTTCAAGTTTTATTTTCAATATTCCGAGATTAAAGTATGATTAGCGTGCGCTTTGTGGACCGATTTTACTAACAATCTTTTTAACCCTTGCCACGATCGAATGATGCCTGCATACCAAATTTCAGATCAATCGGATGAAGCGTTTTGTGCACTGTCGTGGAGGAATACACATATACAGTAAGACTCACAGACAGACTTCAGTCTGGAAATGACCTTAATCGTCTACAAGGGGGGGGGGGGCTAAAAATATATACATCCAACTTCATCTTGATTTCTTTTTAGCGTGTTCAAACTTTACCTCCTCATCGGATAGAAATAAGTGATAGTTTAGCGGACTCGCACAAAGTCCTGGACTTCTCTAGAGTGACAGTCTATCGCTCGATGTCCAAGGCTACCGCAGGTTGGTATATTATTTCCCCAAATCTACTTCGGCATCTTAAATCAAACGTCTTCAGATTCTTTGGTTGTTATAGAATCAGATTTGTTTTTGTTGCTGCAAATTAAGAATTGCGAAATTACAAATCGTACGATACAAAACGCGCTATGCCGCAATTTTCAGTATTGGATTCGCCATTACATTACATTACATTTACGTCTTGTCCAATTGACGGCTAAAAACCGCTCTTGGACTTAGGAAAATAAGTAGGGTAGTTGGTCTGATTACTACTTTAATCTTTAATTAACATACAGTTGACAAGAATTTACCTATTAAATTGAAGAAAAAAAATATCTAGTATTCAAGAAAATTTGAAATCTAGTAAAAAAATTTCATAGTAAAATTTTATTACAAAACAAATTAAAGGCTTATTATTTACGCTCCCCCTTCATTAATAGTTGTAAAATGGGCCCAACTTAAACCTACTTCTCTTTCCGCAAGTGAGATATATTCATCATTCTCGTTCACACCTAAAGCATTCCCGAATCCGATCAAGGGAATCCATCGTCACGACGTACGTGGCTTTTATAATTATTTACTTTATAATCATCTATTTATAAAAAGCATTTCATATGCAATTTCATACTACTCAAATAAAGTATTTAAAACTCCTAACTTGCTCTACAGCAACGCCATCAAAAATGCTAAAAAAAATATTTTTTAAAAAATCGAAATACGAATTCATTGCATTTATTTTTGTATTTGTTTCTGTTCTCTCATAAAAAAAAATATTAATGGCAATCGCTGCTTATATTCAATTATTAAATGTTTATATGGTAACTATTGAATAAGCTAACACTCCTATTTTCCCAAATATTGTCATACGTTTTTGTTGGGGACCCGGATTTATTGATCTTGAGTGTATTATTTTACTTTATCGGCCCACGAACTGACTAGGAGGTAAAGTATGGTGAAAGCGCTAAAACGTTTTTTCAATTTCAATTTATTGGACATAGAGATTTGACATTCGGTACACAGATGCCATGTTGGGCCAAAATCATATTATAAAATTTCTCTTCTCACATCTAAAAATGTCATATACAAACTGCATTATTTTTTTATTTACATACCGTCATACATTTAAATCAAATATTAACTCCGAGCCCGAGGCTAGCCGAGAAACGAACTGCGCCGCAGGAGGCCATTGCAACGGGATCCGACCGGGTTCGTCCGCCGGCCAAGAGCGGGCCAATCCATTTTATGTATGAAATTAATATTTTGAAGAAATCTGTCTTTGGCTACTTGCCGGAAAAATCATGGGGTGACATCCGATTTTTTAAATAAGTTATGATTCTCCGATAGCGCTTTATCAATTTTTCACTTAGCAAGCGGCTGATAGCGCCGCGGCCAATTACCATCTTAGCTGGCATGCCTCGGAAACATTGGCTTAAATGTAACTGGATGTTTCCCGCGCCCAATGGCCGGGCTTAAAAAACAAATTTGCAGGGCAGCGCTATCGCGAGAGATCAGATCGCGTGGTAAACACCACTTACAAGCGAAAGCACGGCGACTTATCGCGGCGCCAAGTGAGAAAATAAATTGCCTCGACGGCTCTCAGTCGGGCCTCCGCATCGAGCGCGCCGCCCGAAGCCCACTTCGATTCCCGACCGATTCTCTTAATCGATGCAGGCGTTCACGAACATCTCGCTGCAGTGTAAGTACAGAAGCTAATGGGCCCTTGCTGAGTTAACCACGAAGACCCATTCTGTTCAGGGTTTGTTACACTCACGGGTCAGCACCCATCCGGCGGCCTCCACGCATGAAGTGCGAGCCCGGGCAGCACTCTGGGCTTAGGGCTAGTTTCCCTAGGAATCAACCTTCTGGCGCTCCTGGACAGTCTGCGCACCGTGCGGCGTAAGCCAATCGATTATGCACTCTGACTAACAGTCGGGGGAGTCTGGAAGGAGTACTGTTTCCTATAGAGCGGGGGTGGTTGCGGACCTTTCGGCGACTGCTCTTGAAACGACCATCGGATACCCGATCCTAAGTGAACAGCCGGGCAAAGGATGCCGTGGTCCGCGATAGATTCGGTATACACCGTTTCACCGCTTCGTAAGGGAGAGGACCGCGCAAGCATCCTCGATCTCGTAACCAATCGAGAGACCGGAGCAATCTGGTCGAAATTGGAAGTAAGGGAGTGAGTGTAAGCCCGCTGGGTAACACACCTAGTTATCTCGTGGTTAAGGCGTTGGCCTCTTACGGGCATGTGACGGAGCTTGACGGTGGGCCGTTTTGTCCAAGTCTTCTGCGTTCACTTCACGGGAGAAAACTTTCTGAGGTGACGGGTTCGCCCGTTGTAGTTGACAACTCTATTTGCAGTGTAAGTACGTTGGGTAGCGAATGGTTTCGTGCAGCTTGGGCCATGAAATCCGTTGTGTTTTTGCGTCGGGCCAACTCACGATTCAGCTCCTATTCAGTAGTCTCCTCGTGTGGATGATTACCCCGGGAAGGACTCCCGCTTTTTAGGACTCACGTCTGGTGGATCGGTTTCCCGTTTGGGAATGCCTCCCGGCGCTACTGGGCGATTTGCGCACCGTGTGGCAACAGCCAATCGGTTTTGTGCACTCTGACTGAAGGAGTCGACAGACTATAGAAATATACCGTTTCTTAAGCAGCGGGGGTGTATGTTGACCTGTCGTCAACCACTCTTGAAATGACCAATTGGCTACCGGATCCTTAATTCTGAGTCGGGCAAAAGATGCAAATGGTCCAAAATAGACTCAACCTGAATCACTTCTTCTGAATATAACTGAATTCAAATTTAGTCACTGCGGCAGATAGAGTTAAATTATGACAATTGTCCATAAATTGTTAAAAGTATGATTTTTATATGATATGTTTAAGTATGAAAATTTTCAATAAAGTATGATTAATAGAAAAATGATTGAGTAACCGAGATTGTAGCAATAGTGTAGGTATCACAAGCAATTTTATGTTATCCGTCACTTTTTGAAGTGACAATGGGCTCGATTGCGTTTCTTTGTAAACTAAAATCGGAAATTAGTTCTTGTTAACGAGACAGGGCAATACGCTAGAGTTGAATGGTAAATGAACGGTTGTCACTTTTTCGCATGGAAACTATCCAACAAAGATAAAGCATCTGTATCTAAGACCGCACGAAATATGTTCAAATTTATTCGGACGAATATAAGTTCGACAGGTAGTTTTATCGACGATCGTTCGTTTCATATTCCGCTCTAACGTATTGCTCTATGTCGTTCGTTTTAGTTCACAACGAAACGCAATCGGGCCCAATGACGATTTTGTAAATCCACGTATATATATGAGACGAAAGAGTAAAGCTCAACTTACGCTATGTATCCATTAGAACATCAACATCAATGTAATACCTTAAATAAACAATAAAATTGTGTAATTATTATATATACTAAAAAAAACAATCATTTGCGGCAGTAAAAAGACGCACAGCTATTCTTGGCACATAATATGTCACAGCTGACATTGACACACAATATCACAGCTGATCGTACAACAATGAATCAGCGGAGAAATGGTGCAAACGAGATAGCAGGTGAACGACTCCTCTAACTCACTCCTTCGGGTAAGCTATCGATAGAAATTTGGTAAATTGCATAATTTTCTAGAGCCACATAATACCTAGGAAATCTTAGAAGGAGACAGTCAGATTCAGACTTACAAGCATTCTACCACAGACAGATAGTGTCGTGGATTAGACTGGAATATTTTAAGCGAAATAGAAGACATGCCGTCTCGCTCCAGCAGATCGGTATCCCGACAAAACCGCAGTCACCACTATACATCGCCTTATTTGTAAGACTAGCGTTAGAGCGAGAGGGTAAACAATTTCCTAGTACACACAACTATGTATTAACCCATATTTTTTTTTTATTACAATTTTATCACAATATGTGGGTTAAAAAGAGAAGACAAAAAATATTGAATGTAATATGTGAATTTATTTACCAGTATTTAGTTTATGCGAGATCAAATTTGGAAGGCGACGACAAGCACTCAAGTTTTCACGAACACACGCAATAAAAATAACATCGTGAATCCAAAAGTGCGGCTGTGTTTATACCAGAGTTCATTTTTATATTTGGGGATTAAATTTTTTAATCTGCTGCCGACAGAAATTAAAAAACTTAAAGAGGTGACTTAGCCGTTGGTAAAATATTCTGATTGTCTTTTTCTTCGTTAGCTCAATTTGCACACCTCAACCAAATAAGCTTTAAAACGCACTCCTTCGTAGAATTACACGGAAAATCAGTTATGCCACCCCAAGACTTTCCGGCAAGTAGACAAGCACTCCCGCCACTCCCCCCTCTCTCACGCACCAATTTGTAGTATATTTGTAGTTTTTTCGTGGTATTATAATAGTATTTTTAGAAAATGGTATTTTTCGAAAATGATTAAACTTGATTCAATATTTTATTAAATATGGCGGATTTTAAATATTATTTTCGTCGCTTGTATACAAGATATTCCAACCAAATTCACAACGGGATTTCTGTCCAACAAGGCATTTGTGTACCTACCTAATTTCTAGTCTCGAACTGCAATATTTCGAGATTGAAGTATGACTAGCGCGCCCTCTGATGGACCGATTACAACCAAAAAGATTTCTTTTCAACTCTTTCCGTGACCAAATGATGCCTGCATGCCAAATTTCAGATCAATCGGATGAAGTGTTTGGGTGCTATCGTGGAGGAATACATACAGATACACACTGACTAACAGACGCACTTCAGTATAGAAATAAATTTAATCGTCTCGGGGGAAGGGTTCAAAATGTATCTCTGTCTTCATCTGGAAAAAAAAATGCGCGTTTGCAATATTTTCTTTCTGACGGGAAAGTAATATCCCCAGCGCCATAAAGCTACTGAAAAAGAGCTACGTTGCATTTTAAAGACGGAGAGTGGAATATTTTCTACCACTATTTAATATCCCTGATTCAATTATAGCAAAATACTCCTTTGAAGAAAGTTATTTCCGGCAGTAGCGACCCTGTGCAATCAAGTGGGAAAACATGGCTCTGCAATGCGAGAGTCGCAAATAAATCTCGCTTTGGATTTAAACTCGTTAGCCGTTGACCGTGCGAGTGGATTTATTTGTATGTAAAGTCAAAGCAGTCGTTAGAGACGCGGACTGCTGGCAGCGACTGGCGACATGTTTGCCTCTCAGGCGACACGTGAAACTGCTTCCGGTGTGCGCCTTTTAGGAACCCCGAGACGACATGGTCGATCACTTTATTGAGCGAAGTTACTGGTGGCGAAAGGAATATAAACATGCGCTGCCAACGAGAATGCAAAATCGGCATTCACGACTTTATGAAGATCACCATTGAGGGGTTCAAATTACTACGGGCAAACCCGCCACACAATGGGGTTATAACGACACTTGCCATTCTGTCTTACATGGTGTGAACCTTGACACTTTGTGAACAAATAATCCATAGTCAAACTACGCACACAGCATGTAAGACTCTAACGCCTTGCCGCGAGGCACTGGAAAGTGCAACCTAGCAGGTCACCCTCGCACTATTACTACTAGATTTGGACAAATTTTTTAATCCTCGAATCACAGATTCGAAGTCGCTTGCGCGGCCTGTACCTGAATTCAAGTTTAAATTTATTGTGGACCGAGGCGCACTATGTAAGCTAAGCTCAAACGGAATCTGGTGTCCAATCGATTGCTGTTAAGGATAGATTACCAGGTCCACAACTACTTTCGCTTCTTAATTTCCAGACTACCCCGGTAATTCGCCGGATTGAACGCCACAGGATGCTCAAACCTCCCAATTCCACCCGAGGTTTTCCCATATCTGCATTTTCGATCCTAACCGTCGATGACTATCCTAACCGCACAGTGGCAGTCATAATTCACAGCGGCCCTACCAGGTTGAGTCCTCCTTTGAGAAGACTACTGACTGGGAACTGAGTCGTGAGTTGAGTCGATTTAAGGAAACACAAACAGAATACCAGGCCCTAGCTTCATGAGACCGTTAGGAATCAATACGAAGATCGTTAGAAATGTTAAATAATGTTGGACAGTCATTGAAAATCTACCCTTTTCGCCTGATTAGGCCGTGTGTGATTTCTGGTTGTTCTTTAACCTAAAGAGACATTTACGAGTTCGACGTTTCAGGACGCAGAATAAGATAGATGTTGCAATTCATAATTCGTTTGAGAGCATTCCAAAAATGACTGGCTTCAAGCTTTTACGTTGTGAAAGCTTCTTACGTAAGATGTAGGTGGTGATTACTTTAAACATAAATTAAATAATGTTTATTAAAAGATTTGTAGTTTCCTTGTATCTTAAAATATAAAACGTGGCCCTGTAGTCTTAAATGATTTGCAAACTAGCGGTAATAAGCGGGACACGTGAAACCTATGAATGGAAATTATTTAGCGGAAGACGTAGCGTAGAACGTCTTCCAGTGAGTTAGCCTGATCGTATAAGGAAAATAGCGGAAAGTGAGTTAGGCGGACAGACGTGAGGACGAAATGGCGGGTTTTAGCATCAGAGAGACACGGGCTGACAAGTCAAGTCAAGTAAATGAAGAATATCCTTAACCAAAATTGGCTAAGGACCAAAGGGCAGTTAAAGTTGTAGACTGTAATGGGGGAACCGGTCACACCCAGGAAGTTTTAATGATAATGATCGTTCTGTCTCCCCACAAGTGAACGTAGAAAACTTAAGGATGAGTACAAACCTACCATCCAACAAAGCCAACATGTCCAAGCCATGAGTCCAACGCCTTAAGGCGAGTCACTAAGAAGGTAACTCAGCGGGTCACCTCGCCCTCTGGCTACCAGTTTTGGCAGGATATCTCCTTCTGGATTTAACCATTAGTATACCTCCATCTTCTCAACTGGTTACGGTTCCGATGCCGCTTACGCGTCCTCTACCTGTTGTAGTACAGCTTTAATTCTGTGTGAATTTATCGCGGACCTTGGCATCATTTGCCCATCATACCACCCGGGATCGGGTGGCCAAGAGGTCTTTTCAAGAGTGGCTCGACAACAGGTCACCATCCACCCTGCTGCTTAGGAAACAGTATATTTCCAAAGTGTCTATACTCCTTCAGTAATTAGTGAGTGCACATACCGATTGGCTGTCGCTGCACGGCGCGCAAACTGTCCAGTAGCGCTGGGAGACCATCCCCCCAAGGGAAACTGATCCACCAGCCGTGAGGCCTGGAAAGTGATATTCCTAACCGAGCTAGTCACTCACTCGAATAGGCTACTGAATAGAACCTAAATCGTGAGTTGGGCCTACCCTAGAACAAAGTGGATCTTATGGCCCAAACTACATGAAACCATTCGCTAGCAGTACCAATGGGAAACTGGAGCTGTCAACTACAACGGGCCGAGACGGGAGTCACCTCAGGAAGTTTTAACGATAATTGATCGTTCTGTCGCCCGTGACGTGAGCGCACAAGACTTAGGAAGAAATAGTCCACTGTCTAGTTACGCCAACAGCCCGTAAGAAGCCAACGCCTTTCCGCCAGAAAACGGGTTTGCACACAGCAAGCCGTCATTCGCGCCCTTGCTTCCAGTTACAGCCAGGTTTCTACGGCCTCCCGACTGGTTACGGATTCAAGGTCGCCTTCGCGGTCCTCTCCTTACACAGCGGTGATTCAGCGTTTACAAAGTCTATCGAGGACCACTGCATCTTTTACCTGGCTTTCACCCGGTATCGGGTAGCCGATTGGTCATTTCAAAAGCAGTTACCGTAAGGTTAACAACTATCTCCGCTCTATAGAAAATAAAGCCGTTTCCAGACTCCCCCGGCTGTATGTCGGAATGCAAAATCGATTGTCTAACGCCGCACTGTGCACACACTGTCCAGGAGCGCCCGAAATACGATTCCTAGGGGAACTGGCCCGCAGGCACAGAGTCCTACCCGGGCTCGCACTTCTACTTGGAGGCTGCTGGATGGGTGTTGACCTGTGAGTTCGGCCGACCCTAACACATGGGTCATAACTGCACTATTAGCTAGGACCAAGGGGCAATAACATCTGCCCTGTATCCTTAACCTAACTCTGCAACCAGCCCAGCGACCTCAGCTGCCTACTCGGAAGAAACAGATGAAGCGCCATTCCACAACTCCTGGCTGGCGACTGAGTTCGTAGCCCCCTTGCCCACGTGTCACGACGTCCTACCCAGTGACGGAGCAGCATATAAAGATAAGAGGGAAACGACAACCGTAGCATCAGCTACCTCAACAGAACAACCACATGAACAACGTGCCTGCATCGTCTGCACATCACTTACTCTCGAACAAACAGAAATCTATAGCAGAATTCACGATGTTAGTAACTTACTGTGATATTTTGAGACCTATATTTTATGTCATGCTGTCTTATTGTGGATATTCGAGTACCTTAAACCCATCGAGACCGACTGCACATCGTGTGTGTAATTCATTTCCGACCTAAGAAATCCGGTTTTCACACCGAGTGCGAATATTGAATTGCAATTAACAGTCAGTATGGAAAAGCAGCCGTCACGACAAGACTGGTTCGAAACAGAAAATATATTTGAAATTTATTAAAATAAAATTTGATAAAATTGAATTTCAACATTGTAATGATGAATGTTATTGATGTTGGTTTCAATATAGCCGCTAAAAAGATTGACCCAAAGTCAGAGCCAAAAAGGAAGAATAGAAAAGGGCAAAGAAAGATATGCCGACAATCCTCCAAAGATGGTAAATATAGACACGTTATTATAAATAGGATAGAAAACGAATTAACCGCATGAAATTTGTAGCACCCGACGTTTCGGTGACGTTGCAGCCGCCGTTGTCCAGGGTAGAGTAGATAGACACGGTTATTACTCTTGCCCTGCTTTCGGTAATCCTGGATTATGTTTGGAAGATTGTTTCAGCTTTATCATTATGCAAAACAAAAGTAATGGTCGTCCGTCCAGAAAAAAAATTACTTTGTACTGCTTCCTAAAATTTTGTTTTTTTTTTCATTACTGAACCTAAAATAACGATTTCATGTTAGGTACCTCACTATTTTTGAAATAAATGGGACTCAATTTAATTATGTATTTTTATTTTATTTTATAACGCATGCCTGTTGTTTAATACATCCCTCGTTATAAAAACATTCAGAGGAGCTACATGCACACACAGCGTGAAATCATCTTATTTGTACAATGGGAGTTACAACGTGAGTGATTTCTATCTAAAATGTTTTTTATCAAAAATTGACAATATAAAGCAAAACAAATGAATTCTGGGGATGGTCTCCTAAATATATGATGTCTCGAATGGGTTAACTAAACAGATTTTCAAATAAAACCACACTTCAAAATTTCATTAATAGTCCCAAGCGGTGCGATGGAGCTACCGCCAAAGAGCCACATTGCATTTTAATTCGGAAAGTGAAATAATTTCTAGCATTTCTGGAGTTTTCCGATTTAATTAAAGAGGAATGCTCCTTTCAAGGAAGTTATTTTCAGTAGTGGCGTCCCCGTGCAATCAAGTAGGAAAACATGGCTCTGCGACGCGAGCGTCGCGAGTAAATCTCGTTTTGGATATAAACTTGTTAGCCGTTGACCGTGCGAGTGGCTTTATTTGTATGCAAAGTCAAAAGAGTCGTTAGAGACGCGGACTGCTCGTTGCGACTGGCTACATATTTGCCTCTCCGGTGATACGTGAAAACTGCTTCCGGACGCGCGTTTTAGGGAGGCCGAGACAACATCGCCGATTGCCGTATTGGCAAAATATTTTGTTGGGGATAATAACAGAAACGCTTGAGAGGCTATTCGTTGAACTAGACGAACAGGTGCTTGACTAAACGGTCGTGGGGATTTACATAAAAAATACCAAAAATAAATTTAAAAAATACCAAGCAATGTTGCCTAGCAATTCGAACACTCTCACTGTCAAATTAAGCAGTCGCCCACATTCTATTGGAACGATACGGCCCACTATGGGGCTTCTTGCATGGAAGCGCGAAAAAAAAGCGCCGAACGCTATTTTGGAGAGCATTGAATTTTATGTTTCTCTCCGCCCTGTTCGATCGCATCGACTATTTCATCTCCCTGTGGTGAAAACCAACGCATCTCAAAAATTGCATTTCTATACAGAGCGTGTCATAGATATAACACTTTTTTAGACTTTTTAAGTGTGGACATATTACACTCATCAAAAACCTCTTTTAAGAAATCAATAAAAAAAAATCTAGAGTACCTATCTAGATGATCACAAAACATTTATACATATTATGGGCCGGATTGCGTTTCTTTGTGAACTAAAACTAAAATTAGTGCAAGCGAACGAGACAGAGCAATACGTTAGAGCGGAATATAAAACGAACAATCATCGATAAATACTACCTGTCGAATTTATACTCGTCCGTATAAATTCGAGCATATTTCGTGTCGTGTAAGATTTGACCTTGGCGGGCAGTTTTACTGCGAAAAAGTGACAATAGGTCATGTCACATCCCGGTCTAGCGTATTGCCCAGTCTCGTTCACACGGACTAATTTCCGATTTTAGTTCACGAAGAAATCCAATTGAGCCCTATATTCAATTTCATCTCAAGTATATTCATTATAATACCCATATATCATACCTAAAATTAAATACAAATATATTTATATGCATACATATTTTTAAGCTGTTGCATAGCTTTTATCGCGGGCCTAGGCCAGCGCGGCGACCGAATGAAGAAATTTCTTAACGAAAATTAATGATTTTAAACTGATAATTACGTCTAAACGAGTACTGCTTACGATTCGAAAAAAATATATGTTAAACAAGAACATTTTCCTAATATTCTTAGCTTTGAATATTTTAGATTTTGTTTATATTACATAGAGTAATAATTTGTGAAATTAGGTCTAACCGAACACAAAAACGACTACTACGCAAATACTATCTGGCGTATTATTATGAAACTTGCACCATTTTAAAGATAATTTAATTATCTATCTTTTTATCTACTATTTTTTTCGAATAATCCGGTTTTTTGCTTTATTGAATAAAAAATTCGTGCGCGGCACTCTATCGGAAGACGTTTAAATTATTCCGAATCATTTGCTTACGCAGCCGCAAGTGATTCGGAATAATTTCAACGTTTTCCGATAGAGGGCAGTTATCTGATATCAGAAAAAATAAAATAAATAAATAATTATAATTGCATAAGTTGTTAAAAATGCTATGCAATAGCTTTACCGCGGCAGTCCCCGAGTGCCACCCGTATTTTTTTTTAATCTATTTTGTCTCTTCCTTTCACCTCACATCCTATCCTGATTCCCCCCATTTTCAAGCATATAAAATCAGCGAAAACAATATAAAATTATATTGCGTTCATTTTGTATAATTTTTATTCGGAATAACATTATACACAAATGGATTTTTGTCACTTTTAAATGGGTTTTTATTGCATTGTATATAGTTCTGTTTGGTTCCAGAATAAAATAAAATAAAAAGTAAATAACTTCTCAATTATTTTAGATATTCTATTTTTTTCTGTCAAAATAATATTTGCTATAGCCGCTTCATATGATATATTCAAATACAATGTTGCCACAAAACCCTTAAAATATAAATGAAAATTGACTTCAGTCACGAGCATTCGTTTCCACTTAATGCATTATGTAGATAATATGTGGTGTAAAAATAACACATTTATGATCAAATACTATAAAGCGGCCTAAAACTGAGACCTTTCAAACAAATTATAGTCATAAGAAAATATATAAGTACAGTAATATTAAATTAAAAACTCAGTCCTCTAAAAGTGCGCTTACATCATCACTTATATCTCTATCTTTTACTTTTTTGAAAGTGGGCTTAAGGTGTGCCATCACAGGGTCTGATGACGTCATCATAAGGTTCATGACATCCTTATTAGTAGCCACTCTGCTGCACTTCCTGGAGTGTCGCAAGCGATATTTCTTGTAGTCCTTGTATCGGGATTCTTGTGCTTCCTCCGACAGAGAGCTGACAGGAAAAATACAGTTGTTCATAATAGCTTCTTCATTAATGAGTATTTTCTGCACTGAAGATGACATATTTCATTCATTCACACGGGACACGATTTTGTTTGCTGTCGAGACAATATGTGCCGAAATTGTTCGAGTTAACTCGTTCTTTGCACGTGATGGCTTCTAAAATCACGGCAAAATGGTTGATTTTATTTTCGTTCACAGCCGTGATCTCGGCAACTATTGCCGGGTGGGAGTTTGCGGTCCCAGAGCCTTGCTTTACAGTGTCCACTAAAATACCCAGTTTTTCTATTAATTCACATTTGATAATATAATCTTTTTGAGCATCCCTTACGTCGGGTTTCGTCGTCGATTCGACTACGCTCGAATTGTAGATTGTACCCCACATGTCGAACACACTCCATCATTTTGATGCGGGCATGAAGGGGTGACCTGCCGAACTCTAAGGTCTCTTCATGTTCAGGCATTGCTTGAAGATCCTCCTCCTGTCCTTGTGACTTTTATTCCTGAGCACCGAGGGCAACCGACTGCGTGCGGCGGCAGCGTTCGGAGGGTGGCTATATAAAAATTCACTAGTGGCGCGCGATCGTTATTAGATACCTGCCACAGGGCGCGCAGCCCTGCGACGCCACAGTCCGAAAGCCAGGTCAAAGAGCCAGGCTAACGTGAAGCCCCGCTAAAGAACAATTGCCCAGCGGAAGACATCAAAGGCCTTAAACTAGGATCGTCGACTGACTCACAGAATGCAAAATCGTCTTAAGCACTGGGTTTTTATAGATATAACACAGGTCAACGGGCACCTAGCGGAACCTCACATAAACCGTACATTAAATTTTGTTTCAACGAAGAACTTTATTATCTAAAAAAACGTGCTTTTCAGCGCGAACAAATAGTTTCTAAAAAATATAAATACAATACTTCACTTTTTGTAACAGCAGTCGTGTTTTTATTTTTTTATTTTTGTTCTTGTTACAACGCCACAAAACGTGAACTAAATAGTGTTCACCACACAAACACTACCCTTTCCAGAGTATACCTAATACAGACACAAAAAACCTTTAATTACCTTAGTTTTAAGCTTTTTAACTGCCTCCCTCTCCAAACTAGACTTCTGTAGTTAAAAATGTTCGAGAGCATTTTAAAGGGAAAATTGGCATCCACACATGCTGTCCTCGTATACACAACAAACATACATACTCGTCCACACAAGTTGGACGAGTTCTACAGCTATGCTGAATCGTTTGTAATATTATTTGTTTATTAGATATAAACAGTTTAGGGCATGAAACGCTATTTTACGATATTGATGTGTTTTTTTTAATACGCCTCAGGCTGTTTAGCTATTAAGTTGAAACGGTATTATTTCCAAATTTTGTTGAAATTTTATTAGTGGATCATTTTACAAATTTTGATTTCATTTTATTTTTTATCTGTTTAGTTGTTTCTTTTTTAAATGTGATTAGTTTTGTTTACCTTTGTTGTGTCTTTTAATTTGACATTATTGCCACATTTTTTTTCTACTATGTTATTCCATTTTGATTCCATTCTTGACGATTTTTTGCCACGTCTCTGGCATCCCTAACCGATAATCGTTGATTTTTAAGGTCGTCTTTGATGTTATTTAGACCAGGTTTTCTTCGGTGCCGATCGCTGAGATCTCCATTCTGTCGGACGGTCTCGCCAAAGAAGTTTACGTGGCAAGCGATTATCGTTCATTCGGCAAACATGGCCGAACCATCGTAGTCGACGTTTTTGTACCTCTTCTTCGATCGTTGTTACTAGATCGCATCTTTCTCTAATGGTCTCGTTTCGAATTCGGTCGCGGAGCGAGACACCGAGAATCTGCCTCAAGCATCGCATTTGGAAGACTTCGAACTTTTTGAGGTCCGATTGTAGTAACGTCCACGTTTCCGATCCATAAAGAAGAATGGGAAGAACCAAAGTTCGGTATAGTCGTACTTTGGTTTTGATGGTAATATTCGTTCGCTTCCATATGCACCACTTGAGCGAGGCGAATGTTGCTGTTGCCTGATCGATCCGGCTATGGACATCGGCCGTCGATGCCACTTTCTTTTCCGTAACCAACGTTCCTAAATACTTGAATTGTGGGACCTGTTCGATTTGGGTTCCATCGAGGTAAACGCTGGCCTTGGAACCGTCCGTAGTGAGCACTTTGGTATTATCCGCATTGATTTTCAATCCATATGATTGAGCAATTCCGGAAATGTCGACAAAATGTCCGTTGCTTCGGCATCAGTGTCGGCGAAAACATATAACATTTATCTAATATGTAACTTTTCTAATATGTATATTTTTGTTACGATTTCACCAGATTAGGTATGTACCTATTTAATTTTTTGAGATACTTAGACTTTTTTGAAAAATAAAAATGAATATGATTATGATTATCACTTTTTCTAGAGTCGAGTAGATTTAGATATTAGGCGTTTTCAAAGAAGCTTTATCCTAATAAATCCACAACAAAATAATCCCATTTCTTCGCCTTCTTCGCAATTCTGTAATACGCGAAAATAAATTGGATACGCATCGTCGCAACAAAGGGCCGCAGTGGCTCGGATATGTAATTGAAACTGAGATCTTCAAAGAATTGGGAAATTACTTGAACGAAACTTTTAACGAAGCATGCGAAAGAGCGTTCCAGGTCAGCGAAAACTCTGGCGGAGAAAAAAACGGTTACTCTAATTAGGCACGTCTCAGATATCGTAAATTTAACCAACCAGAAGAGTAAAAGATTAATGGCAGCAGAAGCTTACAGGGTTCGCACAATTCAATCTCTTAGATAAGATTAAAATTTTTAAATAAATTAAAAAGCATTTTTGTACTTATATAAATATGGCCTCATTGAGACATATAAGATCCACAACGGATGCTACAATTGTCCCAAATTGTTTTCCACAAGCATCATGTGCGAGGATACAACTTTAAACTGAAGATTCGAATCCACATGAATCCCAGGAAACATATCCTAACCAATCGGATTGTGGACGAATGGAACAGTTTACCTGCTGAAATGGTTGAAACGTGTAATGTCAACATGTTCAAAAATTGATTAGACGCACATCTTAAAAAGAAGTTCTAATTGTACTCATTTTCTTATTCAGCGATATTAGCAATTATAAGAAAGTAATGATATAAAAAAACTCTTTTATATATAAAAATGAATCGCTGTGCGTTAGTCTCGCAAGATCTCGAAAATGACTCGGCCGATTTGAATTATTATTTTTTTGTTTTGTTCGCCTTGATTCAGGGGTGGTTTGCAAAAAAAAATATTTAGAAAAAACTAAAAGAAACAACTGAAAATCGAAAAAATCGAAATTGTTCATTTTGGGATATAAATGGTGTTCACGGCGATCCTATTGTTTGACAGCTGCGCCATCCATAACTGTTTCCATTCCGTGCGATTGTGTAAAATTTCGAGTCGAAAAGTCGAAAAGCAAAAAGTCGAAAAAGTTGAAAATGTCAAAAAAAGTTGAAAAAGTCGATAAAGTCAAAAAAAGTCGGGAAAGTCGAAAAAAGTCAAAAAAGTCGGCAGTCTAAAAAAGTCCAAAAAGTCCAAAAAGTCGGAAATGTCAAAAAAAGTCAAAACAGGCAAAAAAGTCGAGAAAGTGTGAAAAATCGGAAAAATCGAAAAATTCGAACAGGGCGAAAAAGTCAAACAAGTCGAAAAAGTCGAAAAAGTCAAAAAAAGTCGGCAGTCGAAAAAAGTCTGAAAAGCCAAAAAGGTCGGCAGTCGAAAAAGTCGAAAAAGTCGAAAAGTAGGAAAATCGAAGGAGGAACTCTGTTGCCATGTTTTTCCGAAAGTAGCGCAGAAGTTCAAAAACCATAATTAGCTGACCGAACGAGCCAATTAGCAGTGAAAAACAAATATGTCGATCACTTAAATGCGACCATTCAAAATGTAATTCAGGGACAGTTGTTTGCCTTCAAATTGATAGATACAATTATCAACCAGGATGAGGTAGTCAACTCTCTAACAGGATTTTTGAATTCGCTGGGATTGCCTGGATTGCCACTTCGCATTTGTAATAGAAATTAGGCTCAGTCATCATCATGCTGCGTAACATCAATCAACCTCGACAATCAACATCAATCAACGGATTTTCCATTCGATTTTAAACATCTGCAACTCCCCGTGCGTCTGGCCTTCGCGATGACAAATCACTCGTGTTAGAAGTTTGCGGAATTAACTTGGAATTTCCGTATTTCGTGCATGGAAAACTATATGTCTTGTGTTCGCCAAGCCATCGGTCGAAAAAGCTATCATTTTTGTTTATTTACGCGCCGGAAAACAAAACGAAAAACATAGTTTACCAGAACGTTTTGTGTTGAATGTTAAGTGCATTTATATTTCGTCATGTAAATTAAATACACTGAATTTATTTTAATTACAAAAGACTCATTTAATCACCAAACGAAACTCAAACCGTACATGATTTGGGCATATTATAGATTTCAATGAATTGGATTTGGAAGGTTGATTAGGATTAATAAACGCATATGAAGAGTTACACTCAAATCAATTTTAGGTGATACGAAGTTCACCGGGTCATCTAGTTTTAAATAAAAAATGTGAGCTTCTTGCCTTGCAGCAATGTCTATCAGCTAACGTTACGTACATTGGCTACGCAAAAGAACATTTAAAAATACAAGTGTTAAAAAGAAACAACAGAAATTAGAGACAAACAGATAATAAAAAAAGTAAAACAAATGACTAAAATTAAATAAGGACGCAGAGGAAAGGAAGGAGAGTAAGAAAGGAAAGGGAAGCGAAAAGGAGGGGGAAGAGGAGGATTGGTTAGAAATTATCAAAAGTGATTCCACTCTATAAAGCAGGCGCAAGAACTGAAACTGGAAATTTTAGACCAATTGCAATTTTGTCTTCGTTCTCAAAATTCATAGAGACTGTAATCAAAAATAGATTAATTGCGTTTTTTGATGCAAACAATATTCTTAGTGAAAGACAATTTGGATATAGACGAAACAAGTCCACTACTAAAGCTATCGAGGATTTCATATCTTAAGTAAATGACAAACTAATGGACAAGTAATACACCTTAGGTATTTTTTGCGATTTGAGTAACGCATTTGATTGCGTTAGGCATGATATTTTACTAAACAAACTAAATCATTATGGAGTCAGGGGAGACTGCTTAAAATGGTTTGATTCATATTTAAAAAATAGGACGCAAATCGTGGAAATTACACACTGTCAAAATCAAAACATTACAAAACACTGTTCGATCCCTTTAACTAATAAACTTGGAGTCCCGCAGGGTTCCATTTTGGGCCCTATTCTATTTTTAGTCTATGTAAATGATTTGCCAATGTATTTCAACGATATAAATGTAACGATGTTTGCCGACGACACTAGTTTAATTGTTGCCGGTAAAGATATGGAAGAATTATTGATTAACGTTAAAATTAATCTATTCAAACTTAATAGTTGGTTTGAGAGCAACAACCTCACACTGAATGCGTCTAAAAGTAACTTCATACTTCATACATTAGTCATTTTTATATTGTTTTGCAATTCCATTATTTTGTGCATACATGGAATAAATGCAATTTTTATAAACACGGTATTTGTGCAAGCACATTCAAAAATAAATGTTTACCTTAGAACAGGTCCCGGCCTAGTTAGGTGACGTTGCCACTAGACTATGCAATGTATTCTTTTTTCTGCTTTTGATTCAATTTTGAAAGTATTTCTATGCATAATTCCTACGCTGAAATTGTTTACTGTTATTTTTAATATTTGCATTACTTATATATAAATAAAAAATACATATTTTTGTTATGGAGTGCATGTCTATCCTCGAGGTGTAGAAACTGCTACCGTTTATAATCGCTTGTATTTTAGAGGGATTTAGGAGTAAGCCATGGCATTTAGACCACCCTGATATGGTATTTTTAGTCAGCGTTAACTGCCGCGATTGCTGTTTCAATATCATTTGGCTGAAAGTGTGAATAGATCTGGACGTCTTCGACATAAAGATGATATTTTGCATGAAGAGAATTAGACAAGGAATTAATAAAAAGAGAGAAGAGCAGTGGTGATAAGACGCTACCTTGTTGTGGTACACCAGCGACTTGTGGTAGAATGTTGGATATTTGGTCATTCCCTTCATACCCTTCACACACTGGTGCCGATCTTTAAGAAACGACGTGAGCCAGTTGACCATAGGGAGAGAAAAATTTAAGGGATTCTAATCGGGCAAGAAGTATGTCATTATCTACAGAATTAAAGGCGCTACTAAAATCTAAAAGAACGAGTAGAGTTAGTTGTCGTTTATCCATGGCTTGGCGAACATCAACGGCAACTTGGACTAGAGCAGTAGTCGTGCTGTGACTGGAGCGAAATCCATATTCAAAAGGGTTAGTAAGGTTGTTGTCAGTGACATAACGAAGAAGCTGGTTATAAACCAGCCGCTCTATTGCTTTAGGAAGCACCGGGAGAATGGAGATCGGCCGATAACTTTGAGTAGTATTGCTGGGTGAGCCTTTAGGAATAGGAACCACTAGGGGAGGTCAATTATGTTGCCTGTTTGTAAAAGAAATAATATTTTTTATTTATTAAAAAGAAATACTTACCAAAAAAGTCCTGTGAGATTCGGCAGAATTACATTATAATATTTGTTTTTTTCATCAATAGGGTATTTATTGTACTTAACTTCAAAGGTAAAACTACCGGTAGCCTGATTCGATGATATCGTCAAATAAGAAACTTACTCTATCAAAAGAAAAAAAATCGGTTGGTTCTCCCCAAGACTTTCCAGACAGAACCCATCCTCCCTACAAGCCACCTTGCCAAGCCACATTGACGGTGAACTGTTTTGTCCTAAGTCTTCTGCGTTCACTTCACGGGAGATAGAACGACCAATCGTTAAAACTTTCTGAGGTGACGGGTTCGCCTGTTGTAGTTGACAGCTCTAGTTATTCCAAGTCCGAAGTCTGTACTATTAATTTAATCGTTAACAAGAAAATTGCAAATGTAGACAAAGAGGGAATATTTTTATAAAACATGATCATCATAATGTCTGCGCGCATCGGTGCGCGATATAAATTAATTAGACTGTATGGATGGTATAGATTAATTCAGGTCACCTTCAGTCTGAACCATCCCTAACAGAGATTCTTCCCAACATGTAACTCAAGCTAAATTAAACAATATCAGCACACCCTAACCAGGCTGAGATTTAGACAATATCATCCATTGGATGAAAACCGTAGAAAAAGTTCCAGTGGCACACTGATGTGAAGCGATGCGAAAAATTGCTTGGAAACTCTCGGATCACTGAATTATTGAGAAGCGGAGTGGTTTTAAAAAGTTATTAGGTAGCGAGCGCCAGAACTTTAATACTCGCCACAGAGTCACTTCAGCCGTAATATGTGCACTTTAATAGCAGCTGGAAATTGTATAGTTTCCTTTTGATGTTCCTCTGCGTTTAGTATTTAGTTATGCAAAGCGATAGACCGCCTTGAAAGATAGACAGGAGTTTACATAGCCTCGTAAAATTAACCACATCCTTCGATACATTATATAAACATCGGTATCTGGGTCTACTGACCGCCACTAACGTTTATTTTTGTTATTTATCTAGCAAAGATAATAAATTGACGAATTATATATTTCAATACCATTTCTTTCGTTGAATTCTGTTGTGGGTCATATGCTTGGCATTTTAGTTTTGTATTAATAACTGTTAAAAAGCGCAAAAAACGTCTCCGGTACGTTTGTCCCTCTTAAACAATGGCTATTATAAGCGAAAACTAGCCAGTCAGCACTCATAAAACAACATATCATACCCATCTAAAGAAAAATTTTCATTATTAGTTAGTTTTTCAATCATCATTGTCACTCGCAATATAACCTAACTTTTAGTCATAAGGTAAGCCCAGACTTAGTTTCATATTTTTTGTACTTTGCTAAGTGTACGATGACCTACGTGCACTTCGATTCGATTTAAAATACTGACTTTTGCAACTTAATACATTTCAAATTATCTACTATCCGCTAAATATAACATTAACAACTAAGAGGTAAACGGTAATACGCTCTTTCGCAATATACGAAGACCTGATGATTTTGTCATGCCTAAAGTTCGCATTACGCAAACTCAAAAGTCTTTTAGATTTTTGAGCTTCAAGCTGTTTAAACAAGTACCACTGTCCATGCATGATGGTAACAACAGCGTTAACAAATGCTGCATGATTAGATACAAAAGCTATAAGCTGGAAGTAAGGGCGCGAGTGTCGGCCCGCTGGGTAACATACATAGCTATCTCGCGGTAAGGCGTTGACTTCTTACAGGCTTGTGGCGGAACTTGACGGTGGACTGTTTAGCCCTAAGTCTTCTGGGTTCACCTCACGGTCAGAACGATCAAATTTCTTTAAAACTTTCTGAAGTGATGGGTTTACCCATAATCATTGTAGTCGAAAGCTCTAGTTGTGCGCAAACCGTCTCGGAGCGCCCGAAGGACCATTTCCAGGGCAACTGGCCCGCAGACACAGAGTCCTACACGGTCTCGCACTTCAGCGTTGAGGCTACCGAATGGGTGCTGACCTGTGAGTTCGTTCGAACCTAATGATTTGGGAGCTAACATCCCACTAGTCGGCCCAACTCACAAGTCAGCACCCATCCTGATCTACCTACCTCTGGGTTACCCGCTGGGTATGGGTTGGTCTATCGCGGGCTAGTTGGCGGAGATAGATAGTGGATTGTCTAAGATCTCTAAGGATCACATATGGTTATACCAGCCTAAAGTGACAGGTTAGCTTGTTTTAGGCCCGTTTTCTGAAAGAGACGGATACCGATCCGTAACGGGTTCCGTTGACTATCGGTCATTCATAAAAGCGACAAATTCATACTTGATTTTCGTAGTATGTCGTAAATTATACTTCACAGGGGTAGTTCAAATTATTTAAAAAATCACTTGTATCCCCCAAATACTTCCCGGCAAGTAGCCAAGGACTGGTTCTATCTGAATATTAATATCATAAATAAAATCTATGCCATTAAATCCATTAAATCGACGCCATTAAATCGAAATAAAAATAAAAAACCTCCATATGCTCAATGAAATGAAAGATGAAACTTAAATCTTAATTTCTGGCAGAGGAGTTTATAATAAAGATTGTATAATGTTATCAAAATAGGGTAAACCTATATAAAATTGTATAATATAAAAAAATTGTAAGGAAATATTGTAGAAAACAGTATAATATTGTTATATTTGATAAGGTTTGTAAAGTATATCTCATTCAAACATAAGCATTTCCCAATAGGTACAAGCTGGGATTTCCTTCGCTACTTTTTAAGTAGCTTTTACTAATTTTATTTTAAATAAAAACATCATCCTATAAACGGATTTCTTTCAATTCTATAAAGAATACATCCCTCTATTCAATTCTATAAAGAATATACACAAAAAAACTATCAAATATATATATATATATATATATATATATATATATATATATATATATATATATATATATATATATATATATATATATATATATATATATATATATATATATATATATATATATATATATATATATATATATATATATATATATATATATATATATATATATATATATATATATATATATATATATATATATATATATATATATATATATATATATATATATATATATATATATATATATATATATATATATATATATATATATATATATATATATATATATATATATATATATATATATATATATATATATATATATATATATATATATATATATATATATATATATATATATATATATATATATATATATGTATATATATGTCTATATATATATATATATATATATATATATATATATATATATATATATATATATATATATATATATATATATATATATATATATATATATATATATATATATATATATATATATATATATATATATATATATATATATATAGAGAAACTGCGAGATATATTATCTGATTTATTCCCCATCATTTCTAATGATGCATCCACTAAGGATCTCTTAGATTCGCCGCCAATTTTATCTTTCCGCAGACCACCTAATATTAGATCAATATTAAACAAAACAAAAAATAATCAAAATTTCTCTATTGGTAATAATACTTTTGGGCTTCAACCTTGTGGTCGTCCACGTTGTAAAACTTGTCCTCTGTTAGATCTAAGTCCTTTTTTTACCAGTCCAAATACTACTAATAGTTACAGGGTTCCCTTTCATTGCAGTTGTATTTCAAAAAATATAGTATATCAACTTCTGTGCAGGACTTGTGATGCCTTTTATATCGGTGAAACAACAACACCACTTAATATTAGACTAAATAATCATAGGGCTAGTGTAGGAAATGAAAGCCAACTCCCAATATCTTTGCATGCCAGGGCGCATAATTTATCTTTTGATCAA
>OX155964.1:24199440-24323582 GCA_944548615.1 Micropterix aruncella | reverse complement strand
ATTGCACCGTCGAAAGTCGTGCACATCCGTAAGTATATCTCATTCAAACATAAGCATTTCCCAATACAAGCTGGGATTTCCTTCGCTACTTTTTAAGTAGCTTTTACTAATTTTATTTTAAATAAAAACATCATATATATATATATATATATATATATATATATATATATATATATATATATATATATATATATATATATATATATATATATATATATATATATATATATATATATATATATATATATATATATATATATATATATATATATATATATATATATATATATATATATATATATATATATATATATATATATATATATATATATATATATATATATATATATATATATATATATATATATATAAATTTTTTTCGCTTAATTTTTTCGCTTAATTCGTCTCAATTGAAGGCATTTTGTGTTGCATAAGGATAAACCCTATTTATGAGATATATGGATGAATAGTGATCGTTAGTCGACTGCAAAAGGACCTTTAAACTTACATTGCACCGTCGAAAGTCGTGCACATCCGTAAATATATATATACATATATATATATATATATATATATATATATATATATATATATATATATATATATATATATATATATATATATATATATATATATATATATATATATATATATATATATATATATATATATATATATATATATATATATATATATATATATATATATATATATATATATATATATATATATATATATATATATATATATATATATATATATATATATATATATATATATATATATATATATATATATATATATATATATATATATATATATATATATATATATATATATATATATATATATATATATATATATATATATATATATATATATATATATATATATATATATATATATATACCAATGTGTGTATTTATTGAAAAATAATTTACTTTCGGTAAATGTGATATGCGAACAACAGTGACAATGGCGCTGCTTCATGCAACTCCATAACCGCATACTGCATATATTGGATGCATTCTCTTCGTATTGTGTTCATATGTCGCATACATTTTTGATTAATTTTATAGAAATATTTCCTGTTATATCTGAAAATATATAAACGAATATGACTGGAATTTTAACATAAAAGCCTTGTGTGACAAAAGGGAAATGCTTACAAATCACACATATTTATTTTTTAATTTAAATATCAGAAAACAATGGTGGCCCGGACGCCGCTGGGATGTCACGCGCTAGTAGGTGACATTGTGAGTGATCGTATTTATAGTAGTTTACAGAGCGATGACCGCTGGGACAAGGATGACATCGAAACCTATCTCTAAAGCTTTGGTCAAACAAAGCGTATTTGCTCGCAGGGAGCCGCGAGTTTAACCGGTTTTAACAACTTGCTGCTTGTCTGCCAAGTGTAGCGTGCGATTCGCGCATTTCACGCGAATTTCTACACTCGGTTGGTACCTTAAGCATGGCTTTTCTTAGTGTGTGCCACGACTCGTGATCTCTGCCATCGCAACGAGTACGCTAGCGGCCCTAATAATTGAACATATTCAATTCTACTCGCGGCGATTTTGATCGCGGCGAATGAATCTAATCGCAGCGAGTAGCTTGTCACACCAAGCGATTTGCTCGCAGCGACTGCATTCGCAGTGAATATTCGCTTCGTATGACCGAAGCTTAAAGCTCCCCCGCTTGCGCTCTAACTCGCTGAGATGGCAGTGCCGGGTTAATGAGTTAGTTAGTTTATCTGGGCTTTTTTCCCGCACTTCGCCTCTTGATTGGGCCATTGTGGCTCATGTTTCTATTTATGTTACTCCAGCCAACCCAGGCTGTCCCAGAAGGTTAGCAGCCTGTTTGGATTGCTACAGGCCTCCGGAACAGATACTGGAGATTGTAGTATTTTTGCCCGTTGCTCTGCCACACTCCTACTTTCCATGAGCACATGCTGCGGCGTTTTTTCTCCCTCCATGCATCCTCTGCATAGAGGGCTGTCTGTCAAACCTATGGTAAACAGGTATTTGTTTAGGTATTTATGAATAGCCCCGATGAAGACGTTCGCCAGAATTATACCAATTCTATCTTTAAAAAAATATCTTCTTTGTAGCATATGTAGTGTACGATATCCACTACTTATTTTGTTTCTTGAAATTCAGTTATTGCCTAAGTACGATTATATAGGAGCGCGGACCACTTGGGTCCCCTTAGTATATTTATTTACCAGATTATCATAGGTTCAGTAATGTCACATTCTCCAAACGTTTTATCAGATTATTTGTATGTAAATAGATAGGCAGAAAACACTTAAATAAATTAAATATTTCTGCCTAGTATTTATATTTCTCTTAACAAGACATTAAAAGATAAAACAGCCAGCATTCACAAACGCATTAAAATGGCTAATAAATATTTTATAGTGTAAATGAACTTTTAACCAACAACGTAATTCTAACAAGATTCTATTCTATTGCCTTCTCTATTCATTCTTTTAAATATTTATTTTAATTATGTAGGATTTTGTATTTTTTTATTATCTGACAGGTCGAAGAAATTACCATGTCATTAATTATTATTATTTCTTGGACTATCCAAATATTATTTTTATTAATTTTGGATTGCTTTTAAACGTTATTTTGATTATTCATTAGAATCGTACCAAAGCTTTAATTGAATTTGATTGATTATTTTTGACTGGTTACTGTAATCCCACTCAAAATTATCTGTTCAAATTATCAATACCATACAAGAAACAAATATTTTTTTCTGTACATATTTTACTACACTATAAGTTTTACGGATAACCCATGTCATGATCTCGCAAATGCCGTAACCCGGAACGGATTTACTGTTCATCTTCACGCGGTTGAAGTTGGCCCTCGTGGCCTGCCAGCTAAATCTCTATTCCACATCTTTAAAGATCTTGGTCTTTCCATATAAAATAATCAACTTATTCCTAGAAAAAATATCTAAAACCGCGATTTGCGCATCTCAAATTCTATGGCTTCGAAGGGAGAGTGAATGGGTGGTAAGGTGAACGCTCACATGTGGCAAGACAGCTATCATAAACCTACCACAGCCGGTTGTTAGTCTGAAATCTACTGCTCACTTCCCAGAAGTGTAAAAAATAGTATTATGATGGGCCCGACTCCGATCGGTGAATTCCATGGCAGCTCCGTTGGTATTTTATTTATTAATAATACGTAATAAGCACAAGGAGTATTCTGTGGTATTGAGTATCTACTTGGAATTTTACGCCCTGTGCAAACTGTATCGAGATATTTTGCACCATAATATCTGTTTTTTATTTTTTTATTTAATACACATTTTTTTTTAATACAGCTTAGTATAAAATCCAGCCAAGCCTGAGGCTTACCTGCTGGAGATTATGATAGGGTGACTTTCAGTGCAACTTTAGTGGCCATTTTGACCATCTGTACTTCTAACATACAGCCCCTCTTATCGCGGGGTAAAAATTCAGCCGTCGCTTTTGCGTGTGATAGTTTATATTGGATTTCATATCCAATATTGGATGGCTCACATTCCGCCGTGGGTAGGCTTGCATCCAATGATGGACGGGTCACATCAGTAGAGTTAAACAATTAAGATCTGTCTATCTATTTATATACTCATATCCTAATTATCTTCTATCGTTAATTATGATCAGTTAACAAATTTGTCATTTTGCAAGCTCACATTTCTGTAATTGCATAATATTTTAAGGGATGCATATTGCATAGTGATTTGACTCTATCGTTGGTATACACATAGAGAGGTAATTTACATTCAATTATTTAATATAATTTAATATATGCTCGTAATCGCAAAATTATCGCATGGGGATGAAATTCAATTCTGCCTCGTACTCTTCCAATAAGGGTAATAATTTTACGCATCAAATGACGAGGCGTATTTAACATGCGTGCTCGTTTAATATCGCTTATCGTGGAATAATTGCTCGTGAAGGTGCGTTCGCACCGGTGTATATGGTTTTATAAGATGTAGGTACATATATACAGTAGGTATATGGTTTTATAAGATGTTCCGTTTCAGATGAAAGTATCAATACTTCACGAAGACATTGTAATTAGGAGCCATGTATTAGCAACGAAATAATAATAATAATATTAATAATTTTTATTCATTCAAAAACATACATTTACAAATGTATTAGTTGCAAAATCTGCCTAACTAGGCCAGAGCCCGTACATAGTGTTAAAACGAAACATACAAAATATGATAAAATACAAAATAGATAAGCGAATTCAAATTAAACTTTCAATTATATTTAAAAATATTGGTATAGCATGGCCATGGAAACAAATATTGGTATAAAATGTCGTAATATGAATTTTGTAGAACAAATAAATAAATAGTGTTAAAATATAAAGTGTAGTGCAATATATGACAATAATAATAATGCAGACCTTTACTTTAAAATATGACTTATTACCATTTCCACCTCATTTCTACCAAGTTGAAGTAAGTGTTGTGTAATTTTAAATTTTAATTGGATTGACTTAGTTTGTTATAATGATTTTATAGATTCTTTTACATTGTTATAAATTTTGGGCCCTATAAAGCCAAAGTGTCTTTGCGCAAAGGATGCTCGGGTTTTCTGTACAATGTGTTTACAGGTTATGGCGCTCCTCGTTGAAATTTTATGCTCAGGTTTAAAGACTGTTTTTGCATATACCTGCCTGATGTCTAATATCTTCAGCTCTGAAAACAAGTCGTTTGAGGGGTATCTTCGGGGCTTCTTGGCAATAACCCGAAGAAGCGCCTTCTGCGCTGTCATAAGCGGATATATAATACAATAGGGTGGTATACATACCTGGCTACTTACACTGAGAAAAAATGGATTGCTTCTTACATTACCATTTTGTTATTACGATTTTATACAAAATAACGATGTTTCAATCGTAATGTTTAATTAAAAGGAATTTGGTTAAAACACCATTACTAGATTATATCTATCAACATTTTCCTTACGGTTACATTTTCATACGGAAATAACACTATACTGTAGTTTCAACATGATTCATGTGTCCGACTATAACAGTACATATTCTAATCATGTTAGAAGCGAGATCCCAAGGTCGCAACATAATGAAATAACATTATGTTTTAACATTACGACACGGTAAGTACCGTTACGCCAACAACGTTACACGTCAAGTTAATATTTTTAAATATAATTATAAGTTTAATCTTAATTCGCTTATCTATTTTATATTTTATCATATTTTGTATGTTGAATTTTAACACTATGTGCACATGAATAAATTTTGCCATACATAGAGTCTTCCTTGGTACGGGCTATGGCCTAGTTAGGCAGATTCTGCAACTAATACAATTGTAAATTTATGTTTTTGAATGAATAAAATTATTATTATTATTATTACTTCAAACGTATGGACCACAGTCCTCGTTATATACGTAATCCTTGTTGATACATGCGTATTTCCAGGTATTACATCGTTATATTTTCAACAGTATACTTCCTTCAACACAGTCTGAATTAACACGTTAAACGCCATGTTGGTCACTGGTGACCTCGCTCCAGACAGGTTTTCAAAGTTAGTGTGTGCTTCAGAGGACTCAATTTCTATAGGTTTCAAGTGGTTCTCGCAAAATATAAGAATTCCTGAATTTGTGAAATTAACTAAGACATAAGCACGAATCCCAAATAGCTACATATGTACATCGCCGCGCAGCAAAGAAAGAATAATGTCCCGCTTTTCTATGGCGTTAACGGGTTAATGAATACCCGGTAGAAAGAACAGTCATGAGAGATTTTTCAACCTTTAGTTACAGACCACATTTGGTTGAAACATAGTAACCGAAGTTTAAAGTTCAAAGCTTATTTATTCCAAAAAAAACCGGCGAGGGTATAGCACTTGCAATTAATAAATACATTTTTTATAATATTCATATTTTAAACATATCATATATCTGACAAAAATAAAATTAAATCACGTTAGAAATCTGTAGTCAATGAACTATACAAAATCAACCATTATATTGTCTAAATATTAAAAAGAGCATAGTATAAAATCAACCATTATATTGTCTAAATATTAAAAAGAGCATTAAGAAATATCAAAAATAAAAATACCAAATCCAAAAAAAAAAAAAAAAAGAGTTTAGGTATAAATAAAAAGGAAAAATAATAGAAAGGCAAATACATTGAATGATCTCGCAAATAAATAAATCAATAATAATAATAATAATCAAGGAGTCCAATTTGGAAAGAATTAAATTGTGAATATAAGAGTTAATTGTGAATATAAAATTTTAAAAGTCCGTGCCATATAGACATTTTTGCAATAAAAATTCCTTGGTAAGTTTTTTAAATAGTTCATATGTTTGTATATTTTTCAATTCCTCTGGTAACCTGTTATAAAATGTTATGCTTCTGTACTGAGTTGTCCTTTGAAATTGTGATGTTGCAGGTATAGAATTATGAGTATACATCGATTTATGCCTTGGATGACCGAGGCTACTTCACCGTGATAATTCACTTAAAATGGCATTTTTTGTAATATTCAGTTCCAAAACACTACGGATAGATGTTATTACCATAGATTAAACGTTTTAGAATAAAAAATTATCACTAAACTGCAAAACAAAACACGAAATATTTATTTAGTGTTCTTTTTCAATAACACAACTGCTTCATAGGAACGAAAAAGAAACCGAAAGAATTCGAAATATTTTCCCGTGCAAAAAAGGGGTTAATCTATATATCTCTTCGGTCTTTCAGGGCGTCCGACGCTGAAATCGCTTTGCACGAGACACGCTCGGGGAGCTTATTATGGGGGACCGTATTTCCGAAATAAACCTTCTTTCGGCGGCTTTCTTTCAGCCTTTTTTTTGTCTCGGCGGTATCTTTCAACGGCGCGTCCCGTCCCTGTTTACCCGCCTTAATAAATTTGATATGGGCGAGTTACAATCGAACGGAAATCAAATTTTATCTTTTGGCGCTATATTGCGTAGTGGGTGTTTTATTTATGCAGTCAAGGGTGACATTGGCAATGGTCACCACACTTACACGACTGCCAAATTGTATATTTTCTCCGTGTTTTGTGATGTGTGTTTTTACTGATATCATTCTGACGCGGTACATCGTGATGGCTAATTCCTCTTTAAGGATCCTTGTTTAATTAAATAAATAAAAATGAACTTGACTATGTAAATTAGTGACACCCATTCATAGCCACCCGATTAATAGAACGTGACAAGTCGTGCTTTAGCACTCAGTGAAAATATCGGTGATCTGCAAACACATTTTGTATAGTTGGATGTGTCGACTACAACGGGCGAATCCGTTACCACGGAAAGTTTTAATGGTAATGATAATTCTATCTTCCGTGATGTGAACGTAAAAGACTTGGGGACGAGAACAAACATACCGTCCATCAAAGCCAACAAGTCGGTCAGCGGCCAACACCTTACGGCTAGGCACTAGGAAGGTAGCCCAGCGCTCCATTTCGCCCCCTTAATACCATTTTTTGCAAGATATCTCCGTCCTCCCGACTTGTTACGGGATCGAGGTCGCATGCGCGGTCCTTTACCTGTCGTATTTTCTGCGGTGATTCAGTTTGAATGTAGGCATGGCATCTTTTGCCCGGCTCTGAAGTCAGAATCAGGAAGCCAAATGGTCATTTCAAGAGTGGAGGTCGACAGGTCAACAACCATCCCCGCTGCCTGGGAAACAAACCAACAAGACAACTACCCCCCCTGCCGTTTCCAGACTCCCCCGATAATCTGTCGAAGTGCACAGACGAATGGCTAATGCCGTAGAGTGCGCAAACCGTCCAAGAGCGCCCGAAGACAGATTCCCAGTGGAAACTGACTCACCGGGCATAGAGTCCTACCCGGCTACTGGATGGGTGTTAACCCGCGAATTAGGCCGACCCTAACCAAAATGCATCCCAAAGATGGGATATATGTACGTAAAAGGAGTGTTAGTAAAAATCACATGTGTGACCAGGGATCGAGAGCAATAAGGTGTCTTTAGATCTCAGGGGTACCGGTGAGCTGATTGAAACCACGTATGAGATAGCTCAAAGGGGCTCCTTACAAGATTCCAGAGGTCAAACCAAAGAATCTCCAATCGATTCTTTCTCGGATCGTCAGCCAGTAGTTTCCTTCTATACTTCGCAATATGCCCATACTTTTTTAGCTCATAAATAAAGCCAATGCATACATTTTGCAGCCTTTCAACCCTGGTGGCCAATGTTACCTTCAGTATAGTTTCACCTCAGCAGTGAATTCCGTATTTGACAATACTGTTACATAGAACAGCATTTCACAGCATTTCCCTTTTTTGATCTGTCTCAGAAGGTTTTATGATTCCACCTCGTGACCCAGTATTTGTTTTAACTATCCTTGAATATAAATTGGCAAAATAAAACACATTTGAATGTCCACATATAAGTATTTAATATAATTCAAGTGTTAACTTTGTTTAATTTCCAATCGGTTTCTAAATTATTTTTTAGAAACACGAGTGTTAAAAACCTTGTGTCCCACTTATAAGCCATGACAAAAGGCGTTAGAATTGTTTTTGCTTGTTCTGCTAAAGCTGGGTACCTTTGACAAGACATCCAAAAATCTATCAATTATATTCTCTCGAATTTATTTTTCCTTGGACATGGAAGTTCAATTAAGAGTCGACACTTGAATCCGATAAATCTGTCTAAGAATCTATATTGACTAAAATGTGTTTCTTATCCACGCTTGGTTGCTGATGATCAGAGGAAAATATTCTTTCAGATTAGTTTCCAGTCCTAGCAAATGTTCGTTGATAAGAGCTGAAGGTATCGTGCAGCATACTTCAAGTACAGCTAAAGTATCATTTAATCATTTACGAGTATTATTGGTTTTAACAAAAAGGAGTCCATGCTGCGATCCGGTATTTTATTTTCGTGGCCCAGTGACAGGTCGCTACCCAAAATTTGGTAAACGCTGATAAAGAGTAATACAGGGTGAGATTTTGTTAGTGACAACCTTGAAGCGGGTGAATCAGTACGAGCTGATAAACAAATTTTGATAGATGATGATATTTTTTTTTCTTGAAAAAAAAAATGTTTTTAATAATAGTGTAAAGAGTTGAACGCTTTGCGCCATCTAGCGGTAGGTAAAATATCGCAAATATTGTTTATTTGCGTTATTTTGTGTATTGCTAGATGGCGCAGCACGCCTAACCTTTGTCAAACGTTTATTATCCTGTTAAAACAAAAATTAAAAAAAAAAATTTTTTTTGTTTTTATTGTTATTTTTATAAAAAGTTGCTTATTTACTAGTACTGATTCACCATCTTCAAGGGTTTCACTAATTAAAAACTCACCTTGTATAAATTATATGCATTTTATGATTTTAGTAGTTGAATAATTATTATTCATACAAATAGAAGACGTAGAGGAAGGGCGTAGCGATGTCGTAGCGACGGCGTAGCGGCAGCGTAGCGGCAGCGTAGCGGCAGCGTAGCGGCAGTTTAGCAGCTGAGTACCTTTCAGAGCTACGTTTTAAATTATATTTGCTAATATTTAAAGAGCATGGGAGCGAGTATTTCTCGACTCACGGAGAGACGCCCGGTGCGAAAGGAATAAATAAAACGGCGTAGCAGCAATGTAGCTGTCGCTTCTTTTGTGACAGATGCTCACTTCCAATCACTGAGACCGTGATTTGGGCCCCGTTCAGAGCTACAGTTTTAACTGTAATTGCGAATATCTTAAGAGAACGAGAGCGAGGGCTTTTCGAGGCATAAAGAGGCGACGCGGTGCGAAGGGAATAAATACATTATCAAAAACAAATTCGTTACGGGCGGTTAGCTAGGAAATTATTTCGCAGAATTCCGAATCTCCAGTGTAACGTGCTCAAAGCATATTTTTGAGCCTTTACCGAAATATTCCCTGAATAATTCATCCTTCCACGCAAACGACGAGTATAATAAATTTAGGCAAATGTATGCGTGAAAAGGGAGACATCTTCTCGTCTAAATTCAGGACGGTCTCGGCGCGTTCCCTTTGCGACAAACATTTTCACCTACAAAATTCAAGGTGGAAATTATTATTCATCGTGATCAGTCAGGATAAACAGTTGAAATTATTTACACCGCGTAGATTGACTACTGATGCGACTTTCAAATTGAATTTGCACTATTTCACAAAGATTAAATTAGGTTAAGTAAAAATGCGTTTATTTGTAGTAGAGAAGAAAATAACATATATGTAGTAAACCACCATAATCATCCAACGCTACGTCCATGTACAGATGAAAAATTTCTACTCAGTTTTTTATGGTATTTTCAGTGGTATATAAATTTATTTATTTATTTATTTAGTAGTAACACATCTAGTAAAAAGTTAATGTCATATTTGATTAAGATGTTAGCAAGAAATTGATGCGACATTATTTTTATGATTGACACAGTCGCCTAACTAGGCCTAGGCCTGTTCTAAGGCAGACTTTTATTGATGATATTAAGTGTGCACTGTCAACTTAATCTATAATTAGTACTTATTTTTAAAACTACAAATATTTACGCATATACAAATATGGATAGATATTTATATACATCTATAGATAAAATATATATCCATGTATGCACACATACACATACATATATTTATACGAAAATAATAATAAAACCAAAATAAATAAAATAAAAACTAAAATAATATACAAATCATATATAAAATAATATATAAATCAATTACATATTGATATGACGCTCACATACCTATAATAGTCATTTAAAATTATCATGGAAAAACTAAATACTAAGTACTAAATACTATCATTCAAAATACAACAGTCAACATATTCCCTAAGCCGTCCCTACCCACCTCCAACAACCAATCCGTTAGAGATTTTTTAAAAGTGGATGTGTTCTCACTACTTTTAATTGCGTCGGGAAGATTGTTATACATTCTAGGGCCAATGAACGTGAAATGGCGCTGGCCAAATGTTGTGTAAGATCTTGGCACCAACATATCACCAGTTCTTGTTGCTCTCGTCTTTCCAATTCGTTGATTATAAGGTGTCATTTTATTTTTAGTATATATTTTTAGTATATAACACTATATACAATAATACTAACTAAATATTAACAAAAGTAGCGCATGATATATCAAAACTGAGCACCATTTCAATTTAAAACAAGACTACAGCGTTTGGTGATTTTGGTAACAATCTGCATAATTCAAAAATTTAATTCTCCAAAACAACATATATCTTTATTTTTAGTCATTGACTTATGGTATGTTAAACCCACATTTAGTCACAATTAATTTTAGTCATCATAACCAAAAGAAATGGAACTTACCGCGTAAAATAACAACATTCTCATTTTTTCTTCAAAGTTACACTTTTTGTCGTCACGGAGAGAATTTTTGCCGTAAGATACGTTTTTTTATAATCACGATGACAACTAACTATGGCGGCGTGTAAATATTATTTTTTTATGTATACAAACATACATTTTCTCCAAAAAATAATCTACAAGTATTTTAACAAAAATGTAAGTCCGTTGAAAATTTCTAAAAATATTCAAAATGTGTTTTTTTTACAAAGAAGTGAAGGCATATATTGTCAAAGCTAATTATTATTTACAAGCCGCCATAGTAAGTTGTCATCATCACTATGAAAAACTTACCTTACCGTAAACATTCTCTCCGTGACCGTAAATATTCTCACATTCTCGCCGGGCCACACGATGCGGTGAGGCTGCGGCGCGGCGCCTGAGCAGTGCCGCTGCGGCTTCCTAAATAAAAATATCCATGGTATGTCACACGGTGCGTTCCGGCGCCTCACCGCACGCAAACCGGTAATATGCGCCGGAGCGTCACCGCTCAGTTGTTAAGTGCAATCGATGCAGGGTACTTGCTTGCCTGTTTCATTTGTTTTCAAGTATATTTTTTAATTTTTAATCGAAGTGTTTAAAATGAATACCAACGAAGAAGATATTGGCATTGACTACCTCATTTCATTAGTTCTACGTACAATTAACTACGACACTATTCGCCTACTGGGGCGTCGTAGTAACGTAGCGGCGCCGCACCGTGTACTGTACGCGTGAACGCCCATACGGCGAAATTTTTGCGGTGCGGCGCCGCACCGTATCGTGTGGACCGGCTCTAACTTCGAAGAAAAATTGAGAATTTCTCTATTTTACGCGGTAGGTTCCATTTTCTGGGATTATGATGTATGGTGGCTTAAATCAGTTGTGGGTTTACCATACCATAAGTCAACGAATCTAAAAACCTAAAAATAAGTGTTGTTTAGAAGTATAGTTTTTTCGAATTATGCAAATTAGAACTAAAATTCACAGTTGCCCTCACTGTGAATTTCACAGTGGCCATCACAGTGGCACAGTAAAATTCACAGTGGCCATCACATATGACCACTCACTGTAAGTGGAGATAAATAATGATTTATATGGCTCTAAACAATACTTCACTGAAAATGAATTTACCATGAGGTATAGAAAACTAGATTCATTAAAATGACTATTAATACAATTAATTTATTTTTTCATATGAAACCATTTATGTATTTAAAATATTTCTGGTCTTCAAAAAATATAATAAAATGCAATAAAAACATTCTGGTGAGAAAACCACATAAAATTCACCCTTTCTACATATCCCAACACTTTCATATTTTTGAAATTAAAGTATATTTCCAGGGTACCAATATAATATTTGTAGGTACTTTTACACTGTAGTTGTTGTAAATCTGGCCCTTTTACATTTTAACCTAAAAATATAAATTTTCCTTTTAATAAATATTTTATTTTATACACTCGAATACGTACAGTTATGTCAATATGAGAATATTAAGCATTTTATACTGATATATGAAAACCCTAAATTTCTATGTATCATTTTTATAAGGAGGATATTATTTATTATTTTTTTATTATTGTTACATATTGGTTGAGAGTTAACAGTGTGATCGTACAGATATAATTGGTAACTATCTATATAAGCAATAAGGAAATGAACACAACCCATAAGATCATTCTAGATGAATGCCCAACTAGACCGAACAGCCTGTATCTGGGCATACGAAATATACTGCTTTGTTTTTGAGTACTACTGACGTTTGAGTAGTACTGACTAATAGACTACTTTCAATACTAACACTAAGATAATGACATAAAATGAAATGGCATTATGAGATGACTTGTGGGGGGGGGGGAGCTTGATTTAAAAGGCAAAAAGAACTTTTTTTAATTTTTTTTATTTAAACTAAAGTTAAAATCTATTCATGAATCTTTTAAGTCAGTTAGATTAACATTTATAAGATAGATATTTTTTTTTGCAGTAATAAAAGAAACTATTTATGAGGTAATGATTTGCAAATGTTTCTACCCCTGCACATATGAGGGTATCTGCTTACGCTGTCAATAGCGTGCGTAAATTTGTCTGAAGCCAAAAAATAAACTAAGTTAATAACTGTTACATATTATGTATTTTGGATATATTATGTATGAACTAAAAAAATAGCAAAAGTTACCATTTTTAAAATTTTCCTAGGATTTAAAGAACTAAAATCGATTTTCGTCCTATAAAAATGGGGTATAAAAAAATACAACAATTTTGTTTTTTTTTTGTTTATTTAGAAGAAAATATAATAATCTTTTAATTTAGTGTTAGAACAACTCGATCGGTCCATTAGTTTTTTTTACCCCTGCCAAAAAACGGAAAAATATGTTTTATGAAAAACGCGTTTAAATTTTTCTTTAAAGGTTTGTAGTAAGTTTTGTGAACTTACAGCAATCTGAGACTCATCAATTATACCAGATATACAAGATTTATGAATTTATTTCAACTTTAATTTCAAAAGTTTTTTTAGGCCTAAACCAGGCTTCCCATTTAAATCAACGGAACATTGCACCCAGAAAGGGTTTCCATAAGATTCGAGTGTATTATTTTGGTGTCTGTTGCACTCATATACTTTTGTATTTGAAGTAGTTCTCGTAAGAAGCAGGCACTGGAAAGTCTGTTTCTCAATTCTTCACCATGCACATTCCTTCCCAAGCTTTGTGTAAGACTAATCCGAGAAAATTGTGTGTGATTGCTATATTTTTTTTCCGGATTGTTGTTTTTGTAAAAATAAAACCCATCAGTTTAACGGTAGACTGGGTCTAGTGTTGCCTGTGCCGAAAATAATGATCAACAATAAAAGCAGAGGACGCTACAATCAATCCAGTCGAAAGCGCACAGCCTTTGGCTGCTCCAGTTTCTTTCTTTTAAATGAAAGGCTGCATCGCTGGCGATGCGGCGGTGGTTTGAATCGACATGCTAGTTGCCAATAGTTCTAACTCCATATTATATAAATTAAAAGTCGTACAAAAACATATACTAACTATTATAAATATCAAACCGTAGAAAAGTTAATAATATTGAGAAAATAATAATGCGGTATTTCGGTTAATCTCATAGTGAACTGAGACTAAACACGTGCACCTTTTGGGATATTTTTAAAATTATAATAATTTTTTTTGTAAATTTCGGAAAATCGGTAATTTTCTACTCACTTGCAAGTTTGTTGTCACTCTTTGCCACATAAGAGTATACCAAACGATAGCTTATTACAAGTGAAACTTTTTAATTTTAGAGTACCTAAACTGCTTGCTAAGCAGCTAAGCTATGTGGCTGAAAAATAATTACACTATTTAATAAAATACTTCATTTATTTTATTTTATTTAAACAATTCAGTTGTTTATATTATTTGTATAGGTAAAATATAGAGAAAATACTTATATTATTTATCAACTATCAATAGTAAAAATAACTGAATACAGAGTGAGTACTAAAGCTTTAAAAAAGATTAAGGATGAAAAAGAAATAGCCAATAATTAATATAGGGATATACACCGTGGAATTTAAGTTCCGCACAATTTTTTTAGGGGTGTTTCTACCCATTAAATAGATTTCAAAGTGTCCGAACCTCTAGCAAATGAACAATCATCGAACAAAGAAAGAAAAATCATTGTCATAGGAGATCAGCAGGCCAAAGGTATTACAATCGGCCTAAGGAATTTGTTAGGTAAAAAAAAAACATATGCTGTCACTGGGTATATAAAAGAAAACGCCACTTTCGAAACCATCTCAAATGACATTGAAAAAATCGCTCAAAACATGACGACGAGAGATCATCTCGTAATATTGGGAGGAAGTAATGACAAAAATCCTTTTAAACTATTGACTGAGCTGTCTTACAGCCTAAAAACGTCACATAAAACTAACGTCTACCTTACTGAGGTTTTACATAGTAATTACCTAAGAGAAATGGAAATAAATCGTAATTTTGAGTGCTATTCCAAGTTATTCCAACACTGTACCTTCATCAAAAACCTGGGATCTTTTCAAAATAAACCATGCACTGAATCAATCTGTCAAAATATTATACACAGCATACAGGTCACTGAATACAGAAAGGAATACCTAGGCTATACTGAAAATAAAAACCTACCAGTTTTTTATGATAATTCAAAAATATCAAACTATCACATTAATCCTATCAACGCAGGTTACGACGAAGATATTCCAATTTACGAAACACGACGTTCTACTTACCAACCAACAAATCAGCAAAAGTCGCATTTTTTTCGTTCAACGCGATACTATAAATGAAAAGCCTGACTCTTCTTACAATTCGAAAACTTTATTAAATTCCGGAGATCTTTCAATCTTCTACCAGAATATAAATAGTCTAAAAAATAAGTTGATTGACATGGAACTACTTTTAGAACTTAATAAAAATATTAATATTATATGTATGGTTGAGCATTGGGGGAAGAAAAATGAAGACATTTCACTAAGTTTACCTGGTTTTTATATTGGAGCGTACCAACACAGGAGTATTTTTAAAATGGGGGGGACTATGGTACAACTCAAAAATAATCTTGGTAGTGAACCATTACTGCAGTGTGCTGATCTCTGCCTCGATCGCCACTTTGAATGCTGCGGAGTAAAATTGACGCAAAGCCGTATTCATATTTTTTCGTTATATCGATCGCCAATCGGAAATATTACTATATTCTTCAAAAGATTGTCACGGCTATTAGAAATATTTCAAAATAAACAAATCGTCATATGCACGGACATTAATATAGACTTCCTAGTTGACTCAGTAGCCAAATATAATTTGTGCAGTATTCTGAATATATATGGCTTAAAATCATATGTAGACACTGCAACAAGGATCACAGGGCACTCAGCCACATTAATAGATAACATATTCTCAAACCTATGTACTGACCTACTTTCTTCAAAAATCTTTTCTACTGGCCTCTCAGATCATGAAGGTATCTTCGTCTCAATTAATAACACCACAAAAAATCAGGTATATTATAAAAAGTCCCGATTGTTTTCTAAAGCAAACAAAGAAATATTTCTCAGCAAAATTATCAGTGACGACTGGGACGATATTTTTAATTCCGAAAACGAAAATGCTGATCTAATATTTACTCTTTTCTTCGAAAAATTTAAGTCTCATTTTGACAGCAGTTTTCCCGAGAAAGAAAGAAAAATAAAAAATCCTAACCTAAAGAAATCCTGGATATCTAAGGGAATTAAAGCTTCGGCTAAGAATCTGAGGTCCCTTCGTTTTATACGAAAGTTTAAATGCGATGATTTTGTTATGAAATTTATAAATAAATACGAGAAAATATATAGGCGAGTGGTTAGGAATGCCAAAAGAAATCTAATCCGAAATGAAATATTAAATTTGAAAAATAATTCAAAAGCATTATGGCAGCTTGTAAATGATAAAATGGGCAAAGGAAAAAAGTGCTACTCTAACATTACTCTTAACCGAAAGGGCCATACGGTCGAAGATCAAACAGAAGTAGCGAATATGTTCAACACTTTCTTTTCCCAAATCGGTCAAATATCACAATCAAACACCTCACAGAGCAATCTAACAGGTGGGCACAATATACCTTACAGCAGACATATTTTCTTCATGCAGCCGACTGATGTTGTTGAAATAACAAAAATAGTGAATTCCATGAAAAATAAAAAATCCTCAGGAATTGACGATATCGCAATAGACATGGTAAAATTGACACTTCCGTTTATAGTTGACAAATTAGCCTATATATTCAATATATCTCTCCGAGATGGAATTTTCCCAGATCAATTCAAAATTGCTAAAATTATTCCTATACATAAAAAAGGTCCAAAAACTGAAATAAACAACTACAGACCAATAGCGTTGCTACCTGTTTTTTCCAAAGTGCTTGAAAAAATAGTAAATTCAAGGTTGTTAAAATACATAGAAAACAAAAATATCCTAACAAAATCTCAGTTCGGTTTCAGAAGAAATAAAGGTACAATCGATGCACTGAACAACGTTCTGAGAAAAATGTACAATGACATGGACAAGAAACTTTATTCAAGTACCGTATTTTGCGATTTATCAAAAGCGTTCGATATGGTAGACCATCAAACACTGCTAACTAAACTCGACAGATATGGAATCCGAGGAAATAGCTTAAAATGGTTCAGCAGCTATCTCTCAAAAAGAAAACAAGTTGTACAATTAGACGACTGCACAGGTGGCGTATTGAAGAGAACCATTTCCGATGAGTGTGAAACGAAGAGCGGTGTTCCTCAGGGAAGCATCCTGGGACCGACCCTTTTCATTCTATATATTAATGATCTCCCATCTATAGTAGCTCACTCAAATGTAACTTTGTATGCAGATGACACCAGCATAAGCTTTGCAGATGCCAAAATAGAGAATGTAGTGAACCCCACAATATATTCAATATGCTAGGGGAAAAACTAAAATTCTATTTGCCTAAGTCTTTTTTCATAACTGAAATTGATTCCTGGTTGGAACATGACACCCGGAAAAATATCAACAAATTAATATATCCAGACAGTTTCTAATATTTATTTCTTTGATTATTTCTTATTATTCAATTTGGCTTACTATGATTTAATGTTAATTGACATTTTATTTTCTATAACACGGTTATCTATCTTCCGTATTTTAGTTTGATTATTTCCTACTGTGATTATAAGTTTTGTAGCGAACGGTTTCGTGCAGCTTCAGCCTTAAGCTCCATTGTGTTTTCGGATCAGTCCAACTCACGATTCAGCTCCTATTCAGTAGCCTCCTCGTATGCGAGACTTCCTCGGGTAGGAATCTCGCGTCTTAGGCCTCACGGCTGGTGGATCGGTTTTGCCTGGGGGATTGCTTCCTGGTGCTACTGGATGGTTAGCGCACTATCCGGTGACAGTCAATCGGCGGAGTCGGAAGACTATGGAAATAGTGTTTCCTTAGCAACGGGGGGTGGTTGTTGACCTGTCGTTAGCCGCTCTTTAAATGACCACTTGGTTACCTGATCCTGATTTCAAAGCCGGGAAAAGATTCCAATGGTCCGCCATAAATTCAAACCCAATGATTGCTGAATATACGGCAGGCAGAGGTTTTGAAAGCGACTTCGAACCTGAAACCAGTCGGGTGGTTAGAAGTATCCTGATGGTTAATTCCAGATGGAGATATCCTTCCAAAACTGGTAATCAGGGGGCGAGGGTACCTTTCCCGGTGCCTCGTCGTACGTAAGGCATTGGCCTCTGACGAGCATGTCGGCGTAGCTAGACAGTAGATTTGTATTGGTCTCCTAAGTGTTCTACGCTTACCTCACGGAAGATAAAACTTTCTGAGGTGACGGGTTCGCCCATTGAATTTGACACCTCTAGGTGTGATTATTATTAGTTATAGTTTATTTGATATGGTTATGATACTATATTTTTAACTTGCCTAATATATGTAGGTCCATAATAAACCATAGAGCTTACTGTCTTGGAATATGTCCTGGCACTTAGTTGGGCGGCAGCAATAGACATATGCTGACTTTTTTTTAAATATTGAAATATATAAATATATATATATATATATATATATATATATATATATATATATATATATATATATATATATATATATATATATATATATATATATATATATATATATATATATATATATATATATATATATATATATATATATATATATATATATATATATATATATATATATATATATATATATATATATATATATATATATATATATATATATATATATATATATATATATATATATATATATATATATATATATATATATATATAGATATATATATATATATAAGTATATATATATATATATATATATATATATATATATATATATATATATATATATATATATATATATATATATATATATATATATATATATATATATATATATATATATATATATATATATATATATATATATATATATAAATAGGATAGAAAACGAATTTACCGCGTGAAATTTGTAGCACCCGACGTTTCGGTGACGTTGCAGCCGCCGTTGTCCAGTCTACCCTGGACAACGGCGGCTGCAACGTCACCGAAACGTCAGGTACTACAAATTTCACGCGGTAAATTGGTTTTCTATCCTATTTATAATGTCAAACAACCGCGAATATATATATATATATATATATATATAATATATATATATATATATATATATATATATATATATATATATATATATATATATATATATATATATATATATATATATATATATATATATATATATATATATATATATATATATATATATATATATATATATATATATATATATATTTATTCTATAACCTTCCAGCTATGTAAGTGGCTTCGATCATATAAACTTTCAATGTTTGGATATTTTAAATTTATTTTCAAATACTTGCTTCGAAGAAATTAGAAATACGATAAACCGCCTTCGGGTTTGATTGGTATTTGTTCGTCCGTTGGGTACGTAGGCTGTGGTAATCGTTACTACACTATAACACTTTCTAGCCACGTTACTACACTTTCTAGACACGTTACTAACACTTTCTAGGACACGTTACTACACTTTCTAGCCAGTGTAATATTTTCCTATAAAAGATTCATTGTATATTAACATTATAAATACATTGTAATGTATATCATATATAAACTATAATATACATCACAATATATTTATATAAACTATACTTTTATATTTTATTATTACCTTATCGTATTTTTTATATTAATTTATTATTTGTGCACGTGTATGTATGTATATATGTATGTATGGTTTATATCATGATATATCTTAAATATATCTACATAACTCATAATGTGGCTTCCCTATCCCTTTCCCCTTACTTAAAACTGCATTTTTATACAAAAGCAAAAGCATTTTAACTTACATTGTTACAAAAGATTTAGTTTAATTGTGAAAACTTTTAATTGGCCTTAGATTTGTATAATATGTGTTAATATGTGTATTAAGTATAAAACTTAAATATAGGTGGTAAACCATAATACTAGTATATTAAATAGATAAATCTCTTTTATGAGCAAGGTTTTCGAATTGTACATTTTATTGAATAATGTCTTTGTATAAGATAAGGATTTCTTGTAATCTTGTATCTTGTATGTTTAGTTATAGATAAAGAAAATAAATAAATAAACAGAGTAAATATTCATAGTGTATAGCAGTCATGAAACCCACATACCAATAAATGCATATATTTTCTGAAAAACATATTTTTCAGATAGAACCATTGCGATCAGATCGTCCAAACCGCGCTTGAAACTAAAAAATAGCACCTGAAACCTCTCTGTCTCGGTGCGAAGGGCGCGCTCAGTAATTACAGGAGCAGACGCCAGTCATAATGATCCCGGTACGGTACGGCACACTGACAAATTGGCGACTTTTGTGACAATGCAAGACTTAGCAAACCTTACACCGACAAACGCTACGACTGAAATTTGACACTGAAGACGAGGTGGGTAATTTCGCTGTATAAACAGATCGCTCTATTCGTTTTTAAATATAAATAACTGTTTTGGTCAGGATGAAAGTCATACTAGATATACAGTGAAGCAAATTTAAAAGCCCTATGAAAACTATACAATTTACCCCACCGAACGAGATCTCGAAGATATTTTGGGCGCCACTACGCGTGCGGGATAACTTCAAAAATTGATTAAAAAATCACCAAAAAAATCAACACACCCCGCAATTCGCTATTGCGAATGGTTCGCTCTCCTCGTACGTTTGAAGTCCCTCATGTAAGTTCTAGTTACGCATAAAACTCTATCATTACCACTTGATGACCACATACAACGATCGATTTCAAGAAATTAATATATTTCATATGAGCCAAACTAAGTTCAATGAGGCTGTTCATAGCTGGCTCGGCAACTAGGGGATTGGTTTATAATAAACATTATATATGAAGAGTTTGTCAACGAACAGAAAGATAATGAGACAGAGCAATGGACTATAATTTAAATGCCTATATCCTATTCTATATCCCATACCTCTCCTTTCATATCCTAGTAATAGTTCGATAGTAATTTATATAATTCGAATAAATTGATAATTATGGTATAATAAAATAATGTAAACTACAGTAGGAAACAATCGGACAGCGAAACATTGTTGTAATATAATTAGACATAATTAATGTAGCGGTGGAAGTTTTCCGAGGATTAGATAAATAAATAAATAAATAAATTAAGCTCTGATGTCGTGAATTCCCAAAAGACATATTTGCTTGCTAATAGCACCAACATCCACTTTCTCGCAACAAAAAACCATTAGGATCCTAAAATAATTGTTTTATTCTGGAAACTCTACCCTCTCTATTGGTTTACATACTCAGATGAAATTTTCACCAGTTGGAAAACGTATGTGGTAGTCAAATCCTTAGGAAAAATTGGCTATATTTGCTGTTATACAGACAATGCAGTTTTTGTGCGGGAACCCAAATTCGTTGTTATTGCACCTCACATTCCTTGATATTGTTTGTCCAAATAACAACAAGCATGAGGAAACAAAACATCCATTGGTGAGCTATGCAATAACCAAAAAAAATAATTCTCGCCAAAACCTAAGCAGAATTAAACAGAAAATAAAATGAAAATACTGGATTCTATTGCCAAATGGTTAGGAAAATACGGTTCCTGAACCCATTACTTCTTTATTCACTATGCTACAATTTCCTGCCTCGCCCGATTTCTCTGCAAAATTCCTGATCTTCCCTGGCGTACTTCATAGTTGATAAATGGGTTTTGCCGAAGGTGACTCCAATTTTTATTTTGTATGCGATTTCCTATATAACTTCCAATCCCCAATCTAGTTCCTTATCCATAACACCGAAAGGATCAGGTTTAATTAGTAGCAATTTATAAGAAACCGAATCCAACGCTTTCGCTAGATCCAAAAATATGGAAGGTTATATTAGTTCCTATTTACGTGCGAAGTGGTGTATTTAGTGGTGCTCGGCGATATTTAGTGTGTGATATTTGTAGAAATACATATCTTGTACTTTTACACTTGAAGCCATATTGGCTACGGCTAATACCATAGAGAAAATTTCGTTCCAGATTAGAGTTTAGTTTGTTATCTACCATTTTTCTAATATTTTCGAATACGTTTAGAAGAGATATTGGTTCGTAGTTTAAGGAATCTGGCTTATTGTCCGTTTGAAAGATGGGAGTCAAGATAGCTTCCTTGAATTTGGTTGGCAATATGCCTTTAATTTAAACAACATTTAAATGTATGTACGAGAGGAATTGCTTTATATAGCACGATGTATGATATTGAGCAAACACTTAGATATATATTTAGATATTGATATAGAATATATTCAGCCGGAATGCGTTTCTTTGAAAACTAACACTGAAATTAGTTCAAGCGAACGAGATAGAGCAATATTTTAAAGCGGAATAGGAAATTTAGATGATAGATTTTTCCGCTTCAAAACTACCTATCGAACTTACAACCGTCAGAATAAGTTTGAACACATTTCGTGCGGTCTTAGATTCAGCTTTTATCCTTCGGTGGCTAGTTTTGATGCGGAAAAGTGTCAACCGTCCATTTCACATTCCGCTCTAATGTATTGCCCTGTCTCGATCAAATGAATTGATTACCGATTTTAGTTGACGAAGAAAATCGAGCCTATTATATGTTTTAGCCTTTATTTCATCTGGCTTGCTAGTACAATCAACGTTAAGACCTTTTATTATTCCCGAAACATCAGCTGCAGTATTTTTTCAAGCTTAACTCTCGGTTAAATAATTGTTTCGGAGATATTAATATGCTCTGCTTCGTCATGTTAATTTCAATTCCTTTTTTGTGTCAACTATATTCTCTTTCACAGTTTTTCCAATGGCTGCATTAGCTATACACCCGGGATCTTTTCTGATTTGATCTTCGAAATATAATTTTGAAATGTTAGCAGCGTACTCAATTACTATACACTTTAATAATATTCCACATTATAATATCATTGTTTCCGATTCCACGTTTAGATTGTAATACTTTTTTAAAATTTGGTTGCACATCACACCGTTGACTACATAACGACCAATATTAGCGACTTGCTCCCGGAGCGCACAGTAATATTATTTCTAATTCGAACGCATCCTAAAATCCATTCCAAATATCTAATTATTACCATAGATGCATAGACGGCCGCTAGAATAATTTCACGTGTCATTTCGCGGATATTTCTGGTAAAATTCCATCATCATTTTTTTTTCGAGAAAACATCAAAAATTTTATTGGTTTTATGAGCAAATATCTCAATATTTTTCTACATAAATAAGCAAAAAAAAATATTAAATTTGATAGAGAACCTAATAAAGATCACGATAGTATTTACAGTTTCTAAATAGGGTTCTGTATTTTTCCATAAGACAAGTACAAGTTAGAAATGCCGAGTTTTTTTCACTCTTTCGAATTTCTCATATTTATTCATAATTATCTAATTGTTTTACAAAATGAGATTTTAAAATTCTATATACGAAATTTCAATGCGATCATGGCACAGCTATTTTTTTCATGATTACTGTAGAAGTTCCATAGTTATAGTACTTTTTGTCGAGCGCGGCGATATTGCAAGAAATTCCAATAAATTGCCGCGGTCTGCCATGAAATTATACCGCTAGGTACTCGAAGGTTTAATATAGTAATTTTGCATCACTTTGTTTTTAACCGTTTGACTGTGGCTGTATGAAACCTGCGGTAATCTAAGGGGCGAACGTTCGTTTTTCGTGTGACTATTTTAACAGCATTATTTTTTTTAATATATTAAAATAGTCACACGATGAAGTATGAAAAATTTTAAAATTTTAAATTCCATGGAAGTATGTTGTAAGTTTCATAGAAGTGTAAGTAAGTTCCATGGCGCTAGGATATATGTTGTATTTATTAATCTGTACAGTATCTCGACTAAGAATGTCGATCCGACACTACGTTGCCGTAAGTCTGCAGAATTTCTTCGCGCATTGGTGCGTTTAATGATACTTACAAATAAGAGCAAATTATAGATTTATTTCATCGCCGATGTCTATAGTACAATATTTCTTGATATAAATAAAAATATATGTTTTTTAAATATTTTTTGTTACATATGAGCGCATATATGAGGACGATATACATATTATTTTGTATGGGCGTATACTACATAAATTATATGCACTATCAAACTAAACTTTACATTTAAGTTGTAAAGTAATATTTAAAACATTACCTAAAAAACCTCTATACAAATACAAAAGCAGACTGTGCAAGAAATAACTCTGCAATATTTCTGTATCATCCATTTCCTGTTTATTTCTCTAATGTGATTATTACTATGATTCAGATACGAATTATGTTTCGATTTATGCGGTCAACGCGTTCACAATTGTGGTTTTTCATATTTGTATTTTGTGACACGCTTCCGTTACAAAATAAATGATATTACTATTTCGCCGTAATATCATTTCCTGCGTGTAAATAATGTGTCGCTGGCTCTCGACTATATACTAGTGCTATGTTAGTTAGGTATATATTTACAGCTGTGTGTTGTGATAAGGATATACTGTCATAAACGTTGAATAGGACGTTCGTGGAAATATAACCTTAGGCTAGGCTCATAGCTAAATGTGGAACCGGCGTGACTAATCTATTTCAGCTATTTCCGTAGCTTTATATATATAATAGTGTACGGTATAGGTAAGGGCTGCAGACATGGAATCTATCTCTATGCTAAAAATAGAGGTATTCGATCAATATAGGGACTATTTTTTATAACAACACATTTTAAATAAATGAATAACCACACCATAGCTTCTTTTAAACTTAGTTTTGAAAACATATATCCTCAATAATCTAATATAACTGATAAAAGTAAGTGACTTCTACAATGTAAATGAGATAAATAAAATTATTTTGATAATCCATTTTCCTAATTCCGACTTATATATACTTTTTTATGGGGCAGTTAATACGCATTTTAAATAAAATTTCTGAAGAATTTTAAACTTATCGGTAAAGCAATCAAAATCGCGTATTAAAAACATGCTGCGTGGGCAAGCATAGTATAAAATAGACAATCTGATAAATATGATAAATATGTTCATCAGTCTATATATTTCTGCTAATTATGTCTCTTTCTTCAATTGTAATGTCTTCAGTATTAGACCACATACCATCATGATTATCATTGACTATTACAATTTAAGACTCTTTGTATATTTATTTTATTATTCTTATTCTATACTCTTTATATTTTTTCTATACTCTTTGTATATTTATGTTATTATTCTGTTTAACTATGTAAAATAATCAGGAGGTTGAAATATAATATGGTGTATTTGGTAGCTTTGAAAAAAAATATAGGATTTTTTGATACCTCTTTTGTTCTCTTATTTTCTATTTGGTTCCGGTTTTATGTGTGCAATTCACGGGAATGTCATAGACATTATCAATCACGCGTCACGGAGTGAAAACATATATATTAAATAGTTGGAATTGTATAAAATTGGATTAATAAAATGTGTATCTGTCGTAATAGTAGTAAAAAGTGTCCATCTGGAATACTTTGGCAGTTCTTTCCAGTGGAGCTTCTAGAATTCCTCGGATATTACGTAATGCAATTAATATTATAGTAGATTATCAATATATTTACATTTTATAAAAACTTTCATTGTTTGTTGGTTAAAAATACATTTGGGTTTATTCCCTTTAGTAAAAGCGCAAAAATCGAGCGTTTAGCAATATTTTAATTAGTTTTTACTTGTTAAAGAGTACGATAAACGATGAATAAAAAGTTTACACAAGGAAGTATCTAAATCAGTGTTTTTCAACCATTTTTAGATCGCGACCTCCTTTTGGTAAAAAAAAATCTCTTACACGACCTCTTTTAGACTGTAACAGTTCTCTCGACCCCCGCCCCCCCCCCTCCCTTAGTCTCTTCCACAGCTGTAACTATAAGCATTCAATAAATATTATTTTTGAAAAAAACAATGGTGTCGCCATTGTTTTTTTCACATTAATTTTAACTATTTTTCACTTTTAATGTTGTACATATCTGTTTCCATCTTAGATTAACATCAAGTGTTGTAAGAGAAATAGCAAAACACACATAGCAAATAGGTTTATCTTCCGAAGCTGTAAATGTTTGCATATTATATAATAAAGATTTTGTAATATTTTCGATTTTTACTTTTAGATAGCCTGCGACCCCCCGGGAGTCTCTTCGCGACACTCCAGGGGGTCACGACCCACTAATTGAAAAACGCTGATCTAAATAACATATCAAATGTGTTATAAGTATACTCGTTTACGCATAATCAAGAATTGAAATTTACAAAAAACAAGCAATCAAACAAGCAAACGGGAGCGCGAATAGATCCAAATATCTTCTCATTTCAACTAATCTTCCCGTGCACATGGATTTAGTATACCTGAGTCTACGTAGGTAAAACTGTAAATGCGAAATAGCAAACCATGCGTTCATAATGGGACTGAAAATAAACATTTTTGATATCTATTTCCGGTTTACTCTTTCCGCTTCCGAAATGTAAATTTCTGAATTCCCCTGGAAAATCATAAATTAAATTAATATATTTTCTGCACAAAAAAGAAACAGAATAAATACACGTTGCGGGAAATGTACCAATGTAATTAGTAGCAGATGTAAAACGAGAATGCGATTAATTATAACCTTCATTTATCCCAACATATGCGTGAGCCGTATGTATATTTTTAGATAATGTTACTCGGTGGAAATAAATTGGAAGCCTGAAAATAAATTGGTCAAGCCTGAATTGTATGTAAATGACATGAAAATATAGGGAAATTAATGGATTATTTAAATAATAATTTGGCGTTTTAACATAGGAATGTAAAAATAAAAATATTCGCGGTACAGATAGGGTGACGCTAAAGAAGATACTTTTTGATATTTATATTTATATTTCACATTTACATATTATGCTTGTCTAATTGATGGATAAACTGCTCTTGTATATGTCAATATCAGCATATCTGTTAACATATGCACTAACATAAATACTACGGATATAATCTAAACTTTGAACGGTATTAAAATATTATCAATACCTAATATTTAAAAAGGATGATTATATTAGACATTAAATATGCACAATCATTAAAACTTGCAAGTATATGAAATTGGAGACTATCGCATTTGTTTGACATAATAAATAAGATAAAAAACGAATTTACCGCGTGAGGTTCGAAACACCTGACGTTTCGGCGAAGTTGCAACCGCCGTTGTCTAGGGTAGACTGAAAGAGCTGTCAATCCGTTGTTCCGCGGGTATGCCGCATACCTACCGCTGCCGCCACTGCGTAGATTCAATGTTAAGATTTAATGTTATTTAATATTTTATTTTTTATTTTTTATTTTTTTTATTTAGGTAAGTAACAGCATGAACTTATAATTAGATACATAATTCTTTTAAAAACATGTTCTTACGCCGATTATAACTTACGCCGTTCGAAATTATTTGAAAAATATTTTTCAAACTAAATTATGAACAAAAATACAATACATCCGTAAATATTTATTAGTTGAGAGAAAACGGATCTATACCGCGCGGAAATAAACGACAGTCCTCCCGATGCATTTGTAGATAGCCAATGTAACTGTGCCGAAAATGTAACTTTGCCGGGAGAACTCATCGTCCAAGTCGTAGAGTTAACAGCAAGGACTCATCCCCACCAACCCAAAAATTACAAATGACCGCAAAAGTTGTAGAGTTAACAGCAAAGATATAAATCATACTTATACAACATAAATTCAAAATAAGTAAATGGGAATACATATATAAGTTATATTATATTTATACATACATATTACAAATCAATAATTACTGGCAGTTGTCGCTGATGCTTCAAGGGCGGTTCGTACTGCCGATTTGAAGCTAATTTTGTTTCTACTATAAAGATCAAGCCCTGTGAATTTATCATTATACGTACGTGGCAATCGGTTAAATATAATAAATATGTATAATAAATAATAATGTAATAATAAATAATTAATATGTCTAAGCATACTATTGTTTGTGTCAAGTTTCAAAACTATTCCAATTCCTATAACCTAAAATACTAAAACGCTGGGCTATTTGATTTTCGGAGAGGAAACCACAGTCTCTGCAGGGAATATTTTATTTCGATGCGTAATAACGTACGGGAGTAAGCCGCGGCTCCATTAGCTTAAATAAAACCTTTGCCCGGAGAAAGTTTATGATGTTATTAAAAATGTATTCGGTCGGACGGCTCCGAGGTTCAATTTCGGAATTTTTCGGTTATTTCCGTTTTGAATCGGGGCGGGAGTCACGCGGACGCATCCGCCGGACGCGAGCTACGCCACCTGGGAATACAATGTTTTACCCTTTTCTCTGTTTTTTCCCCGGTTCAGATTTGTGTTTCCGCGAGCGTACGGCTCTTCCTCCGGATTATTTTTCCAGCGCTTGGCGCCAGATCATACAGCGTTTAAAAACGCGCAGAGCGGATCGCAGTGATAGATGTGAATAGGCTTTTATTCGGGGATCGAGGCGATTTCCCACATGATTTCTTCAATGTCCTTTATTTAAACAATTGAAGTGATGATGTCGAAAAGGGCCGCTTTAGTACTTTTTAGCGAAAACGCTTTTTTTATTTTATTTCGATATTATTGAAGGTAGACACACATCTTTGCATCTAGAAGGCCCCAATATCAATAACGTATCGACCTTTAATTTCATTTTCACTTTTTCTGTTTGTGCAAGAAGCAGTTACGTGCCGTCGACTCTACGTCACAAAATATTAATAGTTTGTTTATGTGAAACATTTATTGAATGTATACACAAGTGTGAATGAATGGTATAATCATCAGTTTATACTGCTGCTGAATGATGTCCAATCCGTAACATTTTTCTTTCCACTTAGATTTGTAGAGGAATCCGTTCATAGGATGTTTCGATGTAAAAATAAAATTAATAGAAGTTACTTACGTAGCAGCCAAAGACTTTCCGGGTTGGATTGGGAAATGCTAATGTTTGTGAGATGTACTTATATGGATGTGCACGACTTTCGACTGAGCCAATTTTATCGCCGGCGAACGATCACCTTCACCAGTACATCTCAAAAACCAAGCTAATCCTGCAAGACCAAATATCTTCAATAGAGACGAATTAAAGCAAAAAACAATAAAAAACACATTGATCAATTCGGAAAAAGCCGTTTCTTAAATGTAGGACAACAGATCGAAATATTTCATAATTACATTAAATTACTTTAATTATAGTCATCATCAACCGGTAGACGTTAATTGTTTAACATAAGTCTTCCCCTATAAAATGCCATGACAAACTGTATTGAGCCGCCCCCATCCACCTACTTCCTGCAACCTTGGCAATGTTACTGGTTCATCTTTCGGGCGGCCGTTCGTGGTTGCCATTCGAGAAACTTTTTTCCCCGACGGTTGTTGGTTCTGCGAGCTATATGGCCTACCCATTGTCATTTTAAGTTAGTAATTTAACGAGCTACATCAGTGACCTTGATCCTTCTTTGGATTTCCTCGTTTAGGATCACGCACTAACGCCCCAAATCATAGCTTTCTCTATGGCTCGTTGCGCGACTATAAGCTTGTGTATGACGCCAATAGTTAGCGACGACGTCTCAGTGTCGTATGTCATCACTCTGGCAATACGCACTGATTATAGAATATCGTCTCAAGGTCTGCGGTAATTGTGACGAAAAGATATAGCGTATTTTATAAAGATCAACCCTCCTCTATTTTTTTCAGCATCAAGTGAGTCTCTAGACACTTTAGAGAAATACATTTTTTTACTGTTTATTTTATTATATTTTTTATTTTATTTTATTTTTGTTAAAAACATACAGCATAAAAAAATACGTATAAGCAAAACATATACCAGTAACAAAGCCAATGATGTTTTAAATTATTTGCTATATAAGGATTACAAAATATGCTAAACTATACAATATAAAGAAAACCAAAAAGAATTTAAAAGTAACAGTTAAAATCGCTATGTGCGAGTGTATGGATGTTAGTTTGTGTTCGTGTGATGGAGAGCGTGTATGTGTGGGTGTGTGTATGTGTATGTTTGTATGTGTGTGTGCTTGTATGTATGTGTGTGTGGGTGTGTGTATCTGTAGTGCGAATGTGCTTGTGAGTGCTTGTGCATGCTAATTCAATCCGATCTGATAATCAGCTTTATACGTACCTCTATAACAAAGGATCGACTATTCTGATGGTTAAATATGTCAATATCGTTAAAGCATACATTGTATGCATGCATAACTCGCGGCAATAACGAATTGGAACCATAGTTAGTGTTGAACCTTGGTACGTAAAAAGTTAAGTGAGCACGTGCGAGTCGGGAAAGCGCTCGTATGCTCACCTACTCAGGAGGTATGGACTGTCCAACCCAGTATGAAGAATTTTATGTAGAAACGACATATCTGATACTACTCGCCGGTCCTCTAATGTCTCTAAACCATAGCGTTGCAGACCTTCAGCGTACGACAAGCCGTTGGAAAATAAGCGGTAATTTAGATGACGTATAAATTTAGAGAAACGTATGACTTTAGAGAAATACTAACTATTCAGAAATTCTAAATTATATTTTAAAAAAAGGTGCAACATAGGTGATCCCGCCGCATGTCTCTTTACCAGCCCCTCTCTCCCCATATTTTTCTGTCTAATAAATATTTGGGTGTATCTAGGTCAGACACGTTACTTTTATATGATGTTTGACGCATGTGATGCGCACACGAATGATTCCGTAATTGATCACGAACATATGATAAATAAGCGGAGCACGCAAATGTCAGAACAGCGACAACGGCGCCTGGCACGTCCCCGCCGCTAGTGATGGATATGCCATATCCATCTAACTCGATTGACAGGAGGTATTTCTCGAGGAAAAGGCAAATATGAAGAACAAACGCTAACCCTCGGAATTTCAGAGTACATAATTTATGTTTTAAGTAAAACCACTCGTGCAAACGATATATATAAAATTTCTTCTACAGAATAACTTACTTCGTAAAATTACGTGTGGTCTCAATAAATAATTGCAGATCATATGCTAAATAGGGTTGCGGAAGCAAAGCATCTCGGAGTTCTTTATGATCCTTAACTGACGGTCAAGAAGGACATCGCTGATGTCCGCAAGTCTCAATTTAAAACTGCTAGATATCGTTATTCGCAACATAAACATATCCACAATATTCGGGTTATGCATACATTGTATAATTTAATTGTTAGAAATAGGAAATAGGTCGATCACAATGAAATATTATTTTATTTAATATATTTTTTTATATATTATTTTATATATTAATATATTATTTTATTCAATATATTTATTTATTATATTTAATATATTTAATATAATATTTTATTCAATATATTTAATATATTATTTTATTCAATATATTTAATAAATTATTTTATTCAATATATTTAATATATTATTTTATTCAATTTATTTATTTATTATCGTATTTTTTTAAATATGTTAAAATGCGATTTTCGCATCTCAAATCCTATGCCTTCGAAGGGGGAGTGAATGGGTGGTAAGGGGGACGTTCACTTGTGGCAAAGCATCTGTACTAAACCTAACATAACTCACCCCTCCCCCCATATAAATGTAATAGTATTATAATATGTCCAAATCCAGTAGGTGAATACCATGCCAGTTCCGTTTATATTTTATTTTATTTATATACCTGCATTTAGGAGGGAAACTGAAAACCAATACGGTTCACTAAAAGTGACAAAAGTAGCTAAAAGTGGCCATGAAGATACCGCAGAACCCCCGAAACCCTGCGAATAAACGAGGAAACTCATCGCCATATATGGAATAGTGGAATATAGTTTATAATCGGAAAAATGCTTGACTGTTGTGAAAATGAAGGAAAAGAAAATGTGGCATTGACAAAAGAGGTTAACTTGGTCAAAAGCCGCATATATGTATCCACGACTGGGAAAATAAGGATTTAAGATGTAATTGCGAGCCAATAGAATCAGTAAAGGAAATGAAATACTTAGGAGTAATAATAGATAACCATCTACGATGGGAATATCATATAAATCACTTGGTCAGAAGAGTTAGAAAGCAAATATAGTTTTTCTTGAATTGAGGGATATTCTTGAACTTGGTCATTTAAGAATGATATACTACGCTATATGTCAATCTATAATGACATACGCTATTCTGGGGTGGGGAGCATGCTGTAAGACTACCCCTTTTATCGCGGGGTAAAAATTCAGCCGTCACTTCTGCGTGTGATAGTTTATATTGGATTTCATATCCAATATTGGATCGCTCACATTCCGCCGCGGGTAGGCTTCCATCCAATGATGGACGGGTCACATCAGTCGGATTGTATAAAAAACTATAAATCGTATTATACTCAAAAAACCAAAAATGTATTCTTCGGATAGAGCGGGAGTGGTTGCGTACCTTACGGCGACTGCTCTTGAAATGACCATTGGCCATCCGATCCCGGTTCAGAGCCGGGCAAAGGACGCCTTGGTCCGCGAGAGATTCGGTTTACACCGTTTCACCGCTTCGTAAGGGAGAGGACCGCGCAAGCGACCTCGAACTCGGAACCAATCGAGAGACCGGAGAAATATGATCACAATTGGAAGTAAGGGCGCGAGTGTCTCGAGCCGCCGGGAAGTAATTCCTGGCTATCTCGCGGTAAGGAGTTGGCCTATTACGGGTTGTGGCGTAGCTAGACGTCGGATTGTTATGTCCTAAGTCTTCTACGCTCACTGCAGGTCGATAGAACGACTAATCGTTAAAACGTCCTGTGGTGACGGGCTCGCCCGTTGTAGTTGACAACTCAATATATCTTCGGATGAGTTGTTTCTAGAGGATGAGTTGTTGATATTAGGCAAGTGTATTGTTTAAAAACCGCTTTAAATTTCAATGGCGCGCAGGCAGACATTGTTCCCTGCTAAGAACACAAGATCGGCGCAGTACCACATTATCCAGTACCCAGGAGATCTACGTCATTTGAACAAGACCATTACCATTGCCTTCCTCTGAGATTATTGAATATTCCAGGAAAATACTTCGATACTTCAGGACTGACAGGTGGTTCTTAAAAAAAGTCTCATACAGTGGTTAATTAGTACAGGAAGAACAGAAACTGAATGTATCCTCATGACATATAAAATAGCAACACATTCATATTATACACACACACATACGCACACACACACACACTAAACACACCCTAACATCTCTAACAATATATTTACCTATATGTAAACAAGAGTGAATTCAGCTTTTATTTTATAAAATAATTATATTTTGTATTTGGATTTATTTTATAATAATTTTCCACTACTTTTATTATTTAATGATTATTTACATTTTTAAATGATTATGTTGTGTATTTTATTATATATTTTATATTTTTATTTGTAAATTTACTATAACAATTTCTTATCACCTGTTCATAAAACTATTTTTTTCTTATTTAAATATTATCATTAAATGGTGGCTATTATCATTAAATGGTGATTACCTTGAAACAGGCACTGTCTAGTTAGGAGAGACGCAAAATCATTGTCTAAAAATAATTTCCATACATTTTCTTTTCAATAAATTTTTAAAAAGTATAAAATATTATAGGAGCTTAGTACAGGTTTCTTCTGGGCTTGCCTAACGAACTGACTCATCTCCGGATACGACGGTGAAAATGACTCGTCTAATCTTAATACAATTATACTATTTTTTATATCCTAATACTATATTACAAAAATAACGCTGCTGCAGCTTTTCTGCTACTTCGAAACTACATTTTCTCAATTAAATTCAAATACTATAATTTAATATTTAATTTGAGCTTATTTCTATTGGTCATATTCAAAATCGTAATCGGTCATAAAAATCTTATTGATTCATTTGACGGCGGAGATGATTTTTTATGGAATCTATAGTAAATATTTGATTTAATAAGTTCATTTTCAGATACAACCGTAATACACGACCCATTATAAATTGGCCGTATTTATCTAGCCGTCTGCAACCGTAGTCTCAAACTCTCCACTAGATGACGCTTGGTGCGGTGGTACATTGTTTCAGTCCTCCTGTGAGGAGTAGAAACGTGAGCACTAACCCAGACTTTGTGTAAAACTTAGAAGCTTTCGAAATGTGGATTTACACAAGGATACTGAAAATATCTTAGACGGATAGAGTCATAAATGAGACGGTGCTGCGAAGAATGCACAAAGGATTGGAATTACTGAAGACCATAAAGAGAATAATATTTGTGTATTTTTGAACAATGCAATGTACCCTGAAATTTACTGGGTAAATTATAACGTTTTTTTTTGCAAAATGTAAACTTTAAATGCCTGTTGTAAAAAATATTTAATGACACGCCTTTTAACCATCGATATTATTACATATAAATATGATGACACAATATGGTCAAGTGGCATAGTTGTCTTGGCACCAGCATAGTGTGTATGACTATGGCATCGTTATATTGATTCGAGAGCACTTAGTATGCATAAATTGTTTACATTTATATGGTAAGTAAAATTTGTAATACGCAGTTTGACGATATTGACGTATTCAACACGTAATCTATCGCTCTCAAGGAAGCAATGATTAATGGCGCCATTGACATAACACTGTAATTGCAATATAATAAAAATTATAATGTGTATTCATGAAAATATTTTTATAATATGTATGGCTATATTATGTAACGTGCATATATATTCACATTTTATTTAATAATTTATTTAATGACTACTTATATGTGATTATTTTTCAGAAAAAATAATAATTTTGAAGTATGTAATTAGCGTTGCCTTTGAAATTTAATAATCTTATATCTCATTAGAAAAATTCATCATTATGAATAACATGATTAATAATGTTATACCTAGTAATGAAAAAGATATATGGTTCCTGAATAATAGTTTGTTATTACCTATAAAATTGCTGATCTAAAAAAAAAGCCAAAATGTTGTAAATAAAACATAGTAATACGTTTAATCATTAGAAATATTAACCCATATTATCTAAGCAGATTTGTAATTTTAATTAAAGTTGCTCATTTCCTCTGCTGTAAAACTTTCGTGGACTGTAAAACTTTCGTGCACCAATGAATTCTGTGAAGGCGTTTTTCACATGTACTTTAAAGTTGACTTTTTCCTTCGGAAAAAGTTATCGAAATTCTGAAAACAAAAAATTATATTGGAGCAAGGTCTGGTAAGTACTGTGAGTGAAAAGGAGTCTTCAGCCGCAACTCCTGCTACTTCGCGACTGTTTGCAGTGAAATCTGTGTTTATACGTTGTCATGCAGAAGCAGTGGCGAGGAGCGATTGAGCGGGCTCGATTATTTAATAACGAGATTTTTCACCATTGTTTGCCTTTCTTAACAGTACACATTTACGGTAACTATATATACAGACTTCAATAAGCTGTAATAGAAAACACCGGCACAGGATCTCATATTCGAAAATAATGCAAATTTCAATTTTACCATGGTTGCACGAAAGAAAATATTTGAGCAAAACTAAACGACGGAGAGACAAATAAACAGCTGATGCTTAAAATCCTATGGAAATATCCGCAAGGAAATATCAGTCATTTGGAGGTTGCGAATTGGCCACATCTGCACCCCCCCCCCTCCCCCCGCTCACCTCTATAGGAAACACGTCCTTCTGTCCCCGCAATGCGATTGCGGTCATGCAATCTGCACTGATGACCACTATTTGTCAATTGTCCTAATAAAAATAATTATTCTTATTTCGTTTCGGACCTTACACCTTTTAAAATTCAGATACCACTGTAAGCAAATCATCTCCTAAAGTCCTTAAAATCGTCTGTAAAAGACGATGGGCAAAAATATATGGGCACTCGAACCACCTCCCAATAACAATAACTTATTTACCATTGGAAACATCTATTCATGTAGAATATTTATTACTACTACAACTTACCTCAATTATAAGCCGTAAAAATGCCGTAAAAATGTCGTAAAAATGACACTTAAAAAAGAATAACATGGCCTTCAATTATAATTTATTTGAATTTGAAATTGAAATAAAAACCCAAGTTATCCAAGTTGAGAATGGCCAGTGTAAAAAACAGCAATTTTATAGGTAAGGATCCAATATTACAAAAATAAAAACTAGGGTCGCGGTAAATATACAATAAGTCCATTACATTCCCGTTTCGAAATTTGCCCTAAAATTCGATTATAAATTCGCGACATCGACAGCGCGAAGCATCTCTACATGGGCGGAGACCGTTTCTCACACGCGATTGTCGCGTGCGTTGCGTCGCGTTGCGTCGCGTTGCGATGTGCCGCGGCGGACGACGTGATGCGGGCGCCACGGGGCATTCTCGCATGATTTACGCGTCACTTTTCCCTGTTCGTTACCCTAATGACAGTTATGACTTCGCTACGCCTACCAATTATCACATTTGTATTTGCAGACGAAGCACGGCTGGTCACACCTGCCGCCCGACCTCGCCGACTCTCACGCATAATTGCCGACACGCCGGCTGAAAGCTGGAAACTGAAAACTAAAAACTTCATCGGCGCCTAATGACCCGCTGCCCTAACAAATGCTAACGAGTTTACGGGTAATATTTATATTAAGTCCACGAAGACTGCTAAATACGGCTCCTTCTTCTTCTTCTTCCTTTAAGCTATCCACCCAATGAGGGAGATTTCCGCCAGGTGGTCACTTATTTTTTACAAGATTTTATTTACCTTGCGAAATGTTTGTTTAGGTCAAATCTTTCAAACTGAATTACAACCACCTTCTCTTATGCAATAAAATTGAAATTTACACCTTGGTTTAGTTCCGATGACAATGCATTTTTATGGAGAGCATGATCTGATTCTACAACCATGATCGGCTCCCAAAGAGGCTACTCTTCCACGGTCAACAGCACAGATACACAAATTTGTAATCGAATTTAATTATGATAGCCCGTTCTAAATTTCACTATGGCATAGCTGCTGCATCCAGGGTTGGCACCCGACGAGGAGACTCCTCGGCGGTCAACAGCACAGAAAGGAAATTTTATATACGCATTCAATTATGATAGCCCGTTCTAAGTTTCAGCGCGACAGGGCTGCTGCACCCAGAGTTGGCTTCCAACGAGGGAACTCATCAACGGTCAACAGAACAAACACGAAATTCTGTATTGCATTCAATTATGATAGCCCATTCTAAATTCCCCTGTTACATGGCAGCTGCACTCAGGTTTTTCTCGGGACATAGCATTTTAATAAAAGCTTGTTTTTACACATGTGTTTTTACTATTAACTTAGTTATTAGAAACTTAGTTAAAGAAAACAATAAAAGCAATGAAAGCAATAAAACAAATAGACACAAAACTTACAATGAGGGAAACAGTATGTCATGTTATAAATTGCATGGATACAGTTACCATCGTTGAAACAAAGAGAATTAGAAGTCTATCTGTAATGGAATATTGTTACTAAAGGGTAATGTAGGTAATTGAGGGAGCTATAAGAGAATTGGCATTTCACGGCCCGGTGGCGTAGTGGTTAGGTCGCCTGATCTTACATTGTAAGGTCCCGGGTTCGATTCTAGGCTGCGTCACCATTTTCCGTTGGGATCAAATTAATGGAATTGCATTTTCAATTCTGTCGATCGAATGCAATAACAAGACACACACTTACACACATGTTACACGCACACATATATATCACACGTCATAGTAGGGTTGGCTGTAAGAGATTGTTATATGACAATAAACCCGCCCATTGGGACATTTTCACAATAAAGAGTATAAACAAACAAATATTTCGGCCCAACTTTTTCGATAAGTATATAATATCATATAGCAATGGAACGATCTCTGTATGCCATCTATTACTAGGACGAATGATCTCAATTATGAGCTTTTTTAAGTTATATCCTATTAAATATGACTAATTACCAGATATCCCCTAGCTCACCTAACACATATAGACATTATATTTTTAGTAACCGTTTAAACGAAAGTTATCGCAAAATGCCTGAAACGATAAAGTACACACGCTGTGTAAGTATAAAATATATATTCCTAATAATGCTCGAGTTTGTCTGCATTGTATGGAGGGGACATACTGGGATATATCGCTTGAGCTCTGTAATTATGTGTCTCGTGATTCCATTGCCGCTCTGTTTTCTGACGTATGTAATACGGTATGGTCAGCTGTCCAACATGATGTGCCCAGCGACCTCACAACATAATATACTATCTTTTATGGACCTTCCCTGCAAATATTATATTTTAAATAATTATTTGGTATTGGGTCTTCGTGTAATTAGCCATATTTAGGAAGATACCGAACTTCAAAACTCCGACACGGCTCATAATTGAGGTAAGTTGCAATAGTAATAAATATTCTAGATGAATAGATGTTTTCAATGGTAAATATGTTATTGTTATTGGGAGGTGGTCAGAGTGCCCATATATTTTTGCCCATCATCTTTTACATAGGATTTCAAGGACTTTAGGAGATGGTTTACTCACAGTGCTATCTGAATTTTGAGGGCTGTGAGGTCCGAAACGAAATAAGACTAATTATTGTTAATTGGACAATTGACAAAAAGTGGTCAGCAGTGCAGATTGCATGACCGCAATCGTATTGCGGGGACAGAAGGACGTGTATCCTATAGAGGTGAGTGGGGAAAGGGGGTTGTAGATGTGGCCAATTCGCAACCTCTAAATGACTGACATTTCCTTGCGGTTAAGTGCCTGACCGTGGAACCATGGCTTCGCTCGAATTCCTGGCTGTATGCTGTAGTGGGAGATAATGGGCTCTGTTGGAGTGGGCCACGATGACCCATTTCGTTCAGGGTCGATCATACTCACGGGTCAACACCTATCCGGCGGCCTCCACGCAGAAGAGAGAGCCAGGGTAGGGCGCTGGCCTGCGATCCGGTCTCCCCTAGGAGTCAATCGGCTGTGCATTCTGAGTAATTTCTGAAAAGGTCTGGAGACTATGGTAATATACAGTTTCCTAAGCAGCGGGAGTGTATGTTGACCTCTTATGCCACTCTTGAAATGACCTTGGGCCACTCGATCCCGTGTGGCACTACGGGCAAAGAACGCCCAGGTCCGCGATAAATTGAAACTGAATTACTGCTGTAATAAAACAGGTAGAGGTCCTGTAAGCGACTTCGAACCCGTAACCAGTCGGGAGGACGGAGGTATCCTGAAGGTTAATTCCAGACGGATATATCCTGCTAAAACTGGTAGTCAGGGGGCGAGGCTACCAGCTGCGTACCTTTCCCGGTGCCTCGCCGTAAGGCGTTGGCCTCTGACCAGCAGGTGGCGTAACTAGACTATGGATTGTTTTTCGTCCCAAGTCTTCTGCGCTCACCTCACGGGAGACACAACGATAAATTTCGGTACAACTTTCTGAGGTGACGGGCTAGCCCGTTGTAATTGACAGCTCTAGTTGTATGGTGAAGTACATTTTCGCCTTGGTCTGAGATGCACCACCATGTCCATTTTTGAGAGAGCCTAATTTCAATCAACAAAGGTCATATGCACGGTGCCGAAATGCTTTTGTATGTGTGGCTAATTGTTGAGATGAGACAGTCCATAACAAGCAAGCAGGAAATACAAAATTTGGGATAACTTCTTTCATATTAATTAAATTTCATTTTCTTTTAATTGTTCAAAAATTGAACATTATTGAAAAGAAATTATATTCAATTCCTTTTGCCATTTTCGAACTCTATTGAAGCATACACAAACCCGCTTTAAAATATCAAACAAGCCGTATGCACGTTAAAGAAATGCTTCCGTATGCATGGTGAAATATTAGGGTGAGCAGTCGTTAACGAGCAATGAGCAAATATAAAATTTCTTATGAATTCGAAGACTATCCCGTTTGTTTGATATTTCAAATAATATAAATATTGAAACGAATATACCGCATGACGTTTCAAGCATGCGATATTTCGGCAATGTTTCAACCGCCGTTGTCTAGGGTAAACTGGACAACGGCGATTGCAACATAAAATTTCAGCTTAGACAACTGACCGCTGCTAAGTTCTCTCAGCAGATAACAAGAGAGCCATCAAGCTTGTGCCAGCTCTGATATATATGTAATTTAAATCCTATTTGTACGATTATTTTAGCAGTTTTAAGATGTACGATCAGAAATCTACCAACTAGATCGTACATCGTAAATATTAAAATAGGCTATATATCATTTCGATTATTTATAAAAATCTGATATATGCTGCAATAAGACTTCTAGACTACTGTACAATTTCATAAATAAATTCCTGGCATCTTGTGATTTACGTCTTTCGCCTGTCCGTTTCCGTGCTACATAAACGAAAAAATCGTTTGTGTCACCCCAATACTTTCCCGGCAAGTAGACAATCCACCCCGATAATCGATCCTGCTCCCCCTCCCTCCCTCAACCCCCGCGCAAATCCAACTCCCCCTCGCGCCAATTCGTAGTATATTTGTAGGGTTTTTCGTGGTGTTAACATGGTATTTTAAAAAAATATTGTGTTTTCTTAAATATAATGGACTTTAAATATTATTTGTGTCGCGTATATATACAAGATATACTAATCAAAATTTCACAACGTGATTTAGGTTCAACAAGGCATGTGTGTAACGAATCAAGTCTTTAAATGCATTATTTCGAGATTGAAGTATGACTAGCTTGCCCTCTGGTGGAACGATTTCAACTACAAGCTTTTCAACTATTTCCATGACCGAATGATGCCTGCATGCCAAATTTCAGCTTATTCAGATGAAGAGTTTAGACGATATCGTGGAGGAATTCACACACTCACTCAGTCACAGGCAGACTTCAGTCTGGAAATTGTCCTTATCGTCTCAGGAGGTAAAAATGGATATTTCCGTCTTTATCTCGATATTTTCTTAAAGCGTTCGCAATACTTTCCATTGGGCCGTACCACGTCTATATGTTGCGTCGCTAGTATTCACACCGTTGCTGAAAAAATGTTTTATAACCGGTGATTGATATATTTATAATCAGCCTTTGCTGTATTTCTAAAAACTAATGTGACAGTTGAAATAATTTGAGAAATTGAAATTTTTTGAAAATTGTATATATTTATTTTCAAATGCATTCCAAACGAACATTGAGATTGGGTAACCTACCCCAACTTCACTAAAATATGAGAGCTGCTAACAATCTTTTATATCATTTTTTAAATAAAACCAAATAATATATAAAATAATATTTGGGAGAGAGAGACGGGCAGCAGAGCAGGTAGGGACGCTCTGTGTTGAACCGTGAGCTATTAATAGCGAAGTCTGTTACGCGAGAAGAAGAAAAATAAATGTCCGGAGTACGTTTATTTAGAAAAATAATTTTACGCATTTTTTGGTGTATTTTGTTTGTTTTTTACTACTTTCACGTTATTTAGGTGAGCGGCAACTAATCTCAAATATATATATATTTTTAAAATAGTAATGGAAAAATTGACGTATATAAAAAATTTTAAAAACCTTGGAATTCCAATAGATCAACATCTTTCTTGGCAAGATCAAGTAAACCAAGTAAGTCGTCGTATTTTCCATGGTTTTCCTAGTCTCCGGCTGCTTCAAAGATTTTTCCCTTAAGAAGATGTCACATAAAGAAATGATTGTGTCCACACTCTTAACGCCTATACTTGACTACGATGATGTTTGTTATATAGATGCCGGTAAGGTTATTTGCAATAAGTTGGAGCATCTGCAAAATATCTTCCTCAGGTATGTTTTTAATTTGCGAAAGTTCGACCACGTTAGCTGCTTTCGTGAGCAACTTTATTGGCTTCCTATTCACGATCGAAGAAATTCGCATACGTTGTCGCTACTCTATAAACATACTCAATAACCCCACTTCACCCTCCTATCTCAAGGAGAATTTCCACAATTTGGGAGGCCACGGTCTTTCACTTCGATCAAGCCGGGATAACACACTCGCCATTCCGATACATCATTCTTCTGTTTACACGCACACTTTTACAGCCCATCCGCTCGTTAATGGAATCAGCTCCTTCACTCATAATAACTCAGCTCCTTCACAGTAAATGTTTCTTCAAAAATTTGTTGAAGAAACATTTATTTTTACACAGCCACTAACCAAATACCTCACCTTGTCCTCTCCTTTATCCTTCCCTGGGCAACCTTAGCATAAGTTACTGACATATATTTGTATAAGTTTATTTTAAATTTAACTTTACTACTTCTTTGTGTATTGTACTGTGAAAATTGGGAATTATTTTATCAAATGGTTGACTGTAAGATATCGCTATAGCGATAAGTCCGCCATTTGTGCATAAATTGTCTTTTTTATGAAACCAGTGTAATATTCATTAAGTTATGTTTTTATAGCACAATAAAGTTATTATTTTAATATTATTAATCGAATAGCCGATTACTTGGTTTTCTCTATTTGAAATGAAGTGGATAAAATTATTTTTGCACATTTGGTTAATGCTACTTCGTGTAGTATATTTCTATCTCACAATTTCTATCGTGACGATAAAGGTAAAGCGACTTCAACATCCCTAAATAGCCCAATACAGATTTTCACACGAAGTAACATTTTGCGACTCTCCAACTCTCAGACTGTCATGCCAGCGAGTTTCAACCGGCAAATAAGTTAAATTACAGGGATTTGATTGGGTCGAAACTTTGGACCGAAGACTACAATTTCGACCAATATATTATATTCTGGAATATTGTATTATAAAAGCATTGAAATGACCTTTCTGTAGGAGATTTGTAATATTTCATCAAAAGTGAGTTTGTTATGGAGAGTGTTTTTTTTTAATACTATAATCTCTCGCTGTCTACGATAGTCTTATTTTAAGTTATTCGTTTTTCCACATATAGTTTGAAATTGATAATTTTGTATTTATTTAAAAATATATATTGAAATCCCTAGCAATTTTCGACTTTATGGTCAGAAGTCGTAGTTGTTTTCAGAGTCGTTTAATTTATTATATGTTTATATGCAGTAGTTATAACATATTTAAACATTCTAATTTTTATTTTGTTTATGGTCTTTGTGAGTTTTTAATTGTTTTTATCACATTTTTACTTGTTCTCTGCATTTAAATACTGTTCAATATATCCATTAGAGATAATTTCAACTTTCTTTTTTACACGCACTGGTTTTCGGTGAAGATTTTTACAAACGAATGGATACTAATTTTAACAAAGAATGGTAAATAAAATTGCATTACATCACATAAACTTTGATAGGTATATTAAAACAATGGTTAACTTTTATTTGGTTTGTTTCGCATCCTACTCGCTTTAGGTAGTATTCTAACGTGTTATCATGTTACTGTTATCGGCGACATATCAAAAGCAACACGAAAAACAATGTGTAAAATAAAATGCTCCGCCGCTTTCTATTTCATCAAAACGCTCGGAATCGCTGAATGAATAATGTCGCATGGCTAATAATATATGGCCGCCATGCGAGGAGAATATGGGGCGAGAGGATAGGTGCTCATTGCGAAGAAAGTTGCCGCGTCTCTGGTGTGTCGCGGAAACTTCAATTCGCGAAATATTTATGACAGCGCTGAAGCAATTCCCATCTCCATATAAAATATTTACGCCAAACATCTGTGACCCCGCCCGGGCGGGTAGCCGAGTGCTCGGCGCGCCAGTCGCTCCATATTGCATCACTCCATATTTAGAATTTCCAGCTGCTATGCAGTACCATCACTATTTCAACTACCCCCTTCATTGCTCTTTTGCCTTCCGCGAGTTAACATTTCGCTAACATCGAAATAGACATTCTAAATAGCTTTATGTTCATTATTTTGCTTTAATACTATTTATATACCTATATACTATCTCTCATAGGTAAAGTAAATTTTATTTTTTATTTATTTATTTTATTTAATTAAGTCCATAAAAATACATTTAATTACAAAAACATTCTCTTAGCCTAATATTTCATAATTTATTAAACAGTTTTTCAATTTACTTCCTAACTCGGAAAGAGATTCAGAAATGATAGTTTGTGGATTACCACCTCACTAGGAATAACCTGTATCGAGGTGGTACCAACAGAAATCGTATATTGCCTGCCGAAAGAGCATGATATATCCACTTTTAGGTTTTTATTTTATTTTGTTAATTTTTTTAACTTTATATTGCAATGGTATTTACATTTAATAATTACAAGGATGGAGGTAGGTACTTTATTATAAAATTTTGAATTTGACCAAATATTTGTCAAATTTGATATTGTCAAAAGTCGGTATTTTACCTATTTTTATATCAATCAAATAGACAATTAGTCAAATAGACTTTTAATCAATTTGACTTTTAATCAATTAAGCAAACCGACTTTTAATCAATTAATCAATTAGACCAAAATATACCAATACATGACCAAATACCGACTTTTAAGTAAAATATACACGATTATTTATTTTTGTGTTTTATTTCCTATTGTGATCATTAGTTAGTGATTATTAGTTATAATTTGTAATGGTGACGGGAATATATATATATTTCTTTTCCTTTTTATTTTTTTTTATTCATTGCGAATATATGTGATATAAAAACTAGAGAGCTAGCTGCCCTGGAACAAGTCCTGGCACTTAGTTGGGCAGCAGCAGTACTTAAATGCTAATGCTCATATCGGCCGTGTTTAATTTTAATTTTAATTTTAATTATATATATTTTTTTATTGATATGATTATTAGTGATACTTATGCACTTGTAAATGAATTGTTCAATTAAATAAATAAATAAAATAAATAAATTGACTATATTATTACTTCGCCATTTGACTTGAAATAAAAATATTCCAGGTTTAATTTAATAATCTAGTAACTAGATTAGAGAACTAGTCTAGTTCATGGTGATCAAAAATGATTAAAATCAACATTTATTAAAATCTTCTTTTAGGTAGGTAATACGTAATATAAATCTCAAAAAGCCTTACTAATTATATTTCACTAGTTCGCAGATACTCCTACGAATAAGTAATCTGCGAACTAAGCACTAATTCGGGAATTAACCAAATCGTAATAATTTGTAAAAATAATTTGAACGAAAACTAGTTACTACGCCCAGAATCGGTTATTTTTCGTTTTTCATACAGCATCACCATTTTTTTGTTTTCTTATGTTGTCAACTTAACACACATCGCACATAAATCTCGCCATTTTCGGCTGTTCCTTCGAGTTTTTCTGTTTGTAATTGTTTAATAATTTGTAATTTGGATTTGTTCATGTTACTGGTAGTAGACTGCAATGGCTAGCGTTAAGAAAAGACCACGTCCGACAAATTATACTTTAATTAAAAAGTAAGGAATATATGAATTTCGAGAGGTTGGGGAAGCGGCGACTCTCCGAGTCTGCATTAAAACAGCAGGATAAGTTACACCTTCTTCGAATCCGCCATTTAAACGAGCACCACCGAATGATGGTCGTGAAACAAATACTAAAGAATGTTGATTTTAAGCATTGTATTTTATTTTTTTTTGAAAAATATTGCAGGACAAATTTATTCCTCGCTATATTTTCTGCAACATGGGATAGTCCACTATTGGACCACGATCCTACATTAGTTTAGCATTCGGCATTTCCGGCAGGCCTTTATCCTATTCTGTTAAAAATATTTCATTTAATTTTTACCATTATAATGAATAAAAATATGTGAATTATGGAGCATAGTTATTTCGATAAATTCGAGTGCCAAATTATGTAGCACTGCAAGAGCCAATCTATTTTAATATTTTTCGAGCACGTTGTACGTATTCCATATTGAGGAGAAACTCCATGGAATAATTTATTCCGATCCCGATACTCGATACTAATGCGCTCATTAAAAACCATCTCCGCCTACGAACTAAAGTAATGGCTTTTTAGTTCACGCGGATTACAGGCGGAACAGAGACAGTCGGCGTTAATAAAACAAAAAATCATAATCTTCGGGAGCTAATGGGCTCTTTTGGAGTTATTTGGCCATGAAGACTCATTTGTTCACGGTCGGACACAGTCACGGGTCAACGCCGATCCGGCGGCCTCCACGTATGAAGTGCGAGCCCGGGTAGGACTCTGGCATAAGGGCCAATTTTCCCCAGGAGTCAATCTTCTGGCCTTCCTGGACGGTTTGCGCACCGTGCGCCGTCAGCCAATCGATTGTTCATTTTGTCTGACAGTCGGAGGAGTCTGGAAACTGTACTGTCTTTTAAAGAGCGGGAATAGTTGTTCGCCTTACGGCGACTGCTCTTGAAACGACCAATCGCCTACCCGATACCGGATGAACAGCCGGGCAAAGGATGCCGTGGTCCACGATAGATTCGGTAGACACCGTTTCATTGCTACGTAAGTGAGAGGACGGCGCAAGCGACCTCGAACCCGTAACCAGTTGAAAGACTGGAGTAATCTGGTTGCGGCCCTCTTGGTGACATACCGCGATAAAGCGTTGGCTTCTTACGGGCATGTGACTAAACTTGACGGTGGAGTGTTTTGCCCTGAGTCTTTGCGCTCACCTCACGAGAGACAGAACTATCGATATCGTTAAAATTTCCTGAGGTGACGGGTTCGCAAGTTGTACTCGACAGCTCTAGTAGTCCTCGAATGAGCCGGTAGTCTATTCAAACTAACAGATAGTATGCAGATAGGCTTTGGGTTTATTTTTTTTGCTTAATTTCCATTTATATTTTTTAATGCAATTTATAATTTCTAATGCGCGATGATATATTACAAAGCAAATCCATTAACACTAGAAGGACCAAGAGGGGTCAATTGACCCTTCGGCACATTAAAACGACCGCCATTCTCACATTTTTAGCCTGATTCTCTTCTAATTATTTGACTTATTCATTTTGGCCTTAGATCGCCCCATTTTTTTCAGAATTTTTGCACGAAAAAATATGGTAATTTTTAAAAATTTACCTTTAAGGACCAAGCGGGGTAAATTGACCCCTATAGGGTGTTCGCGTATAGGCGCTATCCTAACACCGGTTTATCGACTGGATATCATCTCCTGCTATAATATATATGTCTTCTGATATTATTGGGGAAGCAAATATAAGGTACACTGTTAATTTATAACGACAAATTCTCAAAAATATTTCTGCAGAAATGCCGAAAGCCTTAGCGATAAGCATATCCACCCAGAGCTTACATCAACACATGACGAGTCAATACTGAGTTGGTGACTTTGGGAGAATAGCCCTTTTCCATCGCGGCGCGCTGCAGCGAGCAGCGGTAGGGGAATAACCGTCGCGTCGGTGGGGAATACCCAGCGAAACAAGTCTCAACACACTGTGCGCCGCACTGCAGCGAGCACCCAAATAGGGTCTCTAGGATTGGTAACGCATTTGCTCCGATTGTTTTCGCACGTCTATCGAGGCGTAATAGCGCGTCGGCGAGGTCTAACTGAAGCTGACGTATGGAAGTATCTCGAAGACCTCAACATTTTACCTTCGCAATCCGGTGACTAGGGGAGTGACGATGCTGACACCGCTGGTCACTAGTCGAAAAATAGCGAATGTGTTCTTGAGAGAGATACCTCAAGTGATTCCAAAGAATGTAGTAAATGAGAAGACAGTAGTGAATCAGACGATTCTAGCCAAGCTGATAGTCCAGAAATACACATCAGCATCTAGTAGTCCATCAGTGCGTACCCCAAGCGCTTCTGGTCAGTTTAAGTGCCAGGTGAGACTCTGCAAGGGCAATAAAACAAACATTAAATGCAGCAGTTGTAAGAAGTTTGACTGCGGTTCGTGCCAAATTGATAAGAGCATGTGCAAAAAGTGTAAAACAAACGATTAGTTTGTCACTAACCGCGCTGGGTCACGAATTCATGTGTGACTTACTGTGAATTCTTTTTATGTATTATAACATTACAAAATGTCATAAAATATCGCTAACTGCAAGAAACTAATGTTAATTCAACAACTTTTTTACCCTCGTGGCATTAGAAAGGTATTTCATGCTGAAAATCCATCCCACATTTTTTTTAGATTTTGACTTGTATTTTACATTTACTTATATTTTTAATGGTGTACTCTGTAATCAAATTATTTTTTATAGATTTTGATGTAAACTCATCCACAAGAATGGTTATAACGATGTATACTTACCAAATCAATTTGTTTTTGCTTCTCTTCAAAGGAATTTAAAAAAATTATTGATATTCTTGAATTTTCATCGATATTTTTTGCACTGTACAGGTCTAATAATGACACTGTAATGTTCAAACGATCTTAAAAAAGTAACAGAAACACATTTAACACATTTCGATGTCAGTATCCGAACAAATAGGCACTAAGAAGCCTAAAAACATAAGAGGGATCAATTGACCCTGCTTGGTGCTTAAAGGGGGCGGGAAATCTTGGTCCTTCTAGTGTTAACTAATATGACAATATTTAATTTCCATCACTTTGTCACGGGCATAATACCCGCAGATTAATTTAGTTCCATTAAAATGAAACCAACTTCAAGAATTATTCATGGTATGATAGTGAAACCCAATTTTTAAAGTTACAGTAAAAATATGCAATAACGAAGCAAAGGAGCGTGGAATAAATTTCTGCTTACAGTTCAAATATTCTGGCGCTGCGTCGACGTCGACTCAACGTTGATTTTTTCCCACTTTGATTCAACGTTGTTCGACGTAATGTCTACATTTGGTAGCGTCTATTAATGTCAAACCAGGTTTAAATTCATAAATTTGGTTATTTTGACGTGATTTTTATTTAAAATGTTTTCTGGAAATCATTTATATTTATAATTGAGCATAACGACAACTACACGACAATGCTGTAGCTTAAGGTTGTAATTAAATACGATAAAATTATGTGATTATCAACGTTATTAATTAAATACTAAATGTTCTTAGAAGGATTACATGTTTCTTGTTGTTTTGTAGCATTTATTGCATTGTATCTATTCTTGCCCAACATAAAAGGAGTGTAATGTGTTCAAGGTTCATCTATGTATGTTTTCCTTTTCTTTATTCCATCATAACTTCTAAACGCTTGAACCGATTTAGAAGTATATGGTATTTTTAAAATTGCTATGTTATCCCGAGTATCAAGGGATGCTTTAACTGTCCAAATATCAAGTAAACATTTATGTATAGAAGCGTCCACATCTCCAAATGTGAATAAATTGATATAAATATATCGTGTTTAGAATCAAATGAAAGGATTGATTGAGTATATTCCGAAAAAATGTATCTATATGGAAAATTACATATACAACAAATATTTCATAAAATAACCATAATAAAAGTAATTATGAATACAGTAGTTCACATTTTGTAACGTTATTCGGGTTTTTTATTCCTTTCAATTTATTTACTTTCCTATACTTTTAGACATACATGTGTAGCAGTAAATTTCTGTAAATAAAGTAGCTAGAAAGCTACTGATTTGGTTCCTTGCCTTTACTCTACAATCATTCAAGTATATGCCTGCCTACTTTTTGGGTGGAAACGGTATATGTACGCCTAGTCTAGCAATATATCAAGCCCAGTACAAAAAGAGCTGATAATTCGTCGGGAACAATTCCGCGCCGCGCGGCTTACTACGTATCGGCTAAAAGCATTCATCCCTGCATTGAACAACTGGCACTCGGCAAGAATTGGTGGGAGGCTGTCGCACGTGCGCCGCGCTCTCATAAATATCGGCGGAGCTCACTGCAAAATAGTACCTATTAATACTGCACGCAGCGACGAACCGGTGATTTATTCAAGCCCGACCGCGTTTTCCGATGCGATAACCGGGAAGGAACAAATGGAAACGGTTACGTACTATTTTCAGCTTCATTTTTTTGTTAAATATTACGTACACGACGTTAAAACTGCAAAAACTGGCGGTTAAAACTGACACTGGCGTGCAAAAAAGACGGGCTACCTCCCAAACGGTCATAAAATTGTGCTGCGAAGGGTTTAATACGATTTTTTGATACTCTCTAAATATTCGTAATTTCTCAGAAGTGCACCTAAGTGCCTAACAATATAGCTGGTCTTAAACCTTCATTAAGGCGGTTAAATTTCGCCTAAAATGTTTTAGGAAATCATCGTTGGTTTTAATTTAATTTAGTTTGAATTTTCAAAAGCTTAACTACAACGAAACAAGACTTTTCCGACTTTTTCGAATTTTTCGACTTTTTCGACTTTTTGACTTTTCGACTTTCGACTTTTCGACTTTTCAACTTTGGACTTTTGGAATTTTAAAGAAGTTCCCTCGTCGGGAACCAATCCAGGGTACATCAACCATGTCATGAAGAAACTTGGAAGTTGCTATCATAATTGAATGCGTACACAACATTTTGGGTCTCTGCTGTTGACCGTTAAGGAATTCCCTCGTTGGGAGCCAACCCAGGGTACATCAGCCATGTCATGGTGAAACTTGGAAGTTGCTAATATAATTAAATGCGAACACGAGATTTTGGGTCTCTGCTGTTGACCGTTGGGGATCTCCCTTGTCGGGAACCAACCCAGGGTACATGAAGCATGTCATGGTGAAACTACTTGGAAGTTGCTATTATAATTGAATGCGTACACAAAATTTTGGGTCTCTGCTGTTGACCGTTGAGGAATTCCCTCGTTGGGAACCAACCCAGGGTACATCAGCCATGTCATGGTGAAACTTGGAAGTTGCTATCATAATTGAATGCGTACACAAAATTTTGTGTCTCTGCTGTTGACCGTTGAGGAGTTCCCTCTTCGGAAGCCAACCCAGGGTGAACAGATTTCAACCACAATCTTTTCAGCTCATGCTATAACCAAATGATGCCTGCATCCAAATTTTAGCTCAATCGGATGAAGCGTTTCGGCGCTATCGTCGGAGAATACACACAGACACACAGAAGTGCGTCCACAATACTTTCCTCAAACAGGAAAGTATAATATAATTATGAAATACACGGAAATTCCCATATTTTAACAAGTTATTACGTATATAATTCAGACTGTGATCCATACGTATGAATTAACATGTCGCGTAACGGTTTGACGGCAGTTAATGTGTCGTAATGTTAAAACAGAATGTTATTTCATTACGACGCGTCCTTGTGATCTCGCTACTAACATGACAGCATGTACAATAAGTACGGTTATATTAGGACACATAAATCATCTTGAAACTACAGTATACTACTATTTCCATATTAACTACTTGCAATCTAGATCTTTTACGCATTTAAGAAAACATTACATCATATTTTAACATTAGGAATTTAATACGACAAAAATTACTACAAATATAGTACGGTAGTACTACTAAAATACTACGAAAATATAACTAAAACAATTTTTAAGTCTTAGAGGCTCTCTAGACGATCAAGCATGCTTGCCAAGGGAGCGTAAACCGCAGTAAATAATCAAATATATATTTTTTATATTTTCCAAAAATGCCTAATTTTGTAGTTTATACCACGGAGTCACGTTAATTAGACGTAATTGATTGATGAATGACGTGACTCCTTGGTAAAAAACTATAAAATTAGGCATTATTGGTAAGTAATCATAAAATATTTACATATTTCCTGCGGTTTACGATCCCCTCCCAGCCCGCGACGCGATGCTTGACAAGCATGCTTGATTGTCTCGAGAGCCCATTAGAATGGGGAGTACTAACTGATTTTTTTTGAACATCATGTTGGGAAAATACCATATTTAAACCACGGAAAATGCTACACATATAGTGAAAAAAAAACACTACTAAAATATTACGTAAATACTAGTGGACGCAATAAAATGCCCTGGTGCCGAGGTGGAGACGCTCGAGTGCAAAGGGTTACCTGTAAGGATAATATTAATACATTTAATTGAATAAAGGCGTTTCAACAAAATTCCTTGTAATTCAAAAAAATATGATTGAAACAACATTCTGTATAAAATCGTAATAACAAAGTGATGGTATAAGAATCAATTCAATATTTGTATCAGTGTGTGTGAAATGTTTATATGTATGTGTGCATGTTACATGTGTAAGTGAGTGTCTTGCAATTGCATTCGATCGACAGAATTAAAATGCAATTCTGTTTATGAGAGTGGCCACCCTTCACTAGACTCCAATTATTCGTGAGCGAATGGTGGTTCTCATCAATGAATTTTCTCCGTTATTGAAAGTCGTTGTAGTTGAAGTTGAAGTGTTTATTCAGAAGGGGATGTGATCGGTTGCCAGTTCGTAACGCCTTGTTTGATATTTCGCCGGTGTGTAGGTAGTGTGGGCTCGAGGTGATATCGTGGTTGTGTATCCGATGTGTGAAGCGCCGCGATAGATTTGAAGCTGATGATGATCGCGTATACTATGCGTAAGTGTTGTTGACTCGAAGATAATGAAGAGCGCGAGTACTTGTAGCGGGCGTCGGCCGCTGAGAGGATGATGGCGATGTGTAGCCGCAGTAACTGTCCACTAGGGGAATGATAAAATATGTATCGAATGTACTGCTTTTTATATGGTATGTAATAATGCAATATCCACCGGTGGGGGAGAATAACTGTGTCAATTCGTATCGATCAGAAGAAATGACATTACTCATCAGCTGTGTGTGCAGTAAATGCCGAATTTAGTTGGAATTCAATTGCAGTTGCCTCGTGTATATTTGAGCGTATTTGCGGTTTCGATTCTATAGAAATTACTTCTTTGTTGTGGGTATGTTGGACGAAGTGACTCCAACAGGTTCATATTTTCCAAATGGATTATGATGAACTTGCCGGGAATCGAACCTGGTAACTTAAAAAGATCAAGTAACCTTAACAATATGCCACCGGGCCAAAGTAAGAAGCCATGAGCAATAGCGGCGCAACGAGTAACTTAAAATAGAAAGAGCTTCCCAAGGCGTTGGCGCGGCAGTGCTTGAGCAGAAATTATTCTGAAACACCATCATAAAGAAGTTAAATTGAAAGCCCACTGGCAAAATAGACGAGATTACAGCCGGAAGTGTTTAATTTATAGCCGGCTGAGGGGGGCGCCGGAAGTGGGCCATGGGGGGGGGGGGCGGAAGGAAGAGGGAGAATTGCAGTTCCGCAATGAATTATTCAACTGGCAGTTTAGACTCTGCACTCTCGCACCGCGTCACCGAATTAACTGCGCCTATGGCGAGCGCGCTAATATTGAATAACAATTTCGAGCGGCCTAGCACAGCTGTCATAATTATTGTTGTTATGGTGAGTCCAGAGGTACTGCATTATGACAAACTAAATCAATGAGAGATGTTAATATCCATTGAATATGCCCACAAAGATAATATATAGGTATAACAAAAACCATAATTATTATAAATAAAAACACGTTTGCTGTCACAAAAAATTAAACTATTGTATGGGAGACGGGTCAAATGAGACATTTTTTATTTTACTGCGTTTTACGATCAAACTATAAAAGTTAGAGAAAATATGTTTAAACCACCAGCTTGAGATTTTTTTAGCTATACATACTACCTTATTGATAGGGCATCCTGGGAACAGCGCCAGGGATGTCTCCAGGCAAAAGCCATGATGGAGCTACCACTACAAAAGAAAACCAAGGCTCTACTTGACATGAGCAAGAAGAACCTTAGAACCACCATCGGTCTCCTCACCGGACACACGACCCTTAGAGCACATCTATTCAACCTTGTCTTGACCGAGAGCAAGGACTGCCGAATATGTGGCGAAGAACGTGAAGACAGCATACACATCGTTGGTCGCTGCCCAGGCCTCGCCGCAAAAAGACACGGTTTACTGGGACGAGCCTCTCTCGAACCCGGCGATCTACCCAACTTGAAAGTCAGTGATCTATATTGGACTGGTAAGAAGTACTGGGCTACTAGCTGACCACTGACCTAACCGCAAAGTGGGTAGTTACAAAAGATCTTATAGATCTATGTGACATCAAGGGCTGGAAACAAGCCCCCCACTCCGTTTACTACTTACCTTATTAATATCGATGAAGGTCTTATGGTTTGGCAGTTATTTACTAACACAACGGTAGGTGGAATTCGTCTAAAACGAGTTTGAGACGATTTTTCAACATGTAAAATACGACATTTCATTCTCAAATAACAAATTCGTTTGAAAAAAAAATTATTAATAATTTACTCACATACATTCCAAAATTCTAATAGCTTAGTTATTTCTGGTGGTTTCGCTTAAATAGCCAAATTAGAAAACACGCTTCTGAGTTGTGTGGATCAACAAGTAGATTATGAAGAGAAATCATCATAATGTTTCAAGTCGCTTCAGCTGTCAGTCGCGAGTACCGCCGTTACAGTAACATATGTATTCCCTATTTAATTTGATGAGCAATCAGTACTTTTGATATATAAAATTATTTAATTAATAAGTATAAATTAATGGGTGATATTTTTTTTGATGCATAATTAAAAATAAGTCAATTTATAATAACGAAGAAAGACCTCTTAAAATGTTGATGTTTTTACCTAATTTTATTTGTAAACTAGTTAATTCATTCGAGTATTTGATCATTATAAATGTTATAAATATTTTAATTATTAATTAAAACTAACTTTTCATTGTTACATTAAATAAAGGTTGACAATCCTAGTGCTCCAATTGAGAATAGGTATTTATTTTAACAAATAGGCATATTTTCTATACTGCTTCAGCTATATGTTTATTGTGACTCTGTGACTATTTTAGATGGAGGCACCGAAGAGAGGTATGGTATACAAGATATTAGTAAAGCACCAAGCGCAAGTTCTATTCTAAAGAGGATCAAAATGATAAAACGAGACAACCGGTTAAACAGTGAGAATAATTTAATGAAGGTAGCCCGAAGTCAGCGAGGACGCCAAATACTATTGAGCGTGTGAGTGAGTCTGCTAGACAAAATCCCAATAATCGACTAGCAACAGAAGCTAAGCTTTAAATATCAAGAAGACCATTTAAGCTTATAAGATTAAATAACATGTTAAAAGCGTAGGGGAGAGTCGGATATTGGCGAGCCCCTAAGGCAAAAGGATTATAAAATGGCACTGGTGGCATCTGAAGGGACCGAAACTACATTAAAATGATGATAAACTTATCTGGCTTCGAATTTTATTTGGTAAATTTGAATTTAAATTAAAACATAAAAAATATAGGAAAATTAACAAAAAGTGGTAAAGCGCGGCATTATCAACTACTACTGAGAATACCGTGCCCCTGTTTGACAATACCGCGCCTTATAAGCAGGTTTCATGTTTATTAATTAAAAAGATTAAATTAAATGTTAAACATTAATAATATGAAAGTTAAAAAATAATATAAAAGAATACTATGACTAAAAATTAACAATAACCACAAATGAAATTTTCCGCCGATTTTTGTCCACTTCATTCCTCATGTATCCAGGCCGAACAACCACAACAACGGAACCATAGTTCCCCATCCCGCCCGAATTCTCCACAGATGGCGCAGACTGCGTCGTTCTCGTTCTCGATGTCATCGTCGTCGTCGTCGTCACATAATCTAGAAAAAGGAACATCTTCATCACTGCTCTCTTCACTGCTGCTGAACCTCACTTGTCTTTTGTATGATTTCTTTTTCTTTGTTTTTGGTTGGGCCGGTTTTCCTTTACCTTGCTGTCTTTTAACTTGTTTTCCTTTATCTTGCTTTCCTGGAACTTGTTTTCCCTTATTATCTTTTGCAGATCTCTTTCTCTCCTTTTCTTCTAATTGATCTTTTAAAGGAGTGCCAGTCAAAACCTGTGAATGTTGTGTTGTCACACGCCTCTTGATTTTTCGAACCTTTTGAGGAATAGGACTCAATTCTGCCAAAATACCTGTTGACGTACTTGCAATAGCTCCCCCATCATTCGTCACCTGTCGAATTTCATTCACAGAAGATATTTCTGCAGGTGCTGTATCCTGATTGTTGGTTAAATTTCTTGTATCTTCGATAATAGGATCAGATATAAACTCATCATCTTCAAATATGTGAGGGTTCAAAGGGTAAATTCCAGTTACTTCGAAGCCTTTGATAGCTTTGTCGATTGAAGCTACCCTCATATACGCTTTATTAAAAATGGAAGCCAAAACATCATGCGTAATTTTTTCAAATGGGTTGCTTTTCATGAAAAGGTCACACTCTTTATAGTACGATGTCTTTAGAGGGCCATAAAAGGTGACATCCAGAGGTTGCATGCGATGTGATGTGTGAGGTGGCAAAGACAGCATGGTAATTTGATTTTCTCGACAAAATTTATAGGCATTCAATGACAAGTGACTGGCATGGTTGTCAAGGATCAGTAGCGTAGGGTTTTCAGGGGTTGCATTAACATATTGTGCAAAGTGTTGGAGCCATTTCATAAAAAGATCCTCATTGATCCAGCCAGATTTTGAGCACTCATATATGGCTCCAACTGGGCCTCCAAACCCAAGACTTGGTTTTGCTCTTTGGCGTGGGTATATGAACATTGGAGGAACATACATCCCTGATGCGCTAAATGCACATACAACTGTGACATTTTGGCCACGTTCACCGCTAGTTATTTTGCCAACCTGTTTGAGACCTTTTGGTGCATATATTTTTCCAGGCCTCTGGACCGTAGTCACGCCCGTTTCATCGACGTTATATATTCGAATTGGTTGAAATAAATATTTATCCATAAGCGCCTCTAAATTCTGGAAGAAAATGCCGATTTCGGTTTTGTTAAACCCCAACACCCTGTTCATACTTGTTGGCTCCGGAGCACGCAAAGAAATGCCAGGATTTCTTTTAAGGAAAGAATATACCCAACATTTTCCAGCCATTCCTTTCTCTGCTGGAAATATGTTTTTTATATTCTTAGCTGTGGCATACTCATAGGCTAGTTTGCGCAGCTGCATTTGTGTTATTCCATAAAATGTTTTAGCTAATAAAATAATATGCTGACACAACTCTTTTTCATCGTCTTCCGAAAACGTAGCGCGTCGGCCCAGCCGAGGATCATAATACTCGCCTCTTTTCAGTCTATCTCTAATTGAAGTTTCAGGCAACATGAAATTTCTTGCAACTTCCTTTATTTTTCTGCCAGTACTTATGGCTTCCAAGGCAGCCTTCATTTGGAGCGGATCCCATGATGCTTTCTTTTTTTTAGGTGCTGGTGCAGCCATCTATAAAAGAATACAATTTTTACCATACTACACTATAGTTGACAATACCGCGCCAACCGTTTGATAATACCGCGCCTTGAGCGCGCAATTATCAAACAACGCCATTTTGTCTTAGGTTACAACAATGCGTAGAAATCAAATTTTAAGCAACCTGATCACAACTTAGGCATAAAATAGACGACATTTTACTATGATTTTCATCAGCACGATATAGTTTTAGACTGAATAAACTAATACATACCTCGATTTGTAAGTTGTAGGAATATAATAATGAATTTACGCGAAACGCTTCGAGACACATGTAACTCGTTCGGTTGCTAGGAGCACACTGGCGCGGCGCGAGGCGGGGTAATACACCACTAGGTACGTTTTGACCAAGACAGTTTGTAATAATAAGCAGTATATTTTTGTGTAGGATGGGGCGCGGTATTATCAACCGCGCGCCATTATCCAACTCTCCCCTATAATATACAGCTTACAGCAGGACGGACCCACATTTCACACTGCCGCAGTCTCCATATACATACCTATTAAAAGAGATGTATCCTAGGAAACTCGTCTCATGAAAAGGAGATATTCAATGGGCCCCAGAGAGCTCAAATCTCACTCATAATGACTAATTCTCTGTGGAGATACTTGAAATAAAGTTTCCACGAAGACGACACGGCCGCATTAGACCACTTAAAATAAAACATTGTGCGGGAAATCAATGTCATATCAAGAGCAAATTATCACCGTGCTTTAGAGAATCTGCGAGTCTGATTCCAAGAATATCAATAAGTTGTTGGACGTCGCCTAAATGACAAAATTTAAAAAAAAATATATCATAAATATGTAATTTTTTGTTCTCTAGATACAAATAAAAAGTGTTCAAGTTTCGTAGTTTTTTTACACGACTGCCAAACAAAAAAGAGTGTACTGTGTTACATATTTGTATTTTGTTCGTTTCTTTATTCCACCATAACTTCTCAACGCTTGAACCGATTTAGAAAAGTGTACTATTGTTAGAATCTTTTTGTCATCTCGTTTGTCATAGGATACTTAACTCTACATATATTAATTAAATAGTTCATAAAATAACCGTTATAAAAATAATTATAAATACCGGGAGTACATTTTCTGTAACAGCAGACGTGTTTTTTTATTCTTTTTAATATATTTACTTGGTGAATTCAATATTCAAACAGCGCATACAGTTTACGCCCAACCTGTAAACGTTTGTAATGGAATTCGATGGCATTGACTGACATAAACATTAACGACTTAAAAACTGCAATACTAATGTCGTAATAAATAAATTGTTAAATATGCTTTAAACTTTTTTCGAATGTTATGTTTTTGTGTCGTGAAATAATCAAATACGTCGGTCGAAACTGTCGATTACTTTATTACCAACACGTAAATCCCAAATTATCAGTCAGCCATACCACCTCTTCGGATGTTACATGTGTCCTTAGATCGTATCGTAGTTCGTGTCGGAGAGGCTAGCATATGTCGCCAGCCCAGCGGTTTACAACAAGCTCTCTGATGACGTTTGGCAATCGCAATTACTTGGCGTGTTAAAGGACGACTCAAAAAGTATCTCAGCCATAAGGCGTTTTACTTACTGAAGGAATATTACTCGTGTGCTGACAAAAATCAATGTGGATAATGGTTTTCTTTGTAATGTGTTCAATTATCTCTTTGTATGTCCTTGCGTATTTCTTACGATTTCGTGTTATAAAGGGTGTCTCAACAAGAGCGCCGGATTTAAATTTGCCGCCATTTCGTTAATACAAGTTGTACGGTGATTTTTTTTGACAGTTGCCACGTACAGACCACGCAATTTAAGAATATGGAGAAGTATTCAAACCAACAACGTTTATATATTGTAAAAAAAACATTACAAAAATGGTGAAAGTTTTGCGGAAACAGTTTGCGAATTACGTCAAGTTTTCGGTCTCAATAATGCTCCAAATAAATCGACAGTGAGGGGTTTAATTATAAAATTTGAGACCAAATTTACGCTGATGGATCAGAAGATAATTGTTCGTCGTCGTTCTTGTCGGTCACTCGAAAATGTAGCCACAGTAAAGGAATCTTTGAAATGCGGCTGGAAATGCGCTAACTGTTAATGGAGTGCGGTATCGCGAAACGTTAAAGGAGTTTTTGTGGCCCGAATCGGATGTAATTGATGTGGAGGATATGTTTTTCCAACAAGACGGTGCGACCTGCCACAATGGTGTTACAGCAGACTAAGTTTCCAGGCCGCGTAATTTCTCGATTTGGCGATCAACATTGGCTACCAAGATGGTACGATCTAACACCGATGAACATTTTTCTTTGGGGCTATGTGAAGGAAAAGGTGTATGCGAATAAGCCTGAAACAGTTGAACACCTTAAGGGCTCCCTAGACGATCAAGCATGCTTGACATGCATCGCGTCGCGGGCTGGGAGGGGATCGTTAACCGCAGGATAAATGCAAATATTTTTAAAAAATATTTACTAAAAATGCCTAATTTTGGAATTTATAACCAAGGAGTCAAGTCATCCACCAATCAATTACGTCTAATTAATGTTAATCCCTGGTATAAACTACAAAATTAGGCATTTATGGTAAATATTTTTTAAAAATATTTGCATTTTTCCTGCGGTTTACGTTCCCTTCCCAGCCTGCAACGCGATGCGCATGTTTTACCATCTAGGGAGCCCTTTAGGCTTGGGCTACACGATGCTGTTTTTCTCCTGAGCGGAGATTATTCGCCCCGCCTTCCGGAAAAATAGAATCAGCATCCCAAACCAAATGTACGAGACATCGACTCACCGGCTACACGCGTGCCTAATTCCGCATACGCGGAAAAAAACAGCGACGCGTCCAGGTTTGTCCGCTTGTCGGCAGCCGATTTTTTCGGCACGAATAGAAGGTCAAGCTGACAGTCCTATGGAGCTTTATGGCAGCGTCTACACTGACGTTTTTATTACGCAAGTACGCTGCCATTCGGGCGCACGGAGCGAGCGAGGCGGTCGTGTGCACCCTTATGCGTGCGCGCATTTGATTAGATTGTTTGTTGTTTTATGTAAGCATGGCCGACACCGCACTTCTCATACTGCACATACAAAAGTATCCAAGTATTTGGAACACTTCAATTCAGGAATATCACGACACACGACAATATTCAAATATATCAAGACATGTCAGTTCGTCAAATGAATTTATTGACTCGTTTTTTTTCAGGATAGTCTCTAATTTTTGGATATAACATGTGGAACACCTTTCTCTAACCAATATATATGTAGTGGATGTACCCAGTACTTGCGCCTTATTTTTTCTTCCTTTTTTTCATTGTGTTAACAGCAAGGGGTAAACATAACAATTGCTATATTTAGCCCATCCATTTAGCGCATATCTAGCGCATCCATTGTGCCATCGTGCTTCTTCTATCGCAGTCAGACAAAGTATGGGCAAATAAAAATCCGCGCGCCGTATAGCCCTAAGGAGGCATGGTCAGGTTTTTTTCGACTCAAGAATTTTTCCGCATCATGAAGCCTGAGCCTTAAAATACAGCCACATTTATGCGGAAACGTTATTCAAAATTTCAACGAAAGACTAACCCTGTGCTAGAGGTTTCGTAGTGGCCATTTGCCTGATTTTCTATTTCACATGTAATTTTTCTTTATGTTGAAATAAAAATGTTTGCTTGATTCAAAAATAAATGTGTTTTTCTTTAAAATTAAATCCGGTGCTCTTGTTAGGACACCCTGTATTTACGATAAAAAAAACCTTTGCTTACCTCAATAACTTGCCTAATAATAATAAATAAATACAAACGGAGCTGCCATGGAATTCACCGACCGGAGTCGGGCCCATCATAATACTATTTTTTTACACTTCTGGGGGGTGAGCAGTGGATTCCGGACTTACGAACCGGCTGTGGTAGGTTTAGGACAGCTGTCTTGCCACATGTGAGCGTACACCTTACCACCCATTCACTCCCCCTTCGAAGCCATAGAATTTGAGATGCGCAAATCGCAGTTTTAGATAATTTTTCTAAGAAAGAGTTGATTATTTTTCTGGAAAGGCCAAGATCTTTAAAGAGGTGAAATAGAGATTTAGCTGGCAGGCCACGAGCGCCAACTTCCACCGCGTGAAGGTGAACAGTGAAGCCGTTCCGGGTTACGGCATTTGCAAGATCATGGTATTTATTTAATTTGTACTCGTGGTCTTTTGGGATATTTGATTCCCATGGAACAGTTAATTATACAATAAGAGCCACCTTCCGAGATACAGAGTAAAGAGTTATATCTGGACGGAGGGCTGTGCATCCGAGACTTTCAGGGAATTTATACTGCTTAGAGACCGAATCAACCTCTAGAATCCAATCTGTAGCTTTCTCGATTATTGAGAAAGGTTTTGTAGTTAAATGTTTTTTGCCTTTAGAGCCATCCCGCACAAACTGTATTGGGGGTTTGGAGGATACTGTCAAACCCTTGTTGGCACAAGCCACTGAGAGACTAATTACCTCGCGAATAACACCGAGAACTTTGTCATGGCGGTAAGTGTACCGTCCTTGATCTAAGGCCACCTTGCAGCCAGCTAGAATGTGTCTAGCTGTGCAAGGGGTATTGCTACAGTGGGGACAAGAACTATCCTCGGCAAAGCTCCAACGAGCGAGGTTACTGGGGTCTGGAAGTGTATGCTGAAAGGCATTCAAATAAAATTTCAGCATCTCTGGCGTCCAGTCATAGAGCATTACCTTCCAGTGCATTGGAGGCGGAATGCAAAAGTCCCCAATTGTTGTCCAATCATTCTGGCATTGAAGGCCAATAGCATGAGCCATACTCTTGCTGTCGTAATCTCCCCGCAAAAGAGACTTCTTCAAGTCCACGTCGCTCGTGGTTGTACTGCCATACCCCAGACCAGTGCCATTCTGGCTGATTCCAGTAAGGAACTTTTTGTGGAAGTCTACGCGGGCTTGTAGATCATTTGAACCACTACGGCCACTTATTACGTGCTTCGATATTGCCGGATCTTTGGAATTGCACAGAATCGAATTTTTGGTTATTCTGGAGTTGGCGTAGAGCAGAGAGGGCAGTTTAAGCGCTAGCCCAAAATTTTGTTTGGACCTGAAGAGAGTCGAGGGGTCAGCTGGTTTGGCTAAGGACAGCCAGGATTTTAAACTAGCTGTCACCAGCGCATCTAGACGGGACAGTTGGGTTTTGGTAAAATCGTAAATAAGAAAGGGCCATGACAAATGTGACGTTAGATAATTGTCATAGATCCAGGCCTTACGACGGCCAGAAATTAGCAAGGCATCTATTTTCGCCAGGCAACTTTTGAAATGCTCTATAACATGATCGCCCGAGACGTCTTTTCCCTGATGGGTGATTTTTCTGCCGAGGAATTTGAAATGATTGTTTGGGTCTATAAGGGAGATATTAGAGCCCTTATAGACCAATTTGGGGTCATAGGATGTAAATTTTGTGCCCATGCGGGCGAGTCCAAGGCAAAAACATTAAAATTTGGAGGGCTTCACTTTTATACAGCCTGACCAGTCGCAGAAAAGCTCCACTTTCTGTAATAGCAGGGAAAGCTGCTTGGGGCTTCTGGTGATGAAAGTTAGGTCGTCGGCAAAAGCGAGGCACGACGAGGTGTATTGGCCGTCTGTTTTAAAACGGTAGCCCCACTTCCTGTCAAACTGGGTCAGGCTTTCCAGCAGTATATTAAAAACTATATTAAAAATCGTCGGGGAGAGGCAACAGCCCTGAAATAGTCCAATTGAATATGGTATAGAGCGGGTAGTCCATTCTTGCGTTTTAACATGGAAAGTCAGACAGTTGTAGTAGGAGGCTACAATGTCACGCACGACTGGTGGGAAGTTGTACCAGCGGAGTGCAAAGTGGAGGAGACTGTGTCGGACTGACCCAAAGGCATTCTCTAGGTCGAGCCAGCATACATTGATTTGGCGTTCGTGCTGTCTCGCATCCTTGATGGCAGCAGCCAGGAGAGAATTGTGCTCGAGGCAGCCCGAGACGCCACGCATGAAGCCTTTTTGAACTGATACTCCAAGGTACTCATTCCGGTGCATGAATTCGCTCATCCTCATGTGGACTATGCTAAAAAAGATTATGGTAATAAAATTATTATGAATAAATAGGTGAAACATAAACAGTATTTACATGTTGGCATTGATTATATAGCATAAAACATTGCTCAATATCGTACCATTTGGCCATCAGGATTTTACTACGAAAGGCAACCTTTAGAAGGCACTCATAGATCTGTAGTGACACATGATGATGAACAATGCATCAAAAATAGGAGACGAATAGAAAAGTGTGCATTTACCTGAAATAAGTTCGTATATTTTTGTAAAAATATGTATTTATATTTATTTATGTGAAAATAAATAATTTCTGGAAAATTAGTACCATGGATAAAAAAATATAATATATATTTTTCATTTTATTTTATTTTATAAAATTATCCAATACAACAAAATTGGTTTGGGCAAAAAAAAATAACAAAAGTATAAATAATAATAAATAGGTATAAACAACAAAAGTATAAATATTAAATAAAGAAAATTACAATATTTTATTTTATAGATAAGTAAAATAAATAAATATATAGATAAATAAATAACTAAATTAACCAATAAATTAAGTAGCCTAAAAAGGTTTCTTACTATGCACAGATAAAATTGTAAATCTCATTAATTAATATAATATTATCAATTTATTTTAAACGTGACAGATATGTCAGTGACAGATATGTCAAATATGACCTAAGTCAAAATGTGAGTCACCATTTATTCGCACTGGCTTCTACTTTTCGTCATGAACCACTTGAAAATATATTTCTTCAGAGTCAATCTGCTAATTGAACTCTGCACTTTAGCCTTCCCCAAGGAAGAGCAGAAGGAATCAAAAACGCGGTGCCAGAAACGCGAAATGCTTCTGTGCAAATCTCGTATTCACTCGCTGGTGGGCTGGTTTTTTTTTATTTCGAGTATCATATGAGTGGTTTAGCGAAGAATGACGATCAGGATGGAAAAAATGCTGCTATGGAAATGCGTAATAATATTTCTCACGTATAACTGTCTCACATTCAAGACGTCGAATGAAATAGTTTAATATATAATGAAAGAGTTTAATAATACGGCGTTCACACATTGAATATCACCTTGCATATTTTAAGACAATGTTAAATTAACGTTTGAGTTTAAACCATTTGTATTTAAAACTTTTAATATGTGTTAAGGTTAAGCCGTAATCTTTCGCCCCTTCTTTAGTGTGACATCCTGTATAATAACATGGTTTCAACTCCTAAAAACAATTATCTAACTAATATACATTTTATTAAAGGAAAACGTAGCAAATCATTTTTGGCCAGGTTTTGAAGCCAAACACGACACTGTGCGACGGTTACTCAATTCTCAATGCCCTTCGCCGCGCGCAATGACGTAAAGCAAGATACAGTGAGTATTGTGTGCACGATGGAAGTAACAGGAGCAGTTTGCCGCCTACCCGCAAATTACGATTTGCAGCACTTTAACCTGAACAACGGCGGTTGCAACATCGCAAAAACGTCGTGTGTTACAAACGTCACGCGGTAAATTCGTCTTTATCTTATCTATATTGTCAAACAACCGCGATGGTCTTCTATTCATAAAAGAGTTGTTGAAATAAAGTTAATGAAAAATTAACAAAGATTCATTGTATCCGAAATGAGATTGATAACGTGATAAATGTATTATCGGTGCGGCAGTACATAAGATAATAATATATTATCTAATATGATCTAAACTAATATTATAAAGAAGTAATGTTTGTAAGTTTGTAAGTTTGTGAGTTTGTATGTATGTAATCTCCAAAACTACTCATCCGATTTAAAAGATTAGTTTATTAATGGAAAGCTCTATTAACGACGAGTGCTTTATTATTATGATAAATATTGGTTTTCAATACAAAGTCATGATATTTTTAAATTCGGAGAAAAATGAGCAGTTGAGTTGTTTTTTGTTTTTCGACGTAAGCTGACGAAACGGTTTGATATATGTGAAAACAATAGATGACAAAACATTGGCCTGAGAAATCTATGAAAAGCTAAGGGACAGCATATATTTAACTTTTATATTAAAGCTACAACAACCGCTACTCCATTAGCTACTCAATTATTCCATTATCATATGTGGTTAATAAAGATATAATAAGCCATTTACTGTAAGTTTGTGGGTGGTATAGTTATAGGGATATCATGAAATGGATATTATGGTGTAGTTATATAGGGATATCATGAAATTAGTAACGCGTGCAAGCATTCCGAAATACCTAGCAGGCGGCGGCGGCGGCAGCTGGCCCAGCTAGGTCATCGTTCAGCTAAAGGCGGCGCGGGTGGCGAGGAACAAGACGCGTACGTCTACTATATAGGTAGCGTGCATCTGAGGGGGGATGTCTTGGACTATATATCTGGAGGTAGCGTATAAAAGGGCAAATAAACGCCATCCTACTTAAATTGACAAATCTGTGATGGACCACCCCTCACAAGACTCCAAATTGTTCGATGTGAGGTGGTGGTATCAACTTACGAGTTATCTCCGTATTGAAAGGCGGTTTTGAACGAAGTGGAAGGAATGTATTGATTGAAGGTGTGATATTGCCAGTTATAACGCTTCCCGAACAAGTTATGTTGACGCGAGTATATAGATGCGCGACTGCGGTTACGAGGATATTATATGGATGAAGATTGTATGTGTGCTCCTAATATCTTGTACTGGGCACTGCTCGAGTCTGTGGGATTACAGACTGATGCTTCGCGACTAGGGAGGATAAGGAAAGGAAACCAAGGAGCCGGATTCGTTGACACACCTCGTGAGAAGGGTACCGAATATGCCGTCGCAACCTTGGCGGAAGGTGATCACTCGGGGAATGATACCTTGATTGCTTTTTCGCCAGTTTATATAGGCCGATTAATGATGCAATCCAAAATATTCCAAGTAAAAGTATTGTTTCATCGTGCTGATTCACGGCTGCACGGGTTAAAATAATAATTTAATTGTGTCAGTGGATTTCATTAGAAATCGATGCATTTGTTGATCGCATGTAATGGACTTAAGTTCCGTTACAAATCGTTTCGAAAATTTACGCGAAGCGAAGCCGCGGGCAACAGCTAGTATCTGATAAAGTTACGAAAGGCGATGCAAAATAGTACCGTTCCTAAAATTTGCGAAACTTGCAAATTAATACCGAAAACAGAAAAGTGAAGCGTTCCTCATAATAATATATCATAAGAATCGTGTACCGATGATATGAAACTTCATAGGGATGCCTTCATAAGTTCCGTCATTAAAAGTTTGGCAATTTCAGAGGCAAAGTATCTGCGAGTGTTCATTTAAAGCACGCGTTTTCTCTCCCTGGGGGATATTTTCTTCCGGATGTTAAGAATTTCAGTTAAGTATTTGAGAAGTATGTCTCTGTGTACAATTGCTCGAGGAAATTTCGTAATTGTATTGCCTTTGGAAATGTCTTTATTTGTCATCTTGTCTGATTCCGATACAAATTGAACAATTGAAATTGAAAAACACGTGATGAAGGTGCTTATATGAGTCCTTACCTATGGAGTTGCTGTTCTAAAAAAGAAATTTAAGGCCAAAAATTTAGTATGAAAAATATATATAATTAATATAAATATTGACCACTAATATCTACTCAGATTTGTCATGTTATTGGGAGTTGCCTAATTCCTCTGCTGTAAAATTCTCGTGGTCAGGAACCAATGAATGCTTTGAAAGCGTTTTTCACCGACTCTTCAAAGTTATTTTTTTCCTCGTAAAAAGTCTATCTCACGAAGACCCATTCTGTTCAGGGTTGGTCACACTCACGGGTCAACACCTATCCGACGGCCTCCACGCATGAAGTGCGAGCCTGGGTAGGACTCTGGCCTTATGGTCAGTTTTCCCTGGGAATCAACCTTCTGGCGCTCCTGGACGGTCTGCGCACCGTGCGGCGTAAGCCAATCGACTGTGCACTCTGACAAACAATCGGGGGAGTCTGGAAGCAGTACTGTTTCCTATAGAGCGGGGGTGGTTGCGGACCTTACGGCGACTGCTCTTGAAACGACCATCGCCTACCCGATCCTGGGTGAACAGCCGGGCAAAGGACGCTGTGGTCCGCGATAGATTCGGTACACACCGTTTCGCCGCTTCGTAAGGTAGAGGACCGCGCAAGCGACCTCGAACTCGTAACCAATCGAGACACTGGAGTTATCACAATTGGAAGTAAGGGCGTGAGTGTAAGCCCGCCGGGTAACACTCCTGGCTATCTCGCGGTTAAGGCGTTGGCCTCTTACGGGCTTGTGGCGTAGCTAGATTGTGGACTGTTTTGTCCTCAAATCTTCTGCGCTCACTCCAGGGAGATCGACTAATCGTTAAAACTTCCTGATGTGACGGGCTCGCCCGCTGTAGTCGACAACCCTAGTTGCAAGATGCTGTAATAGAAAACACAGCCACAGGATCTCATATTTGAAAAACATGCAAATTTTCAACTTTACCATGGTTGCACAAACGAACATTTTTGAGCAAAACCAAACAACGGTATGACAAATAAACAGCTGATTCTTAAAAAAAACATGGACTTATATTTAAATTTATTTGAATTTTAAATTCCAACTCAAACCCAAGTAATCCAAGTTCAAAATGGCCAGTGTGATAAACAGCAATTACATAGATAAGGACCCAATAAGGCATCACCTATTAAGTAGTCGATCTATTAAGGAAATTTAGGACTAACTATTTTGTATTAAATATATATATTAAAGTAACTAGAATATAGACCCTTATTATCAATGCAGTGTTGTCATTTTAATGGGAGCTGGTTTATAATGTCTATGTTTTAAATTTATTCTGAAGAGAAATCTTTAATATATATACTTTAATTGCGTTTTTCACAGCTTTTTGAAATTAACTTTTACTTTCCTGACGACCTATCGGAAAGGAAAGTATTGTGATCGCGCTAAAAAAAAATTTTGAGATGAAGATGGGAATATATATTTTGAGACTCCCTGAGACGATTGAGACTATTTCCAGACCGATCTCTGTCTGTCTGTATGTCTGTATGTCTGTATGTCTGTATGTCTGTATGTATGTATTCTTCCACGATAGCGCCCAGACGCTTAATCGGATTGAGCTGAAATTTGGTATATAAGCTTCTGTTAACCGTCGGAGGAACCCATTAGTTTTTGGAGTCCCTACGCCCTACGGTTGTGGTACCTCCCATACAAATTTGGGGTTCCCGGCGAAAAAATTGTTTCCGCGATAGCGCCCAGACGCTTAATCTGTCTAAGTTAAAATTTGGCATAGAAGCTTCTGTTAACCATCGGAAGAACCTATTAGTTTTTGGGGTACTTACGACCAACGTTTGGGGTACCTGCCATACAAATTTGGGGTACTAGAGTAAAAAATGTCGCTGTTTTTTCGCACCTCCCCGGATACTAGTCAGGAAAGTCTTGGGGTGACACAACCGATTTTTTTTACTTGTAGAAAGTTATAGAAATTCTGAAAAATGAAGCAATCTGTTAGAGCTAGGCCTGGCGAATACAAAGTACATTATGTATATACGAAAATGTGTCTTTGCTGCAGATCTTGTCCTCCGTCCAAGTAAGCTGTAACACGTTTGGCATCTCGTTCTCCTATTAGAACGTATCGCTTAAGATTCGGTAGTTTGACAAAAATACAATCTACCGTCTAGTTCCTTCACGTCCCGGCGCTATCCGACCCAATACCGCAAGGATCTGCATAGGTGACCCAGTTGTCTATCAGATTTGAACGGATTTCTTCGCTCTACAATCTGGTTACGTCCAAGGTCATCTGTTGTAGAAGTATACTCCTACCGAGTTTCGCGGATCCATGGCGCTCTTTGCCCGGCTGTCACTCGGCACCGGGTTGCCAACGGGACGTTTCCAACGATAGGTTAAAATTAATAACAAATTTAGTAGTGAGGCGATAGTACGATCAGGCACTGCTCAGGGAAGCATTTGGGGCCCAATACTGTACATCATGTACACAAACGGGATCAGCGGATGTACCTTCGACTGCCAAATGTATACCTACGCCGATGACACCTCTTTATTTGCGTGTGATACGGACATTAATACGGCTTCTCAAAACTTGCAACACGATTTTAATAAGATACAGGAATGGGCCCATAACAATGGGCTGATAATCAATGCCGAAAAAACTAAAGTTATGCATATCAGGTCATCGCAGGCAAGAGAACGAGGAAGTAGCTTTGCAATTAAATTCCACAAGCATAACTGTCTACATAATCCACAACCGGACTGTCGGTGTGAGCATATAAAAAAAGTAGATGCTGAAAGGTACCTTGGACTAACGATTGATAAAAAAATCAACTGGGAAGTGCACATTAATAACATTTGCAAAAAACTTAGACAAATAATTATAAAAATCTACCACTTAAAATAAATTCTGAAATACAATCAGCTGAGAACTCTGTATTTTTCCCTGGTCGAATCTATTATTGCTTATGGAATTACAACCTACGGCAACACATTTAAATCGTATATATCGCATCACATCTCTACAACACCGTATTTTAAAAATAATAGTTCCAAACAAGATTCGAAATAAATTCAGAAACGACCAGATAGGACTTTTCAATTATTGTGACATATTACCAGCTGATGTATTATATATTTATAAATTGACAGTTCAATATTTCGAGACTGACGAGTTCCGAATTTATGTCCAACATAAACACAGCACTAGACAGACACAAAATGAACGGCTACTCGTCCCTCCATTTAGCAACCTTTATGGCAAAAGAAGATTGAATTGGCTAATCCCTCATATATTCAACCAAATTCCTCTAAATTTAAAAACTTATAAAAAATGTACAAAAAAACAAAAAAAAGAATTAAAAATAGTTAGCTTTAAAATAAGTGAAAGTGAAACACACGTGTAAATGATACGAATAAGATTTATACTTTATTTTATTAGCATTAAGTACGTTCATCTTTTTATGTAAACATTATCAAGGGGGTGGCTTTCTGTGCCGACTAATCCTGACTAACGTAGCATATATATAATAATATGGTCAAAATGGCCACTACATTTGCACTGAAAGTCACCCTATCATAATCTCCAGCAGGTAAGCCTCAGGCTTGGCTGGATTTTATACAAAACTGTATTTTTAAAAAATGGGTATTAAATAAAAAATAAAAAAATATAAAAAAAGGTGACATAGTTTAAAATTTACCCCGCTTCAAAGGAATCAGACTCTGCTAAACCACCCAGAGCCGCCCGCGGTTCCCTATTCGAGGCAAAATAAGATTTCAGCCAGGAGTTGGACTAGCCAACAAACAAACACATTCTCAAGTCGAAATGCTATTGATTGGCGTCACTGTAGAAATGTATGAATCGTTTGTCAGTGGTCCAGAAAGCTTGGCTACTTCAAAACCGTTACTACTACCTTGTAAGAGTGTAGTTGTTTCGCGCGGCAATAGATAACGTGGTTATCGATTAAAAGTAAACACGACATTGCGGTAATAAATGGCATCAATTCATGCAGAAGTATTGGCAGGACGCAACTAGCTGCAACACAATGGCGTTACAAAAATGTTACGAACTTTCGAACTTAAAGGCAGTTAGTTTAATTCAGAGATGCCAATTCGGCCCTGTCATTAAACATGCCAGTAACGGCCATGCGGGTATACCAATAGGCTGCATAAAAAAAACGCATGGTGACACGTCTGGTCGGATCCGTGTATTTGTTTAGCCATTATTTTAGTAAGGAAGATCCTTATTTAAGGAGCTCACGTCTTTGTTTTTTCTCTGTGTAATGACCATATTTAAATAGTACAAAAACTAAGAAACTTAAATTACCTCCTGGCTACAATATGTAACCATAAGACTCATTGAGGCATGTCAAACGAGCCTAAAATTGATAGACTCATTGTCAGTTATTGATGAGTCCCACCCAGTGCCGTAAGGCCATAAGGCCATAAGCCATAAGGCCATAAGGCCTTGAGTCCATAAGGCCATAAGGCCATAAGGCCAAGTAGGCCCTGGTCTATCGCCCCACACCGTTTAGGGGCCCCCGGACCCCGAACAAGTAATTATTACAACTATTTTTTTTAAATTGTTTCTAATAGATAAAAATCATTGCATTGAAATTTCGGTCGCATAACTGTATAATTGTAATAAATAGCGTAATTTTTATAAATTATGGATAGTTAGACAGTCGACGAACAGATTATTGATGACAATAACTGAGTTTAATTACTGGGTAGAACCAATCCAGAAGTTCAAAAAGAAGAAATTCAGTTACTTTATTGAAACAGAAACGCTCTGGTACCAGAATATCAAAATGATATTTGGATGGCAAAGTATAACTAATGGCGTTAATGACTCTTGTGCAATACAGACCCTGCGGAGTGTTAGGACGTCGATGATGATTTTTCTATGCTCAAATATCTACAGAACGAAGATGGTGAGGGCCAGCAAGGCTCTGCACTGCACTAGTTGTAAAAAGAGCGAGTGCTACAAGGTGGGTGTGCAAAGGCCGATGCGACCAAGGCGTTGTCTCGCGGCTACAGCAGCTTTCAGAAGGCATTGCACGTCATCGGTGAAAATGTCAATCATAAACAAGAAAAAATCCAAGGGCAAATGTCTGTTAAATGAGATGTCAAATCAATGTAAGCAGTTATATATAGCTTAATGTTTGTTTAATCATAATATAACCGGAAGTTATAACCAAAAAGAAAATTATGACGGACGCCACCGTCTTTTACAGATGAAAAGGAAAACTATTTTTTTTTATGTTAAAAAAAATCTTTAAAAAAAAATACCCAAACAAACCATACTCACCCAAAAAAAATTGTTAATCCCAGATACCCAACAACAGAAACCAATCTCAGACATCGGGCGAAGTTTGTTTCCATTGGATTTGGCCCACAGAAAATCCTTTACCCTCAGAACACACAAAAGAAAACACGCATGTATGTTCGTGTTTAATACGCCACGAATGCACTACTCCTTGAAGATCCCGTTTTCTCGGCGTGCCAAATGCGCGCCGACCAAAAAAACGTGCTCCAGCCAAAAATTCAAGTTCTTTCAGTCACATGGAGGCAAAAATCCCGAGGGAATCGTCTTTCGAAATAAACCCTTACATTTCGTGACGATAAACATCACAATTAGCAGCAATTCATATTAAAAAAACGGAAGTGCCACCGCAGGAAAAAAACACGAACACCTCACATAAAAAAAACAACAACGCCTCCCCGTACAACGAAACTACTGAATCCTAAATCACGGCGATTTTCCTTTGCCGCGTCGAATCCTCAACCACCGCGGTTTTGGCCATTTTGAAATGTACAGCTCGGGTTTAACCACTGGCCGCCCATAGCGGCGTTCAGATTGAACAATCTCACCTTTAAAATAAACGAAACCGCGGTCTCGACCAATCACGTGAGAGCTCGGCTACTCGCCAGCTGTCAAACTGATTTTTTACGAAATTGCTCCAAAATATTCATTTAATTGTCAAAATATGGGAAGAATACACGATAACAGCGAGAAACAACCAGTAAACCGGAAAAACAGCGGCAAAAAATTAAATTATGGGTGCGGCGAACTTACACGGCACACAGGTGTGAAACAAAAGAACAAAAAAGTGGTTTTTGTTACAATATTACAGTATATTGTTTTTCAATGTTTATTTTGTTTATTAAAATTGGTTTATCAAGATTTTGTCTTTCAAAACGTATTATAAAATAATTTACTAAGAGCAAAGGGGGCCCCGAGATGCCGATGGCATAAAGGCCTCTACACCATTTAATCCGGCACTGGTCCTACCTCCATCATAATATAAGGTCGATGGTACCACATTATTGTGTTATAAACAGAATTGGATAAGTGTGCTAACTTTAAATAGATACAACGATTAGGGTTAGGCGAAAATTGAGTTGTAAGATTACATTAGTGTTACAGGCTAAACGTGTAAAAATAAGATTTTTTTGTCGAAGTCATTACATTGCAGTAAAAGATATAAAATAAAATGAAAATGAAAATAAAGACGAACAAAGAAGGTAGATAAAAATTGGTGATAATATTATGCTTATTTTTGTTCAGTCGTTCGTTTGCGTGGCAGCTCCACGATCGGTTGTCGGCACTTGAACGTACATGGTGTGTCCGAAAAGTAATATCACTGTTTCGATTAAGAAACATATTTTGACCCAATCGGTGTTACATCGGTATATTTCGGTATATTTCAAAATATGGTCCATTTGCGTCGATACATCGTTTCCGGCGAGATTTCCAGGCAACTAAGGGGTCACGATAGGCCTTTTCGGAATGTACACTTTGTCGCCCCCCCCCCCCGAGACGTTTAAAACCTGAAGTGTGAGTCTGTGTAATGTCTGTAAGTGTTCGTGTTTGTGTGTGAATTCCTCCACGATATCGCTTAAAAGCTTCATCCGATTGAACTGACATTTAGCGTGCAGCCATCATTTGGTCATGGCAAGAGTAGAAAAGGTTCAAATGGTTAAAATTGGTCCACCAGAGGGCGCGCTAGTCATACTTATTCCCAAATATTTGACTTAGAGATTTGAAATTTGGCACAGAGATGCCTTGCTGGGCCGAAATCACATTGTTTTATATTAATTTAAATATGACATATAGAAGCGACACAAATAATATTTCAATTCTGCCATACAAGTGTATGGAGGAATCAGGTATTTGAAATTAAAATCTTCAATGCGTTGAGTCGCTCGTACTAAATTCGAATGTTTAACAACGAATTTTTGGGCGAGGCGCGGTTGCAATACGGTTTTTAAATTGAATGAGATGATGTCCTTGATGCCCTTGATGCCCTTGCTAGGAAAGTCTTCGTGTAACACAACCGAACTTTTTAAAAATGTCATCTATGTTTTTAAAACTTCTCTATTCTGGCACAATGAGTGTGTCAGTAAAGGAATCCCATTTCGCAGAGAACCCCGGTTGCGGTACCGAGTATTGTTCGAGAGCTCTCAGCAGGCGTGCAGCAGTGCGCATTGAATGAATGTCTTTCGTTTTCATTTCCAGTCCTATTTGAAAAGTCATACGCAAGAACTCTTGTCGTATTTGAAGAAGAGGCAAATCACTGCGCTCGCCTTTCACGACTGAATAAACAGGGTACATGTGTGGCACAGTCACTGGGTGCTCCCGCGTGCGATATTGAACTGGCTTACGTCTGGGTACAGTCTCTAGCATACAATTTCCTACTACGCTAGGAAAACTATAGATATTTCTTCTTGTTAAAATTTAATTAAGTTCAATTGAAGAATATGTATTCAGAAAAATAAATTAAACTAGCTACAACGATATCATACGTCTATCCTAACTACGTGTCACATTTTCTTAGGTAGACTGCTAATTTTCATTGTACTTTCCTGGCAAGAAAAGTATTGTGAACGCACTTATCTGTGTCTGTGTGTATTCTTCCACGATAGCGTCCAAACGCTTCATCAGAATGAGCTAAAATTTGTAGCAGTGTTATGTCAACCGATTGAATATTTCAATCGACTAATCAATCATTGATTGGTTGATTCGATTGATTGATTGATTGATTGTAGTCGTGGTCGCGTTCGCGTTCGCGGTCGCGGTGGCGCTCGCGGTTGCGTTCGTGGCTAGCGATTAAAACTAATCAATTGTTAGTCACCGATTGACTATTCAACGAATCAATCGTTAGTCATCAATCACGACTAACGTATTCAATCGTCAATCGTTAGTCGACTAAATTTTGCCCAATACTGGCATGTAGGCATCATTTGGTCATGGTAAGAGTTAAAAAGATTGTGGTTAAAATTGGTCCACCAGAGGGCGCGCTAGTCATACTTCAATCTCGGAATATTGATTTATTTAATTATTCATTTTTATTTATTTATTAATCAAGGAAAACATTCAGCGCCACAAAAAATAATACAATTACATTAAATACAATATGTCTGGCCGATTGGTCGAAGAAATTGCTGATCATTAACTGGTGTTATTAGGTCTTTTTTGATAAATTGTTTAATATTTCGAAAACTAAACAGAACATCTAAGAAAACGAAGTAACTGAATAATATTTAATTATTAACGATGACATTAAAGGACGTATGTACCTAAATATCTTGTCACCGACATCGCTTAGGTCGATTTTTCATAGTTAGGAGATCACTCAAGGGTTCATTCACTGGAGACACTACCCTATAAAGAATAGAGCAATTTTTTATTGAATAATGAAGAAATGTTACAGTAATCGTAGGAATAAAGTGCAGTGGCATACAGCTGCAAATAAAGTGATTATAGCAGCGACCATATTGTGCAGAAGTTCAACTTATTAGTTCATGGAAAAATCATATTCCTCGAAATTTTCTAGGTTTTCTATTTGAAATATCGGAGTAATACATACCTGATGGGGGTGTTTCCGGGCCTTTTCGATGGTTTTCTCTAGTTTTAGCTGCGGCCAAATTGGAAACCCTAGCCGTCGCCTATAATCCACGTGAAGCCAGTAAAATGAACATTTCCCTTACATAATCTTTCCTCGGGCCAGCTTATTGAGCAACAAAATGAAGAGCAGAGCCAGGGTGTGTAGCAGTTCCGGCGCACACGAGCTGCGCCATGAAATGCGCCACAGCTATTTATTTCATTTAAATTTTACATCACAACTCTGGCGTGATTCGGGGCTCGAACTTCGGAGCATTTATTATTCCGTTTGTTTGACTTACGAAAGTAATCATATCGGCAACCCTGTTTGATATCTACCTAAAACTACACTATCGCACTTCGTCCAATCGACGCGATGTTGCCTCAAGCATTTTCATTATAATACTGGCGGAATAAGCAGAAATATGCTTGTTTGATTGTTTGTTTGTATCTACTCTTTATCGTGAAATCACAATGGGCGGGTTTATTATCATATGCCAATCTCTTACAACCAACCCTATTATGACGTGTTTATATGTGTGTGTATAACCTATATGTAAGTGTGTGTCTTGTTATTGCATTCGATCGACACAATTTAAAATGCAATTCCGTTAATTTTATCCCAACGGAAAATGGTGACCCAGCCGGGAATCGAATCCGGGAACTTACAACATAAGATCAGGCGACCTAGCCACTATGCCACCTGGCCGTAACAAGAACAATAATTTAAAGAATTAAATAACGCGACTACCGTTATAAAAAGTGACATACCGCATTTATAAATATTAAAACAAGTCGTTCACGCTAAAAAGCACATTAGAAAATAAAGTTCTTCGTTGAAACAAAATTCAATTTACGAAAGCATCGCTACGTCGCCGTTGTAGTGTGTTTTCTCTATAAACATCCACCGCTTAAAGACGATTGCGCAATCTGTGGGTCAGTCGACAGGCTTATCCAAGGCCGGCCGAGCGGGGCTTTTGAGCCCGCTTTCAGAATGTGACCTCGCCGGGATGTACGCCCTGCGGCAGGTATCTCAAAACGATTGCGCGTCGCCGTAGCCCCACTTAGTCTTATTCTACATAACCCAGATTACTTAAACTTCGAATGGCTAGTTTTTGCAGTTAAAAAATATGTTGCCTTAGATCGATAGTGCACTGCGCCCAGAAAAGAATACAGTGACGGAGAAGAGACCCAAATAAGCCTGATAAATCGTTATCGTGTCCTTATAACTAATAAGTTTTCGTATTTGGTGCAGCAAAATACAGACACTAGAAAGTTTGTCTCTTAATTGCTCTCTGTGCGCATTCCATCTCAAGTGATTATCTAAAACTAAGCCAAGAAATTTGTGGATACTAACATCGCTTACGTTGCTTGTCCCAATATGTACCTATGGAGTATTTTTTCTTTTATTTTGCTGAGAGATTATAAACATTGAAACACTTTTGGACGTGTTGAAAGATACCTATAGATGCTGGGTTTCGAGTTAGAATTTGTGACGCCCAATTTGAGAAACAGACGCCTAATAAACATATTTGCTACCTCGCATTGATTATCGACACTGCGATTGTTTACACTGAGGGCGATATTGGAATCAGTCTTTTTCATTGGCACACTTTTTCATTCACAACTGACCATAGTGCTTAAGTATTGTTTTTTTGAATACAAAGTATTGTTTCTATTGGATGAGTGCCTGGTCGCTCTTTCTGATGATGTGCGGAAACCAGGCTTCCAATTTTACTTCGATTTATACCTCAGCGAAATTTATACCTATGAAAAATTGAGGTTTATAAAGCCAACAATTTGACGTTGAAAAGTTCAGAATTACGTCAGGCTGTACATTCGTATATTGAAAGAAACGTTTGGAAAATGCTACGCGCAAAAGACAAGTTTATGAATTCTATTGTCAGACAGAATTCTTGCGAAAAATGTTACCGTGTGAATTAATTGGTAGTCGCAAATTTATATATGTTGCTAACCGTTACATTTCTCTTAGCATATCTTATCACTCTCCTAAGTATTATTTTGTACCTATTTATGTACCCTGAAACATATTTATTGCATTCAATTTTGGGAAGATATCGAAAAAAGCGCAGATTTTTGGAAGGTTTTTTTAATCCCTTCGATAACCAAGATTTTACATGATTAGATGTTTTCGCCTTTATGACTTTCATTGGAAAATTGTTGACGGAATGAGATTTAAACCTATCAAAAAATATAGTGAACAAATGATTAGCTTTTGATTGATTTTTGGCATTTAAAATTTTATCACAGTCCTCGTTAACAAGTTTATTTATGAAGTTTTCTTCGTTAATTTCGGAGAAAATTCTAGTAGTTTTAACCCGTTGAGTATGATACGACCAAATCTGTTTCTGAAACAATTATCCGTTGAGTATGATACGACCAGATCTGGTTCCGCGTTTTTTTCACTTCTTTGACGTTCTCATATTTATTCATAATTATCTAATTGTTTTACAAAATGATATTTCAATATTCTATATTCGAAATTTCAATGCAATCATTGTGCAGTTGTTCTTTTTATGATTGGTGTAGTAGTTTCGTAGTTATAGTACTTTAAGGTCGATGTCGCCGAAAATCCTGCAAAAGAGACAGATGCATCCATGAAAATACCCATTTACTCCAAGGGTTAAGATGTAGTTGTACTCTTGTTTACGAGTATTCACAAATTTCATCTATTGCAAAACTCTTGCTTTGCATCAGGTACAGAATAGCCCGCAATATGTACTCAAATATGTAAGCCGAAATATTCCTGCTTCCTTTAACGTTGCAGGCATTTTAAAAATCGGTATTGGCATGCACGGTATTGGAACGCAAAGGAAGCCGACGCTTAAATCCACCCTCCTTCTCCGTTCAACAGTGTGGCAATCTTATCCCCAGTTTCCATTCTACTGGAGTTACAAAGCAATAAATATCTTTCGCCTCGAAGAACTTGCAAGTGCACATTGACGTCTTGCTCAGGAATTGTTACCTACAGGCCTTGCGCTCCGTTTCAAAGCGCTCAGACCTGGGGCCCAACTTAGTTTCACTCTCCGCCATAGGGCACAAGAAACAAAACCATCTGAAATTAAAATTAATGTAGCAACAGGAAACGCCTTATGTTTATTTTTATTACAGTTTTATTTAATAAGCTAAAATATCCAAAATGGGCTTAAATCACGTTATTTTTAACTAACATATATACCTGGGTCTATTTATTTACCTTTTAAGTTGATAAATCCTCTAAAACAATGGAAAATATTTTAAAATCATAATTTAATTTTGATTTTAATTTCATTTCACTCCATTTTCAGTAAAAATATTTAAAACGAACAAAATTGGACCTCGCCCTATATTAGTGAAAACTACTTAGTTTTTTAATCCATTTAAACCATTATTCTATTGATTGACTTTATATTAGATAGAGATACTTTTTGCTACGATTAAATAATTTTAAAAATAATATACCAATCAATTTCCCAGCCAGTAGTTTGATGAACCATCTAAAGGAATACGGAATCTTTTAGACTTTACTAGTTTTTAGATTATTTTAAATTATAAATATAAATTAAATTAAAAATAAATATAAATTAAAAATAATTATTTGTTGGCACAGATTTTTGCGGGTTCGATCCGTTCAATCCGATTATAATCCGATTCAATCCTTTGGGTTTGGAAATGCTTTGATTATTCTTTTCTGTCGTCTTAAATTTCTGTTGACCCACATTATCGCTGATGCTATAATAAAAAAACATCATTTTATTTTCTCTAGAGAAAATTTATTGTACAGTAGGGTAAAGTACGGTTGGCTTCCGATCTATCTGACATAGCCCGATTCTTTCATCCGCAACCAACTGTAGAAACGTTTGTACATTTTCAACAGAATTTATCGACCCCTTAGAAGATCTAGCTTTGTGTGAGGTAGGTATTCAAATATTTTAACTAGCAAAAACCGTAGCTTTATATTATAATGGAAATGATATCCTGCATACCAATAGACACATCTTTGGTTGGGTCTTCTTTTGTGGGAGAGTTTATTCACTTTTATAATAAAATTCCCGAAGAAACTGTTAACTTACCAGGGAAACTATTTTAGGCTCGTATTAAGAACACGCTGTGTAAAAAAACATATTATAAAATAGATGATTACCTGATAAAGATGCATAGTGCTAATGAAAATACATATTTTTTTGAACTGTCTTTTTTTGAGCTTGAGCCACAAGATCCATTTTGTTCTCGGATCGGCTCAACTCACGATTCAGCTCCTGTATAGAAGCCTGCTCGAGTGGAAGGCTACCCCGGGTAAGACTCAAGTTGTCTCAGGCCTCAGAGCTGATGGACCGGTTTCTCCCGGCGGGATTGCATCCCGGCGCCTATGGACGGTTTCCGCACCGGTCGGCGATGCCAATCGGCTGTGCATTCTGACTTATTTCTGAAGGGGTCAAGAGACTATGGAAATATACTCTTTCCTAAGACGCGGGGGTGGATGTTGACCTGTTGTCATGCCACTTGAAATGTCCTTGGGCTACTCGACCCGCGTGTGGCACTACGGTCAAAGAACGCTCAGATCCGAAGTAAATTTAAACTGAATTACCGCTGTAATACAACAGGTAGAGGTCGCGTAAGCGACTTCGAACTCGTAACCAGTCGAGAGACCGGAGTAATCTGGTCGCAACTGGAAGTAAGGGCGTGAGTGTAAGCCCGCTAAATAACATACCTGGTTACCTCGCGGATAAGGCGTTGGCCTCTTACGGGCATGTGGCAGGCATGTGGTGGACTGTTTTGTCCAAGTCCTTTGCGTTCACTTCACTGGAGATAGAATGACAAATCGTTAAAACTTCCTGAGGTGACGGGTTCACCCGTTGTAGTTGACAACTCTATTTAGAGCGGGCATGACGCAATCCGCTAAGTAAAACTAACCACTATCAACTAATCGCGTCGTCATCTATTATTATATTTTTTTTACCTACTCACAACGTATTCAGGTATATACCTACTCACAACGTATTCAGAAGAGTTGTAATATAATTAATTAACATATAACAAAATATCGTTCATATGACATATGGTTTATTGTTATTGAAAGTGGGCCCAGGGCTCATACAAATAGAAGCATTCAGTTTGTTTGAACAGTGACAGTTTGGTTTGACAGTTGACGGCCAAAATCTGATGGGCGCATTTCAGGGCGAGACTTTCCTTATGTACCAAATTTCAACTCAATCGGTTCAATGGCTCGGCAGTTATCGTCAGAGATTGCATACAGGCAGACAGACAGACATTTCTCTGAAAATGGTCCTAATCATCTTGGTGGACCTTAAAATGGATATATCCGTCGTTATCTAAACATTTTTTTCCGCTCTATCGCAATACTTTACTTTCCCTACCAGTGGCAGCTGGGAAAGTAATCTAATATTCAAGTTTAGATTATGATAAAGCGTAAACTTCTACACCAGCGTAGGTACATGACATTTGTATAATGCCAAAATATAAATCCAATTGCAATAGTGTATACCTACCTAGTGTGAAATATTCCAGACATCGACACGGAGTGAATATCGCTGCGAGATGAGTCAAAATAGTTATTACCTGCCCCGTCGCGAAGGGAAGGGGTAAATAGGCGGGGCCTAAAAACTCAGATACGGTTTATTTTTTATGTAGTACGTCGCCTTAATGCACAGGGCCTAAAAATCTAAATTAATCTTACATCAAAATTTAATATTATGTATGAAAAGCGTGTAACGGATCTTAAGTCCACTACTTACATACGATCAACAAATGCATCGATTTCCAGTGAAATCCACTGACACAATTCAGCTATTATTTTGACTCTTGCAGCTATGAATCAGCACGATGAAACAATACTTTTACTCAGAATATTTCAATTTGCATCATTTCACGGCCTATATAAACCGGCCAAAAAGCAACCAAAGCATTGATTCACTAATTCAGTCATTCGGCCCGCGAGTCACTACATCCGCGATTACATAGCCAATTCGGCAAGCGTTATAACTGAAAATATTCAATCGATTCAATCAATAAATATCCTCTGCTTCGTCGAAATCACCTTTAAATACGGAGATAACTCGTAAGTTGACACCACCACCTCACATCGAATAATTTGGAGTTTTGTGAGGGGTGGTCCCTAACAAGCGCCCGGATGTCCTATCTCCACCGATCCGCCAAAATCGCATTAAACGATTTAATGTGATACCGTAAAGCAATATAACAACGATGTAAACCGTTGCTTCGCATTATGCTCGCTTATCACATAACTTAATACGTAGACGCTTATAGTAGTGCCTAAGCTTTGTAACACGATGTACCAACATGTCGGGTGGCAGGCGAACAAGAACGTTTTGGGGGATAAGCGCCTGGGGACACCATAAAATAGCTTTACAAGCACTTGGCCGCGATTAACGATCTTAGCGAAACAGTCCGCTCTGATAACGCATCAAACTATAAATGGGCCGTCAATTTAGAGGGTTCCCTATCGTACGGACGATCGTTTCCGCCCTTTGTTTCCTGAAAATTACATTGGGGTGTTTTCTAGTGGCCACTCTACAGCCAAAAGTGAACGATCAACTAAATAGATACAAGAGAGGATACAAAATTAGCAATCCAAATAATCATATGAGGCAGTGTGGTCATCCTAAAGATATTAATGAGATGCTATTAAATACCTGAATTGAATTAATTAAAAAAAAACAAAAAAATAGGGTTGGGTTATGCTATGCTATGCTAAAGACGGTTATTTATTTCATTATCATTATTTAATTAAGTTTTCTATAAATATTATTATTTATTTTTATTTATTATTCTTGAATAAAAAAATAATTATGGATTATTATTAAAATTATGAAATGAATTATTTTTTCTCTATGTTTATAATATATTTATTTCATATTATCTCTCACTTGATTAAACAGTATTAGGTGTGATTACACATTATTAAGGTGCATACTTATTATTTATTAGAGCTGTTATCTATATTACTTTCCTGGTAAGGAAAGTCGTGTCGATGCACTCCTGTGTGTCCGTCTGTCTGTCTGTGTGTATTCCTCCACGATAGCGCCCAAATACTTCACCCGAACGAGCTAAAATTTGGCATGAAGGCATCATTTTGTCATGGCAAGAGTTGTTAAGAATGTGGTGAAAATCGATTCACTAGGGGGCGCGCTAGTCATACTTCAGTTACGAAATATTGGACTTAGAGATTTGAAACTCGGTACACAGATGCGTTTGTGGGGCCGAACCTATATTGTTAAATTATGGTTGCAATATCTCTTATACAAGCGACACACAAAAAAACGGTTTGTCACCCCAAGACTTTCCCGGCAAGCAGAAAACCCCTAAAAGCCCCCATTAAACCTCTTCTACCCCTATCGATCCCCTCACACCACTCCCCAAATGCCTATTAACTACTCCTCCCTCCTGCCCACCCTTCACCACCTCAGCCCACCTTCCTCCTAATCCCCCTCTCCCTACACCCCTCTTACATTCCCCCAAAACAACCCCCTTTCCCGCCTTCCCCCATCAGCTCACCAACCACCACCCACGCTAACCCCTCCTCACCCTACCACCTCCCACCAACTCTACAGCTCACCCAGATCCCCTCCAACTACCACCCCTCACGTCCATCGTTCCCCTCTCAGCCCATCACGCCCCTAAACCCCTCTCCCTACTCCCCCTTCCTCCTTCCCTCCTCTAACCCTTCCTGCCCCCCTCCAACTGCCCCTCTCCCTACACTACCCTCCAGCCCCCACTGCTTCGCCCCTATCCTTCCTTCCCCGCCATCCCGCCGACCAACCCCCCACCCACCTCCTATCTCTCTACAACCCCCCTCCCTTACTACCCCAATCCCGCCCGCTTTTCCCACCTTCAACTCATAATTTCCTTCACTCCCCCGCCATCCCTATCACACCCGCCAAACCTATCTTTGCCCTACCCCCCTATAACTCTCCCTCACCCCTCATTTCACCCTTCTTGCCCCCACTTCACCCCCCCCCCCCCCTAGCGCTATCGTAGAAGAATACACACAGGCAGACAGATACACTCACAGAAGTGCGTTCAGAATACTTTACTTGCCAGGAAAGTAAACGGAATTGCTCAATACCTATGGAAAAATACCCACATTCAATGTACCTACTATTCGTTTATACCATATACCTTTCAATGTATCGTTTTTGTAGTATTTCTGTGGTATTGAAATGGATTTTTTTCAACATTAATATAGTATGTTTATAAATACAGCGGGGTTTTTTGTGCGTCGCTCGTATACGAGACATTCCAACCAATGTGATTCCGGTCCGACAAAGCATTTGAAACGCAAGGCCCCTCCGCACCACCCGCCCTTTCGGTCGACCAAGGGGGTGGTGTGGAGGAGGGAGGGAGAAGGGTTGAGAAGAAGGGGCCAGGGGGGGGGGGAGGGTATTTTTAAGTTTTCGATTATGTTAAAAAACAGTTTTGTTTGCGTCTTTCGGGAATACCCTGTAAAAGCTGATAATCCTTGGAATTTTTTTTTTACTTAAGCTTTTTTACAATAAATGGTATTATCAAAAATATATTTCTTTTAAATGAACCCTTTCCAATTAGATTTTATCACGTATCCCGTTTTTTTTGCCCGCTAGTGTATTTGTTTTCTGGAAACTGTTTGGAAGTTCGAAGTACGAAACCTTACACACAATATGTGATTTCATGATGTAATCTCTGTGGGAGTTAATAACTTACTACCTAAAAGAACTAATAGATTTCGGATTGCATTTCTCTTGGTTATCGAGAAACCATTGAGAGCATAATTATTTGTTAAAATAATATTTTTCGGTGTAAAACTAATGATAGCACGTTTCGCAGCATTTAGAAATAAGCGAATTCGGGCGTAATAAAGATAGAGTCTATCTAGAATCTAGATCATACTGGACTGTTTGAGATTCGTCAAAGAAATTAGTGTGTGTACATTTTCAGGAACAGGTGTGTGTGTGTGTGTGTGCATTTTCATATCGTCTGTGAAAACTTTAAATTATCTAAAAAAAAAGTATTTCTGTCGTTGATATAAAATGTAAATGAGAGTCCTAACAAGCTACTATGTAGTACCCAACTTAATAGTGTAAACTTGAGAAATTAAATTGTATTTTAATTTCTCGTGTTTACATTGTGGCGATCACTGACTTTTGTGAACTGTGTTAGGTTTTGCGAACACACTTTATATTGGCAGATATACAAAGTCAGCCTAATTAGGCCGAAGCCCGTATCAAGGTAGACTCGGCTATGACGTATGAATGTAATGTACGTTGTGAATTGTGCGCACACTTATAAGTGTAACTAGGGTTGTCGACTACAGTGGGCGAGCCCGTCACCTCAGGAAGTTTTAACGATTAGTCGTTCTATCTCATCTTGCGGTGACGACTACAACGGGCGAACCCGTCACCACAGGACATTTTAACGATTATTCGTTCTTTCGCCCTGCAGTGAGCGTAGAAGACTTTGGACAATACAATCCAACGTCTAGCTACGTCACAACCCGTGAGAGTCCAACGCCTTACCGCGAGTTAGCCAGGAATAAACCCGGCGGGCTCGAGATACTCGCGCCCTCACTTCCAATTGTGACCAGATTTCTCCGGTCTCTCGATTGGTTCCGAGTTCGAGGTCGCTTGCGCGGTCCTCTCCCTTACGAAGCGGTGAAACGGAGTATACCGAATCTATCGCGGACCAAGGCGTCCTTTTCCCAGCTGTTCACCCAGGATCGGATGGCCAATGGTCAATTCAAGAGCAGTCGCCGTAAGGTAGGCAACCACCCCCGCTCTATAGGAAACAATACAGTTCCCAGACTCCCCCGACTGTTAGTCGGAGAGCACAATCGATTGGCTTGCGCCGCTCGGTGCGCAGACCGTCCAGGAGCGCCAGAGGTTTGATTCCCAGGGGAGACAGGTTGACCCAGTGTCCTACCCAGGTTCGCACCCCGTGCGTGGATGCCGTCGGATGGGTGTTGACCCGTGAGTGTGACCGACCCTGGAACACATGGGTCATCGTGGCCACCTCATCATGGGCCCGTTGGTAGCAAGGGCGCGAGGGTCGGCCCGCCAGGTAACACTGGCTATCTCGCGGTAAGGCGTTGGCTTCTTGCGGGTTGTGACGTAGCTCGACGTTGGATTTGTTATGTCCAAAGTCTTCTACGTTCACTGCAGGGCGACAGAACGAGAAAATCGTTAAAACGTCCTGTGGTGACGGGCTCGCCCGTTGTAGTTAACACCGCAAGTTGTTAGTCAGAGTGCGCAGTCGATTGGCTTACGCCGCACGGTGCGCAGACCGTCCAGGAGCGCCAGAAGGTTGATTCCCAGGGGAAACTAACCATAAGGTCAGAGTCCTACCCAGGCTCGCACTTCATGCGTGGAGGCCGTCGGATAGGTGTTGACCCGTGAGTGTGACCAACCCTGAACAGAATGGGTCTTCGTTGCCAACTCAGCAAGGGCCCATTAACTCCCACTTATGTGTGACTAATAAGTGTAACTAAGAAACTAAGAAAGAACTAAGAACTAAGAAACTAATATATGTAACTAAGAAAAGGAAAAATAAACGGTTGTAACACCGTTAGCCCCGGCTCGTAGGTCTGCGGCCTGGCCGCTTACAAATTAGAATTTTTCCAGTGTATCTTTTACTCTTGCATTATGAATTCGTCCACCGTCACTTTAAATGTGCTTCTCAAAGCTGGTCTCGCAGGTATAATATTCACGTAAAGTAAATTTAACGTATTCAAAATTTGTTCTTGAAACATTACAATTATAATTTCTTTTTGTCACCAGGCTCTGCATTGTTTAAAAACAATGCAATCCAGACATTCAATTGCAATCCTTGTTATGATTTGGCTGATATGCAGGTTTTCTACCGGGAAGACTTTCAAAGCAGTTTTTTTTATGGAAGAATAATATTCCGTGAAAAAACTCCTGGTATGAAAAATAAATAGTATTTTTTTTAAATATATTCGTGTATAATTTCACACATAGTATCTCCCAGTTGTCTGGTGTCGGTAAATTAAAATAACCCATACACAGCACTGTCTGAAGACTCATACATGTAATATAGGGATGTCGTATAAGAATATCCTCGCAAGTAAAACTCTCATAACGCCACATTAAACTTATCTCGTTTCATATTAGTGTTACCATGGTATGCCCGAACTAGCATCCGCATTACAGGGTTGAATTATCAATCGTTACGACAATCACGACAATTCAATTAGCCGTTTTCATTGGGCCGTCAAATTCGCAGTCCTAATTTTGCGATACCGCAGCATGTTGCATGACAAATGTTAGCCTCGTTCGCAGTATCAATATTATGAGGATCGGCATGACAATAGTAAGACTGGATCGGCACGTTTCGCAATGGATAGGTTAGGTACCTATACGTTTTTGTACACTCAGAGAAATTTTTACTAGACAACGCTGCATTTTTACATTGCGAGCGAAAAATTGCGAAATTAACCATAGAATATTGTGGCAAAGACAAATTACCCTTTGCGGGGTCACGAATGCAAAAATTGCGGTATCAACAATATAAAATTTTGGCGCTAACAATTTTTTTTGACATTGTTATTACCTCAATGCTCTAAACTGCGGGGTTAACAGTTTAACAGCTTGTGAGTTTAACAATTTTACAGCATGCCTCCACATGGCGGTTTGTGTAGATTTCATAGTGCACCATTTTAAATAAATTAATTAAAATTTCCACAGTAATTTAAAAATAACACATTTTGCTTGTATCGAATATAATTGAATGCCTATTGGTAAAAAAAACTGAATTAATTGCAATTTAGTTTTAACTGCAGTATATTTCCTGTCATAGCATAATATGATATTGAACCTGTAATAAGGCTGGATATTTTTTTTGTTACAGAAGGGTCCTGAACACATACTGTCTCTTCGCGTAATACTCAGATTGATGCTACAGAGAAGTTTTTGTCACCTGCTGTGGCTGGTTCATCATCTGCCAGGGCGGCGGTGAGTTAGAAAAATCATAAAAGAGTTTATAAGGGAAACCTCTTGGAAACCTGCAACATCTTGTCAACATCTTGTAACATCTTGTAACTTTAAAAAGTGACAATCAATTTGCATTTTTATTAATTCTGATTATTCTAATGTTGATTTTGTTTTATTTATTATTTGGATTAGATTTAGTTTTATCTTATTTTATTTTTATTTTAAAAAGATTTGAATTTTCTATTTTTAATTTAATTTTTTGTAGACTATTTTAATAATTAGTTTTATTTGCTTGTGTCTAGAAATATATGCATTGTTAATAAATAGTAATCATAATGCACAAAGAAAATTGCTCAAGTCTGCCTTAGAACAGGCTCAGGCCTAGTTAGGCGACTTTCGGTCATAACCATGTCTCAGTCACAATAAGAATCAGTTTTCTGCTATTGCCTCATTTACATACAGTGTGACATGGTAAAATGTACTAGTAAAATTTTGTAATACCTACTCTAAATAAATAAATCTTGGAAACCTGCAAATTTATAAGGGACCACGATCAGTATTTCAAAACAAACAATGTTGAACACGGCTATAACACACGAAATAAACATGAGCTACAAGCACCCAAGCCAAATTTAACTCTATTTAAAAAAGGAATGTTATACAATGCAATAAAAATCTATAGCCACCTACCTGCAAATATCAAAGAAATAAAAGGAAAAGGGTTAACCGCAGCGTTGAAAAAATGGCTTATCGATAAAAGCTTTTACACATTAAACGAATATTTCTCATGATATTATATTGTAGGCATGCATTTTCATTTTGTTTTAACAATAATTCAATTAGGAAGATTACAAATTTTCAATTATATACATTTCGTATTTATAGGCGGATTTTTGATTATTCCTTGATTTTGTTTTTTTTTCATTATTTTTTATATTATTGGTGAATTATTTTTATTAATTGTTTTCTACTGTTACATTTTAAATTATATACATTTCGTATTTATAGGCGGAATTTTGATTATTCCTTGATTTTGATTTTTTCTTTATTTTTTATATTATTGGTGAATTATTTTTTCTAATTGTCTTCTACTGTTAGTTCTACTTATCCGGTCTGTTTAGATTTTTTCATGTTAAACCAGTGAAATAATTACATTTTTAATAATATATTATAATTAGCAGATAAGTCAATTTAGCACATATGTAAATTTGTCAATCTGTTTTAATAACAGGTAATTGTGAGATACATAGTTTTACGCATTATCACCATAAATGTACCACCACAATTTCGGACAATCAAAAAAAATATTTCTATTTCTATTTCTATACATGTATGAATAAAACTGTAATCTGTAAATTTATGGCTTCTTATGTTTGTTAATCTTGGTTAAGAGAAGACAGAGATTAACACGGAAGTCATACGTTTCTATACAAAATATTACAGAAACGTCTTTCAAGTTTTGGAAGACTATTTTGTATGGAAATTTTCTATTTCCGACCTAAACTCTGTCTCCACATAAAATTATTCGAGTAAAATTAAAATTAAACACTCCTTTTGTTATAACATGTATGTCAGTTGTAAGTAAATAAATGTTTTATTTTGTGTAACTGTTGTTTATGTTTTAGGTTATTGGATACACAAACATGCACATAGGCTTCAGATCTTCTTCAGGTTTTATTTGCAATGCTGTTCCTGGTCAACCGCAGTGTAAATATTGCAGGAATAGCAATAATGGATTTCTTTTTCCCTGCAATTAATATGTACACAGCGGTTGTACAGTATACAGCAGTACAAATAAAATATGCTGAAGATCTGAAGCAATGCGTACGTTGCTTTATTAGCAACTTTCAAGTTGTGTTTCAAGGAGAGGTGTGATTCAACCTTGTGGAGTATGCAAAGTTACCATTGCTGCTCCCGCAGTGTAACACTGCGTGAAAAGAGCAAAGTTTACATTGCTCTTTCCGCAGTGTTCTATTACAGGAATATTATCATATTATATATTCTTGTAATAGAACACTGTGGAAAGAGCAATGCAAACATTGCTCTTTTCCCGCAGTCTTACACTGCAGGAACAGCAATGTTAACATTGCTAAACCCACAAGGTTGAACCACAACTCTGTTAGAAACACAACTTGAAAGTTGCTAATAAAGCAAAGTGCGCATTGCTAAACCCACAAGGTTGAACCACAACTCTGTTAGAAACACAACTTGAAAGTTGCTAATAAAGCAAAGTGCGCATTGCTAAACCCACAATGTTGAACCACAACTCTGTTAGAAACACAACTTGAAAGTTGCTAATAAAGCAAAGTGCGCATTGCTAAACCCACAAGGTCGAACCACAACTCTGTTAGAAACACAACTTGAAAGTTGCTAATAAAGCAAAGTGCGCATTGCTAAACCCACAAGGTTGAAAGGCGGAATTGATTGCGAATCAACAGAGTAAAGTTGTGAAATTCGCAATGTGTTAACATTGCGAATTTCACAGATGCCTTTTCACAAAGTAAAATTGTGAAATATGAGCCATCAAAGTAAAGTTGTGAAAGCGCGCCTTTGTGAAATTAACAATGCTATGCTCTGTCATATAAGCAATGTTTTTCGACAATTTTGGCGTTGTGGCTCCCACTATTTTACCTTGATGGCTCATATTTAACAACTTTTTGTTGTCAAATTGACCATGTTTTTTTCTGAGTGTATGCTTTACAATGGATAAGCGTAGTAGCTAAACATACCTATAAGCGCGGTATCTTTACATTGATTTTTTTTGAGTTATATTCCTAAGGCTAAACTAATATTTTTTTTGTACAAGTGTCGAATATAATTTATTTATTTATTTATTTATTTATTTAAGAATTAATTATTATGAAACATTGATTAGCTTATAAAAATAACAGGAACCGAAAGGCAAAACCTTAACCTTTTGCTTATTTATTTCTGTAACCCAACTGGGACTAGCCCGTTCTAGGGTGGACAGGACTCCAATATTACAATCAAGTTTGCTTGATTGCTTGGTTGCCTACAAATGTACAAGTTTTAGTAAAAAGCTAATGACACTAAATTGCCCTAAAATGTGGTCTTCAGAATAAAATAAAGTATAATAATAATAAAAGAATTGATTAAAAGATAATATAATAAATAAAATGCAATTCCATTATTTAATCGGCAATAAATATCATATACAATTCGATTAAATAAAATAAATAAAGTTATATGTGAGAAATGAAAGAAACAGTCATTAATATTTATTAATATAAAAATACCTAGTCTAAAAAGTATACTTCATTGTCAAAGTCAAATAATTTTTGGTAGTTAGTTCAATGTTAAAATATACTTAACATATATGTTTAAAAATATGTTAAGAATTTGTGCACCTAAGTTTTATTATACTATTATTTCTAACATTTGATGTATGGTTAGTCTGTCATGATTCGATAACCATTTCTTTAATTTATTTTTGAATTCCCTAAATGTCAAATTCATTTTTATTTCTATATTGATCAGATTGTAAAATCTCGGCGCAATGAAAGAGTAATGTCTTTGTCCAAATGATGTTTTCCTTCTTTGTATTATTAAGCTATTTTCTAAAACTTGTCTCGTTGGTCGTCGGTTCTGAATTATTCCTAAATTTGAGTTACTGTCCAAAAATAGCCTTAAGAGAGAAGTTTTTAGAAAAAGTTGCCTACAATCAAGAACTTTAGCTTCCTTCATTAGTGGGATGGCGATATGGTCTATAATTTTTAATATAAATTTCTGCGCAACTTGCAATGGCTCTAGCAGGGTTTTACCACATCCACCCCATCCAATTATGCCGTAAGTAATAAGCGATTCACATAAAGCATAATAAACAGTTTTTAGTGTTTTGGAATCCAGAATATTCCTCAGTTCTTTGAAAACATATCCAAGGATTCGCACCTTCGTAGCCACGTTATGTATATGATAACGTTATGATAATATACAAGTATTTAGTCTCGTTTCTATTGTAACCTATAATTGTACCTATAATTACTGCTATTTTGTAACACAAAACAGGTGAATTGCTTCTCTTCGGTTTTTGATGCTGTAAAGCAGCGCATAAATAAGACGCCTTAAAGTTTATAACTGTAGGTGGGTACTTCTCTTCATAAGCTTATCAAGTAGTCTTGCAAACGTTTTTATTTTTTTTTTACATAAAGTATATAAATAAAATCCAGCGAAGCCCTAGGCTTATCTGCTGGAGAATAGATTGGGTAACTTTCATTGCGAATTTTGTGGCCATCGGATTATAATATTTATACTGCAGGTACATTAATTATAATTAGTCGACACAGAAAGCCGCCCTCTAGATAATGTTTACATAAAATGAATGCTAATATAATATGTATGTTTGTATGTTATTCGTATCTTTTACACGTATGTTTCACTTTCACTTATTTTAAAGCTAACTATTTTTATTTATTTTTGGTTTTTTTGAACATTTTTCATTAGTTTTTAAATTTAGATGAATTTCATTAAATAAATGAGGGATAAGCCAATTCAATCGCCTTTTTCATAAAGGTTGCGAAAAGGAGGCACGAGTAGCCGTTCATTCTGTATCTGTCTAGTGCTGTGTTTGTTGGACATAAATTCGGAATTCTTCAGTCTGAAAATATTTAACTATCATCCTATAAATAAATAATACATTAGTTGGTAATATGTCACAATAATTAAAAAGTTTTATCTTGTCGTTTCTGAATTTACGTCTAATATTGTTTGGAACTATCATTTTTAAAATACGGTGTTGTAGAGATGTGATGCGCGATATGTAATATTTAAAAGTGTTGCCGTATGTTGTAATTCCATAAGCAATAATAGATTCAACCAGGGCAAAAAAACAACGAAATCGCTTATTTTGCGTTACAAAATGTCATCGAAGTTGTATATACGGCGTCTTTTATTCTGGAAATATCTGGCTGAATCCATAGATTCGTCAGCAGCAAATGTTTTAATTTTATAATTGTATATTTTATGGTGTAATTCATGTTAACATTAGTAGGTTATTCATTCACATTCTACATGTATATTGCACAAGTTATTTCAAAATATATTCATACTTAAAAGTTTTTAATTTATAAATGTTTACGATGTATAAAATAATTGGGTAGATAAACTTGGGATAGTCTTTTTCACAATTGATTAACTTTGATTAAACTGAACTAGTGCAAACCTATGAATCACCCAATCCTCGTCATCAAAATCCAGGCAAACCAAAAGGTTCGACGACATACCTACCAATTTAAAATAAATGGAATCTAATTATAAAATGTCTATGACTACTAATCATCATCACTCGTTGCTAAATAGTATAAAAGAAAGTCGCTGATTTCCTTTGACTGTTTCTCTGTCTTTTTGTTTTAAACCACGCAACGGATTTTGATACACTTTTCACTGATAGAAAGAGCGATAAACCAGGAAGGTTTATATATATTAATTTGGAAATATTTTTCACATAATGGTAGAACTACGACGGTCTTTTAAAAAATGTCTTACCAAATCTTTAGAGATATATCAAAACAATGTACTAAAAAATGTAGGTCTTAAAAAGGCCTGCAGTAAAGTTTGAGGTAGCATATGTCTATCTCCTAAAGTACAGTCACAATAACTATTTTGTCTATTGCAGATTAGTAAAATACTATAAGTTATTTACGAAACTATATTTTTCAATTCATTATTAATCCTATATTGTCTCCTAATTATCCTATTTTATTATTGTAATATTAATCCTATTGGATCCAATTCATTATTATAAATTGGCTGGTAAATAAATCTAGGAAAGACTGCGAGGGTGAACTCTTGGGTGAACATATTTCTATATATGTATATTATGCAAATTTATGGCTGTATTGTATTGCATTGTAATTCACTCATAATACACCTCTATATTATATAAAAAAATAGTATTACAAATTGTCGTTTTCTTTTATAAATTGTTTTCAAGGCACTTCTGCACATGTAAATATGTATTATCATAATATATTTAGATTTTTAATTATCATATTATATGTAAGTGCTCAATTATAATATTTTTTATATATTCTTAATATAAATGTATATAAAGTATATGCGATTATAGTATCTATGTATATATTATTCTATTATGTAAGAATATTTTTTGAATATTTCAAATAAAATACCTTATGTTTTATTTAGTCTTATCAAGATTTTAAATTTTAAAATTAAGATAACTATCTTCATCCTTGTAATTGTCAAATTTAAATTAGCATTGCAATATAAGGTTAAAAAAAAAAGCCTAAGAGCGAAGATATCACGTCCTTTCGGCAGGCAATATAAAACTTATATTGGTACCACCTCGATACAGGTTATACATAGTGAGGTGGTAAACCATAAACTATTATATCTGAATCTCTTTCCGAGTTAGGTTATAAATTGGAAAAATGTTTAATCAATTGTGAATTATTACACTAAGAAAATATTTTTTTTTAATTTTAAAGTATTTTTATGGGCTTCAATAAATTAATAAATAAATAAAATAAAATTCCTTACCTAGATAGATATGTATGTTAGTGTAGATAGATAAAATGCTCTTCGTTGGTAATCGTATATTAGATTGACCGGCGCTGAACCGATTTGGATATTTTTTTCTTTAAATTGTTCGTAATAAGGTCCTAACGGAAAGAAAAATCTAAAAAGTTGCCTAAAAAATTGGAAAAACTAAAAGCGTATTTTTCTACTCACGATTCGAACGATTTATATTCGTAATTATTATTTTTGAATAGGAACGATAAATCAGGATGCTACTTTTTTAGTTTTAATCGCTTTGCCCTCGGGATGTTAATATTTTAATCGAATGTATTAGTTTGAAAAAAAAAACTGGAAGATCTTCAGAAAAATCCGGAAAAAAACATTGCAGAAAAAAATAAAATGAAATTACATTTTTCTACCTTTGTGTTTAGCGATCTGTCGAACAAATATAGATATTTTATTTATTTTGCAATTTATTTATTTCGGTTTTGATTTGTATTTTGAAATATGCCAGAATGATGACTTCGCCCAGACGCTGTTATATAATCCATAGAAGATTACATTTTGCTAATGCAGTCACGTCCGTCCCGAATCCAGTCGCTTTTATATATCTCTGGATATCCATCAGGGTGAACTGGAACATTGCAGGCCGAAGTATTCCCACGAATATCATGGCAGCATGACTTAAATTACGTACGACATGAACTGGCAACCAATGTTACAAGGAAGAGTTTACAAAGGACATATTAAAACTAGTAAATTAAAAACGATTCTAAAGAGAAATTCGCGCAAGAAATTGATTCAATCATTTTGTATTTATTATTATTAATTTGCAGAAGTTGTATTTATTATTACAAATTTGAGTCTTGATTTAGGGCATTTAGATATTTCCAAACAAAGCATTGTTTAGATATTTCTTTTTCAAGAGCCGTTTGGCTGTCTTGAAATATGTAGATTGTTGCGCCTCGTAAGCATTTTATATTGATTTCGGTGGCACAAGTTTCTTTGGCATGAATTTCTGCCTATAAAGATGGTCGGTGTCATAGCAATAACGTGAAGCAGCTCTCCTCTGAGGCTTTGTCGCCGAGACCGAACGTCAGGAGAAAAATCGCTTTGGAACGTCAAGTTTTTAATGTGTTACTATTGATCGTCGTCGTTTAAGTCTCCCGAGAATATCACACCTAAAGAAATAGCAGCTTAGCTAACTTTGCTATCACGAGCATCTGTTAGGTGTTTGTACCTCACGGGGGAAGATCTCTCCCCTCTTCTTTCTCTCGAAGCCCTTCTCTCTCCACGAGCTTTTTTTATTTAGAGGTCGTTGTCGAAAACGAAAAGCAATTAACCCCCTTTGGCTGCCGATGGCTTAATGTCTTTTTTATCCAGGCGCAAAGAAAATAAGGCGCAGAGGTGGAGAGAGGGCTTAATGGAGGAGTTGCGTGCCCGCTGTTCCTTTTTTAAGATTATCCCCTGGAGAGCGAGACAAAAGATGAAATGAACGGCTTTCCGCTAAAAATACTTACAACTGGCATGGAGTAAAGAGCAGCTTTAGAAATTGCTGAAATTGAGCATGGGGCGGAAAGGCGATATCTTCTGGCAATAAATTGGCTGCATGTACGAAATATTACTAAGTAAATGTAGGGACTGATATTAAATGACAATGTATAATTCTCAGTATAAAATGCATTTTTGTTTTCACACAGTAATGACTAATATAATTGAAAAAATCATTGATTTCGCATCTTTGACGCGTCATTTATATTCAGCAGTATTTTATAGACGTAATTTAGCTCCACTATCAGGATGAGGTAACACGGTTCACGAGTATATATTATAGAGCTTAATGTAATCAGTTAATTCTACATAAATGACCTATGTCAGTTACCAGTAGGTAAAATCATCACATATGCCGATGACACCGTTATACTATTCAAGGGTTCAAACTGGGATTACACATTTGAGAAAGCAAACGAGGGCATGGAAATTGTTAAAAATTGGCTAGGAAACTTTATGTTGACGCTTAATGTTGGCAAAACCAAATACATGCCATTTAGTATAACAACCAGAGGTCAACCCACTACTAATAAAACTATTGTAATACACGAATGCGATAGCATAGAGTCTTGTAACTGTCAGCCTCTACAAAGAGAAATATCTTGGAAATATCTAGGCATCACTCTAGATTGCTTTCTCCGTTGGGATTCTCATATAGGTACATAACGTGGCTACGAAGGTGCGAATCCTTGGATATGTTTTCAAAGAACTGAGGAATATTCTGGATTCCAAAACACTAAAAACTGTTTATTATGCTTTATGTGAATCGCTTATTACTTACGGCATAATTGGATGGGGTGGATGTGGTAAAATCCTGCTAGAGCCATTGCAAGTTGCGCAGAAATTTATATTAAAAATTATTCTACGTAGACCATATCGCCATCCCACTAATGAACTGTATAAGGAAGCTAAAGTTCTTGATTGTAGGCAACTTTTTCTAAAATCTTCCCTCTTAAGGCTATTTTTGGACAATAACTCAAATTTAGGAATAATTCAGAACCGGCGACCAACGAGACAAGTTGTAGAAAATAGCTTAATAATACCCAGAAGGAAAACATCGTTTGGTCAAAGACATTATTCTTTCATTGCGCCAAGATTTTACAATCTGATCAATATGGAAATAAAAATGAATTTGACATTTAGGGAATTCAAAAATAAATTAAAGAAATGGTTATCGAATCATGACAGACTAACCATACATCAAATGTTAGAAATAATAGTATAATAAAACTTAGGTGCACAAATTATTAACATATTTTTAAACTTATATGTTTAGTATTTTTTAACATTGAACTAACTACCAAAAAATATTTGACTTTGACAATGAATTATACTTTTAGACTAGGTATTTTTATATTAAATCTTATATTACTTAAAACATAATATTAAATATTAATGACTGTTTCTTTCTTTTCTCACATATAACTTTATTTATATTTTTAATCGAATTTTATATTATATTTATTGCCGATTTAATAATGGAATTTCATTTTATTTATTATATATTTTTAATATTTTATTATTATTATTTTTTTATTTTATTCTGAAGACCACATTTTAGGGCAATTTAGTGTCATTAGCTTTTTACTAAAACTTGGACATTTGTAGGCAACCAAGCAATCAAGCAAACTTGATTGTAATATTGGAGTCCTGTCCACCCTAGAACGGGCTAGTCCCAGTTGGGTGACAGAAACAAATAAGCAAAAGGTTAAGGTTTCGCCATTCGGTTCCTGTTATTTTTGTAAGCTAATCAATGTTTTATAGTAATTAATTCTTAAATAAATAAATAAATAAATTCACTTCGATCACTTCAATCATGTCGTCTCTGCTGATAAACAATCTCTCTAAATTACCGTGTAACAATTATTAAACGGTTTAGATATTATTAACGTGTTTTGTCTACTCTCTGTTCACGTCCGGGTTGTTAAGACAACTGATAAGTACTCTGGTCGTGATACATACATCGCATCGGTTATCAACAGTGACGACAGCCTACGCTGTTTACATAAGTTTTTATACGACAGTTTATGTTATACATAATACTGATTATGATATTATTATACTGTTTATTATTTGCATGATTTCTACCTTTTATGATAATATAATTTTTATTTATTATTGAAATAATATTTTGTTCCATTTTGTTTGATTTTCTTTTCCTTTTCATAAACAATTCTATATAATTTGATGGGTTTAAATCAACTCGTATCAGTATACTTACTTGCTTGATTTTAGGATGTACAATTATATTGTCGTAGTTTTCAATATTTCTAATTAATATCATGAGTTTTTTCAATTTATTATTTTATTTTATCATTAGACCATATTATCTAAGTAAACGTATAGGAGCCAACCTTATTGCGTCTCGTGCCTTCCAGTTAGATTTAAATAGTTTATCAATGTGTACATGTAACTATGACTTTGAGAGAATAAAGATTAATACTTGATTTGATGTTCGATACTAAAAGGTAAGCGCATTTATTAAGGCGACTACCTCTCTCAAACAGTGAAAAACTGACATTTTGCAATCAAATTTACGTGACTTCAGCGAACATTTAAATAATAATAAAAATATGAGTCTTGTAGAATTTTTTTCTAGGATTGCTAGGATGATTGCTAGGAATTAAACTGCATTTTGATACAATTTTATTAGCCGATCCAAAACAAGGTAAAGGACTCTTTTGAACTAAATTGTGTGAAAAATCGATCGCTCGGTATTGAAATCGCCGATGATAAAACAATCAATCGCCAATGTCAGTTTCTATAATCGCACCCATACCCAGGTATATACATTTCCAAGATCTATAGGCCCTGACGCCAGAAAAAATAAGTGAAGACATCTTCTTCCGGGCTTGCCGGGTGCTTGTCGACGCCACTGATCAGATAATCGTGCCAGCGCAGCGCAGCGTCGACCGACTGGCCATGTATGGCTGCCTGAATGCTTCGTGGGTCTGTTGTCTGTGAAAGGTAGCCCTCAATTACATGACAGAGTGCGGCCAGTTCCGATTACTCATTTGACGCAGTCAAATGCTTTGTAAGTTTTAATCGCTTAATGTATAAGTTATCGTCATTAACAAAGCCTGCAACGGAAATGCTCGGCAGCATATTTAATGCTTTCCATTATTATTACTATTAATTTTTCATTCCTTCATTATTCTTTTATTTCCATGGCCTACCAGCGAACGAGGAGCAAAAGTATTGTGATTACATGATTTATTTTCGAGATTAAAACGGAAATATACATGGTCAGCCCCTGATTAATACCATTTCCAGATGAAAGTCGGTCTGTGTATCTGTTTACCTATGTGTCTGTGCGTCTGTGTATATTCCTCCACGATAGCGTCCAAACGCTCAATCCGATTAAGCTGAAATTTGGCATGCAGACATCATTTGGCCGTGGCAAGAGTTCAAGTTGAAGTCGGCCGAAATATTAAATTTGAAGACTTGAAATTGTGGTACCTGTATGCAAATCAGCATCCACCAAGATTGTTCACCACAGTTCAACTACAATAATATTCCAACATCAATACGTCAACATCTTCAAAAGCTCAACACTGGATCGGCTGGACTGACAAATGAGAGATGTCAACTTCTTTAATACGTGCAAACCTGCCACCCCAGAAAGTTATAACGATATTGGATCATTACTTGGGGTGAACGCGAGACAATACAGTCCACCGTCTAACTACCCCAACATGCCCTAATATTTCTGCGTGGCTTTTGTCAGCGACCGCCGTGTCGCTGAACAAACCGCTGAATTTTGCCGTTATTTTGATTTTTTTGCCAGCTTTTTTAAGATTTCTCCGCCCGCTCATAACTAACTAACTCTAATATATGTTAATAAGCTTTGAGTTATTGTTTCGACGTGCTTTTATTGTATATTTTTCGTAATGAATAAATTGATACTGATACTGATATTATGGCAGCTACGTAATATTTCTTTTTCACTATGGTATTTAAAGGTTAATGATATTCGTATGCAAGTTATTATTATGCTCGATTATAAGTTTAAAAGGTGCCATATTATACAGGTGCGATATCAAGCAGGCAATGTATTTGTTCTGATATTCCGGTTTATCCTTTTTATTAATTTTTAATTTTCATTCAATTTCAAAATTTTGGTTTTGATTTATTTAATCCTTTGGATAATTTAAACTTAAGTACTTTATTTTATACATTATAGATTTCGTAATTGCTTGGTTTCACAAATGATTTTTGTTGTTCCAAATGACTTCAAAAATCGTTAAATTGAAAAAAACCTGCGTGTTACTAATGTTATCAATTAAAAACCTTTTTTGGGAACGTTAAATAACTCCCACAACGAGAATCATTTTCAATTCTGAGCTATAGAAAAATATAAGTAGCTAGTCCTACACACAAATAACATAGAAATATTGCCGCACAGTTTCTCCTGCCGGCTGACAAAATAACAGCAAAACAAAGTAACTTCGCGCTAGCGGCAGTAGTCGTTACTGTCCTGTCGGGAAGGCTTAGTTTTCAGCGGCATAACACAGTGCAGTGTGTTTTGCACGGAGGACAAAACTTCATACCTGGAATTAATTGACTGCGCGAAAGCAATTTCGAGCTGTACCGGGAAAGACATGAAAAAATTGCCAACATTCGTAACAGGGCAACTAGCAAACCGAGAGGTAGCAACGGATTCACCGTCATAAAAACTGTTGTTATTTGGTTCTTTGAATGTACCATTGCAATTTTATGCCGTGATTATAGGAACATTTTGTGAGTATTTATATTCTGTATTGAACGTTTACCCACTCACCGTTATCGGCTACGGTTCAAGGATATCACAGCACCAATGAGACAAAATTATGACAAATAATGTGTTTTTAGACTTTTTATTTGAACAATATTTATTTGAAGAGTCAGTTCATCGATCCGTTCGTTGGCCCCTGGATCTCAGATTCTACAAGTCCTAGAGAGAAGTAGTTAACGGAAAACGAAAACGGTATGATCTAAAACTAGTTCCCCGATTATATTTTTACACGACTGCCCAAAAAAAAAGGAGTTAAAATGTGCGGTATTGTTAGAATCATTAAGTCATCCCGATTGTCATACCTTAACTGTCAAAATATCAAGTAAGTAGATGTCTAAATTCCCAAATGTCAATAAGTTAACTTAAATATATCGTGTTCAGTTTCAAACAAAAGATCTGATTTAGTACATTCCAGAAATATATATGTATCTATATGGATAAATACATAAACCATAAATATTACCTAAAAAACTGTAAATAAAAAATAAAGACAAATACAATAATTCACTGACTGTAACTGTAGTTTTATTCTTTTTAATATATTCACTTGTGTTTATTTAATTTTTATTATTTTTTTTATTTGTTCAATTTTTGAATACTTTCGTAAAAGGCGCTATTTTGAAACACTATTGCCCCCGATTTAAAACTTTAAACGAGTTGTATACTTAGTGCCGAAATGCTTCCAAACGCTTGGTACATCCTTGAGTTGAGACGGGCTATAACGAGTAACGAGCAAATATAAATTAATCCCATATCTCTCTCTATTAGAGAGACTACAATAATTATAATTGACTTTAACTACGTTGTATCGGGTGTTTATAAAACCGAAATGCAACTTTTCGAACGTGCAAAAAAAAAGTCACAGTTGTTAATAAACTCAACAGCTTTATAAATTGTGTGAGTAAAGAATTATATTTAACTCAATAAAGGTTACTATTTGTTTTGCTATAATAAAAAAAAAACGCAATATCATTAATCGGCGACTCGCATTGTGTCTTCTTATTAGCAATTCCACTTTTGTGTTGCCGAAACAATCAGTACTGAAATTAAAATAAAGCTTCAAGGCTACATATTTTGCTTAGCCTACGTATTGGCTACATATTTTTCCTACATATTATGCATGCATATTGGGCAGTAGCCCTGGTTCGGCCTTATAGGACAGAAATTTGAAAATCGTAGACATGGCCACCTGACACGACAGTCAAGAAGAATTTTACCACGAGAGCGTTATCAATTTTATGGAATCGATGAATTCGATGGTATATGGACAGTTCAATGAATTCAATGGTATATTATGGTAATGGTATATCTGAATACACTGAGAAAAATATCGGATTGATTCCTAAATTACTATTTTGGTATTAAGGTTTTATACCGGATAACGATGTTCCATTCGTAATTTTGTTGAAATACAACGAATTTTGTTTCGGCAACATTTTCCGTACGATTAATACGGAAAAAGGGCATACTGTAGTTTCAACATGATTCATGTGACCGAATATAAACGTACGTATGATAATGACGAATATAAACGTAACGTAACGTAATAACGAATATAAACGCATATATGCTGTGGTGTTAGAAGCGAGATCCCAAGGTTGCGACGTAATGAAATTACAATATGTTTTAACATTACGGCACGATAACTACCGTCATGCCTACATACTCCATTACTCGATTATATGTATCAACATTTTCCATACGGTTAATACGGAAACAACAGTATACTGTAGCTTCAACATGATTCATGTGTTCGACTATAACCGTACGTATACTACAACATGCTGTTATGTTACAAGCAAGATCCTAAGGTCTCGACGAAATAGCATTATTTTTTTAACATTACGAGACTGTAACTGCCGTCACGCGAACAATGTTACGCGTTATGTTTATTCATACGTATGGATTACAGTTCGAGTTATGTATGCTATCCTTATTGAACCACGCGTATTTCCTTGTATTACATCGTCATATTTTATCAGTGTGTATTTCTCAAACACTTCACAATAGATAGAAATCGACCAGTATTAGCGATCCTCAAATTAGAATATCAAGTTACACTCGTAACGTCTCATTTAACCAAACCAGTTGTCATCCCCGTATCGAAGTGAAATGTGTAGAATTACCTGGTTGACGGCTCTAGTCTCGCAGTGCGAGAGCGAAGTGGGGGTAAAATGGGGGATGATGGTAGACGGAGGGGGGGGGGGGAGGGGGGATAAATCCGTCGTGATGAACGGCATCGTGCGGGGGGCTCCTGCGCGTGATAAGGATGACGGAATGCCCGACACTTCCTTGCTCCGTCCCCGCTGGAGCGCCCCATCATCGCGACATCAGCGACACGCACAGGCCATGCGGCACTCTACTCACGTGATAATATTAATGTAAATTGTCATTCATCAAAAAGTAAGGAGACGTAAAACTGTCAAATGCTTTGGGGAACCCTGCGGTTTGATTGTCGTTGTTAGTGTCAGCTGATAGGCAGTTATTTTCCGCCGCTATAGAAACCACCTAGGTATTTAAGGTAAGAGCCTGGTTTTTTAACAAAGTTTAAATCTATTCATGAATCTATTATCTCTGAAATAGCTGATAGTCTCAGATTGTTGTAAGTGTAAAAAAACAGACTACTTCTCTTTAAAGAAAACTTTAAACGCGTTTTTCTCAGAACCACATTTTTCAGTTTTGCGCCGGGGATTTAGAAAAAAACTACCTGACGGATCAAGTTGTTCCAAAAAACTTGAAAGATTTTAAAATTCTCTTCTATTTAAATAAAAACAAAACAGTTTTTATATATATATTTTTTTACTACATGGTTAAACACAAAATCTTTGGGCGAAAATCGATTTTATTTATTTAGATCCTTGAAAAATTATAGTAATGATACCTCTTATTTATTTTTTTTCAGTTCATCTACAAAATACATATGTAAAAATTATTATCTTGGGTTATTTTTTGTGTTTCGACCAAAATCGGCCGGCGCAAAAACATACCGTCATTTCTGCAGCTGTAGAAAAAAATGCAATTCGATATCTAAAAAATAGTTTTTTTTAATATTACAAAAAGTATTTTTATCTTTCAAATATTAGTCAAACTTATATAAAATTATTTTTGACCTTCTTATTTAGACCTAAGTATTTTTTGACCTTTCAAACCAGTCTCACTTGATGGCATGGAATATTCGTTGATTGCCCAAAAGGTAAGAAAAAAATTTTGATGATGTTTTTTTTAATAATAAAATAAAATAGGTTGTGTTGCCCCACGAGTTACTAGGCAAGTAGCCAAGGACTGATTTCATCTGAATAATAATTTCATAAATACAACCGATGAGCGCCCTCTCTCGGCCGGCGCGAAAACCTGGTTGAGTTGCGTTGCAATTGCCTCAGGCGAAGCGGTTAGTTTCTCAGCGAAGCGCCAATAGACGGCGCTAATATTTGATTAAAATATATTTTGAAATTTAAATATTATTACAGTAGCTTAGGGAGTTAATGGGCCCTTGATGAGTTGGCCACGAAGACCCATTCTGTTCAGGGTTGGTCACACTCACGGGTCAATACCTATCCGATGGCCTCCACGCATGAAGTGCGAGCCTGGGTAGAACTCTGCCCTTATGGTTAGTTTCCCCTGGGAATCAACCTTCTGGCGCTCCTGGACGGTCTGCGCACCGTGCGGCGTAAGCCAATCGACTGTGCTTTCTGACTATCAGTCGGGGGAGTCTGGAAGCAGTACTGTTTCCTATAGAGCGGGGGTGGTTGCGGACCTTACGGCGACTGCTCTTGAAACGACCATCGGCTACCCGATCCTGGGTGAACAGCCGGGCAAAGGACGCTGTGGTCCGCGATAGATTTGGTAAACACCGTTTCACCGCTTCGTAAGGGAGAGGACCGCGCAAGCGACCTCGCACTCGTAACCAATCGAGAGACTGGAGTAATCTGGTCACAATTGGAAGTAAGGGCGTGAGTGTCTCGGTTAAGGCGTAGCTAGATGGTGGACTGTTTTGTCCACAAGTTTTCTACGTTCACTTCCAGGGAGATAGAACGACTAATCGTTAAAACTTCCTGAGGTGACGGGCTCGCCCGCTGTAGTCGACAACCCAAGTTACAACTTGGGTTGTCGACATATTTAATGTCGGTTCCGTACACCCGTACGGAGCATGTTGAAACATATAATCGAGTAATGTAATTGCATCAAGATTCTTGCAATTCGACAAACTTACGATTGAATCTTCATTACTCTGTATAAAACCGTAAGATCAAAACGTCATTGTATCACGAAATCCAATATTTTCTCAGTATATCTCATATTTAAGCTACAACTTGGGTTGTCGACTACAGCGGGCGAGCCCGTCACCTCAGGAAGTTAAGACAAAAATAACGGTGTAATGTAGCTTTAACATAATTCTTGTAACCGACTATAACTTAACGTTTGTAATAACATGCTGTCATGGTAAAAGCAAGATCTCGTCGCGCGCCGTAATGAATGTGCGGTGTATTTACCATACCCGTGGCATGGTAACTATTACACCGTTACGCGTCATGTTGATACATACTTACGTACCGCGGTACATGTTATATACGTAATCCCTTTTGAAACGTTAGAAAAGCGTTATATTTTTCTCAGTGTGATCAAACAAAAATTTGACAATTTGGCATCTGATTTCGGCTCAACAAGGCATCTGTTTTGCAAATGTTAAGATAGATAGATAGATAGATAGATTTTTATTCGAAGTAGACCTACAGTACTTTCCGAACGTCTTAGGTTTCTAGACATTTATGCCTTGCTTGTAGGCTTTACCATTGATTACTACACTATATTAATCAATGGCTTTACGTAATAGTAATAATAATAATAATGGGTAATAATAATAATAATAATAATAATGGGGGAGTGAATGGGTGGTAAGGTGAACGCTCACATGTGGCAAGACAGCTGTCCTAAACCTACCACAGCCGGTTCGTAAGTCCGGAATCCACTGCTCACCCCCCAGAAGTGTAAAAAAAATAGTATTATGATGGGCCCGACTCCGGTCGGTGAATTCCATGGTAGCTCCGTTTGTATTTATTTATAATAACTACGTAATAGTAATAATAATAATAAAACTTTACAAATAGTTTTCATAGCTATGGTACACAAAAACGACTTGACCAGACCAATGTATCGCTTAAAAAATCTTCAATTTTATAATAGCCTTTAGAGCACAAAGTATCTTTAACAATTTTTCTAGATGTAGTGTCTGGTAAAAGGGTTAGTTCCTCAGGCAAAGTGTTATAAAAGCGAACACCGTCTCCAATGAAAGATTTACTCACTTTTGCTAACCTAGAGCCCGTAATCGCTAGTTTATTTTTGAACCTGGTGCTCCTTGAAGTTTCTAAGTCCAATATTTTGATATTAAAATATGACTAGTGCTCCCTCTGGTAGACCGATTTCAACCACAACCTCTTCAACTCATGTCATGAACAAATGATGCCGGCATGTCAAACTTCAGCTCAATCGAATAAGCGTTAGGATGCGTTTGTAATACACATAGACACACAGAGACACAGACAGACAGACAGACACGCAGAGAGACTTCTATCTGGAAATGGTCCTAATCCTCTTAATCGTCTTAAGTGGCTAAAAATAGATATTTCCGCCTTTATCTCGAAAGAAAATGATGTGCGTTTACAATTTCCCTCCTTGTTTAGTGGGCCGGGAAAGTATAATAGGTATATAAAATATTAAAATGCTCGAAAATAATGGAGGGTTACGGCTGGGTCTCGCAGCGTATGAGAAGCATGCAGCCTTCTACAGTTGAATTTTGTTCATTTCTGTAGGGTAAGCCCATCATTCCAGGATGTTGTATCTATATTGTGGCCTTGACACCCTGAGATGAGTCGCGGACTCTATCTGATGTAAGCGGTAATTCATCGAAGAACCATGGCATGCTTTGCCCTCGGGCCCGGGGCTAGGTTTTTAGCACCCTGGGCTATACTCAGCTCGGCGCCCCCTCCCCCATACATAATATTAGCTTAAGCAAGTCAGCAAGTTACATTGTCGGCTGTCACCAACTTCTGCTATTTTTAGCATTATTTTAGTCTTTAACAGTATTGAATTTAAAAAAATGCAAAACCATGAGAATAGAATAATATGGATAGTAAAACAGCGTTTAGTTACAGGTTTGATAACGTTAAATATACAAGCAGAAATATACAACACAAAATGTTTGTTAACTCAGATGACGATTGTATATAATTTTTTTATCAAAAAAAATAGTGTATAACCTAATAAAGTTTATTTATTTATTATTTATTTACATAATGTTAATGAAGCAAGATCATTTAAAATTCAATGTAAGTAACAACATGAAACTCAATCTACAGTAATGATTTTTCCTAGCCTTCATTTTTGCAAAATTATTTATAACATCGGAAAAGTTCGTATTCATTGTAATGTCCCGTCCACAGCACAGCAACATCAACGCATTCAATTTACTCTCAAGAAGAGTTGACCTTTTAGCATTTTTGAGTTTTGGTAAGACAGAAAATTCCCTTTCTGCTGTACAGTTTGTGACAGGTAGTGTCAGGAAGATTCTTAGTGCTACTTCCAAGTTAGGAAATGTGTTGATCAAGTTGTTCTTTTTGATGTAGGTATAAACATCTGGTATTGTCTTTAAGTCTTCTAGTTGCACATACATTTTAAAATGAGAACACTCATTCACAAACTCTTTGTGTACGTCATCCAAATAACACTTAGTAAGTTTTACTGCAGAGTTCATAATATCTTCATTTGATGAATCTGGTGAGACTAAAAGGGTTAAGACCTCGAAGCGATCTCCCAAAATGTCATATATTTCTGATCGTCGTGACAAGTTTACAATTAAAGAATCAATGGCTTTAATGTATACATCAGTTTTGAAAACTGTTCTATCGTCGAATGTCTCTTCAGTTCCACCAATTTCATACGCAAATTTTTTGCGCTTCCTTACACGAGTGTGAGACTATCGCAATTACAAAGACCAAGAGCATACTGCTCATATTTGTCAAACTCATTTCTTTTTTCTTGTAAAAATCCTTCCAGAACTCGTAAATTCGTAGTGGCTGCTACAAGATTAAGAGATTGACTTTGCAAGCAACTACGCATCTTATCAATCCTCTCTAAAATATCTTTCCAAAAAATAGAGATTAAAGTAATTTCAAAGCTTTCAATTTTTTTCTCAAGCCCTTGTGCCTCTAATCTAGCTGCAGGTTTAACACTAATGTCTGAAGATATGTCTTTAAGAGATTCGTGGCTTTCTTTATATACTTTAACAAGCGCTTTTAAAGCGTCTGCCCTAGCTGACCATCTGGTATCAGACAGCGACTTTATGACATGAGTATGGTGTTTGTCTAAGTTCTGTTTTAAAATCTCCCATCTAGACATAGAAGCGGAGAAAAAGTTGTACAGCTCTTGCACAAAACTAAAAAAGTTGACAACCTCAGTGCAGCATTCGGCAGCAGCAGAACCCACAAGATTTAGTGAATGGGCTGCGCATGGTACATATTCTGCTGTAGGACTGTGCATTTTAATACTGGCTTGTAAGCCAGTGTATGCTCCGGACATGTTGGAAGCATTATCATAGCTTTGTCCACGACAATCCTTTATGGCTAATCCTAATTCAGACAGACAGCTTATCACGGCTCCTTCTAAAGAACTGGATGAGTGACCTATTCACGATACAAGCTTAAGCAAACGTTCTTTCGGCACTGCTTCAGACAAATATACGTAACGAAGCAGAATTGCCAACTGGTCTGTATATGAACAATCAGGAGTAGAGTCCACAACGATAGAAAAGTACTTCAAACTTTTTACCTGACTGATAATGGTATGCAACACAGATTTTCCCATTATTTCGACAAACTCATTGCAAATTTCAGCAGATAAAAAGATACATTTCCCGCTCCTTTATTTCCATACTTTTATATATTCTGAGCCAAAAAGGGGTCGTATTCACTTATTAATTCAAGACATCCCAGAAAAAGACCGTTAGATGTAGGCAACCCTCTTACTGCAAGAAATCTGACAACAGAAACAATTCTTGAGAGGACATTTCGCCAATATTTAACCTCTTCTTCATATTGGGTTTCTATTGGGTTTTCATATTGGATTTCGGCCACCGACCCTACGGTGGTGGGGACTGGGGGCGGGGGGCTGACTCATCCGCGCCGCTACCCCGCCCGAGCCCAAGGTTACTGGGCCCAGGCTTGCATACATGGAGCAGTGCTCCGTGCTTGCATACCTGGTGCGGGGGGCGGCCCGGCGCCCGGCGGGGCAGTGCAGTCACACGCAAAAAATAAAAACAATGGAATCTTCTGCTTCATTCGCCTACTAATAAATTAATTTATTACCAAGAAGGAAAAATACATTTTTTTAGATGAAAATGTCCACCTTTAAATAAAAAAAAATAACATATTTTGCCGCCCCCTAGAGAGTGCCGCCCTGGGCTATAGGGCGCCCAGTCAGCCCATTTACAACACTGGGCCTGTTTGCACTAGTTATTCACTGGAATGAAGTGGCTATCAAATGATTTCTATGGATAAGAGACATCAGATCAACTTCTACTCTGCTTTCACAAGAAGCATTCGTTCTAATAATTCCCCGGTCATTTGCCGGATTCAACGATACCGTTGCAAGTGGGGACAATGATGTCCGCCCGGGGCCAGGACTAAGGAAATCCAGCTACTCTACTGCTTACACATGCAGGATGCGTTGAAGTTTATTTATTTCCCAAAACATAATTAACCTTACAGATAATTTCAAATCGTTAATTATTACTATAGACTAATAAAATCGTTAATCATATCCACCCTAAAACGGGTTAGTCCCAGTTGGGACTAACCCGTTCTAGGGTGGATATGATTAAACAAATAAGCGAAAGGTTAAGGTTTTGCCATTCGGTTCCTGTTATTTTTGTAAGCAAAATCTATGTTTCATAGTAATTAAGTCATTATTAAAAAAAGGGGCGAGATAGCTATTAACCCGACAAATGAAAGGCGTCCTTTTGTGGATGCAAGTTTTAATACACTGGAATGACAGGCGTCCACTTTGTCCAGTGATGACGACACGATGGTGGCCGTTTGCAAAAAAGTCCATTTAAAAATAGAACGAGCTTCTTTATTTTATCGTATGATGCCATAAAATAGCCAAAGATTCGTTACTATTAAATTCTACGATAGTATCGTGCGATAAAATCTGTACGATACACTGCAACCCTGCCAACGGCGATGGAAAAATCCGTTTGACAGTGACGACATAGCGACCGACGGAGTGCCGAGCGGCGCGTTACCGTTATTGTGATTTTAAGTGTTTTTAGTTGGATTTTACCCGTAAAAGTGAGTTATATGCATTCTAAAATTGTGTAGGAATGATAATTACCGATTGGAGAAGGCCATTTCCTTTTTCACGTAGTTTTTAGTAAATTTGTGCTGTGTCGCAGCGCGTTCGTCATGGCGGCATGGCGAAATTTTTTTCGAAACGAATGAATTCTCGCGAATGTAGTTGTAACATTGGTTTATTTCGCTTATAAAATCGTTATTATTCCATTTAGGCGGTATATACTCAAGGAATTAGATGTATTTTGATATTTACACGTCGTTTCCAAATCCGACACGTTTTTTTCAGTTTATATTTTGGCGGCAAAAACCGAGATTTCTCAATGTGTGTAGAGAAGGCTTGGATTTCTATCGATAGAAAACAACAAAAAAATACGGGAAAAAAATTTTTTTTTCGATATTTTTATTTTTGAGAAATTTGGTTATTTGAATATCGGATTTTATAGGGAAACTAAAATGCAGCTTAAAATAACATAGAACTTTTTTTCAATTTGGGCTTATTTACTGAGGAAATCTAGATTGTGTCTCACCATGCGGTGTAAGATCGTTATACCAGCCTGGGGTGACGGGTTCGCCCATTGTAGTCGACAACCCAAGTTGTTAGTCAGAGTGCACAGTCGATTGGCTTATGCCGCACGGTGCGCAGACCGTCCAGGAGCGCCAGAAGTTTGATGCGCCAGGAGTTTGAGCGCCAGAAGTTTGGGGAAACTGACCATAAGGCCAGAGTCCTACCCGGGCTCGCACTTCATGCGTGGAGGCCGTCGGATAGGTGTCGACCCGTGAGTGTGACCAACCCTGAACAGAATGGGTCTTCGTGGCCACCTCAGCTAGGGCCCATTAACTCCCTCAACGGTCAACAGCACCAGACACGATTGGGTTACTAACTATTTTGTTTTTTTTTTTTGAAAATGTATTTTTGTTTTTTAGATGTCTTTTAATCGAGATCCGGATCGGACGCCGCCCCAGGCGTTCCTGGATCTCCTGTAGGAGTCGGCGTCCGATTCGGATGAAATAGATGAGGGTGCAGCGCCGGCGTTCTGGGATGATGACGTTGGATATGACGATGACGACGCAGATATCGTGAAAATGTCGATCGATTTTCAAAGCCCCGGCGGTACTCTGCGTAATTAGTAAGTATATAAAGAATTCCATGTTATTTTCAGAATTTATCGTCAATTTTTTGTATTTTTGTCTTTCAATAGTGACTCGCCAACGTCATCATCCCGGTTCTCGGCTGCGCCGCTGCCGTCCACCAGCGCGGGCCGGTTGGAGCCCTTCGCCAGCGCGGGCACAGCGGCGCCCGAGCCGCGGCCGTCCACCAGCGCGGGCAGAGCGGCGCCCGAGCCGCTGCCTTCCACCAGCGCGGGCGACTACCCGTTCAGGCGGCCCAGCATCCGCTACTCGCCGCCGCCTAGAACCCAGCGCTCGCCCGCCGGGCCGGCCACCCTAGACTATTTTGCGCCCAACTACAGAGAGGTATAAAATACAAATATTTATTTATTTTCCAAAACTTTTCGGTACGAGTACTTTACCTTCCTAATAACTCACATGAATACTTAATATCATTAAAACCATAGATTTAAGTAGCAAAATTGCATTTAAAAGTATCTGCATACGCGAACCGCACGGTAGGTAGTTATTATCCTTAGCAACCGATACCTCCCATCATCTGCGCGGTGTTGGCATCCCAACGCTGATTTGGACCTGACCATCAATATAGAAAAAGCTTTGTATGAAAATGGGGGACTTAAAGGCAAATACCTATCCTGTATACCTACACAAATACTTGCTGACTGTAACACCAACGAGCGTAGAGGCCGAAAGAGATTTTTCGTCTGCAGGCTTATTTTGTAGCCGCCTCCGGTCTATGAGATGAGATGATTTGTGCACCGCCTGATGAGATGATTTGTGCACCGAGTGTTCTTCGAACACATTACTTGCGCAAGCAAAAATAATCTTTCGACAGCACTAATTTTACAACTAATTTTTAATAAAGTATGTCCCGAATACTTGTATTTTCATTTAAAACGATTATTTTGAAATTTAATTAAAAAACATAGCTAGTCTCAAATCGCTCGAGAGTCCCGAGACTAGGTTTTAAAATGCGAGACTTGTCCCGGGACCAGAAACCTCACCGAGACCGAAATCGCTAGGTTCGGTAGGTTTAGGACGGCTGCCTTGCCGCATGTGAACGTTTACCTTACCGCCCATTCGCTCCCCCTTTGAAGCCGAAGAATGTGAGATGCGGAAATTGCGGTTTTAGATAATTTTTCTAGGAAGGAGTTTGAAATTTTCCCGGAGAGACCGAGATATTTATAGAGTCACCCGTTCTCTCGATCTCGGTCTTCGGCGGGTACGAATACACCAATTCTTCTAAGGACGGTCAGATTATCGACGATCCTACTAAGCAGTATTTTGTTACTTTTCAGAGATCGCCGCTGCGTTCGCGCTCTGCGTCCCCCGTCTGGCTTTCGCCGCCAAGCACTCTAAGGTCTGTATTTATTAATTTTTCTTTCTTACGGGCATGTGGCGGAGCTTGACGGTGGACTGTTTTGTCCAAGTCTTCTGCGCTCACTTCACGAGAGATAGAATGACTATACGTTAAAACTTCCTGAGGTGACGGGCTCGCCCGTTGTAGTTGACGACTCTATTCGACCATTCGGCTACCCGATACCAGAGCCGGACAAAGGATGCCATGGTCCGCGATAGATTCGGTACACACCGATCACCGCAAGACTAGGGAGAGGATCACTCAAGCGACCTCGAACCTGTAACCAGTCGGGATACTGAATAAATCTGGCAGTAACTGGTAGCGAAGGCGCTTGGTCTGCCCGCTGAGTCAACTGCCCGGTGGGTCTTCTACTGCTGAGTCTTCTACGCTCATCCCGCGGCTGAAAGAACGATCACATATCGTTATACCAGCCTGGGGTGACGGGTTCGCCCGTTGTAGTCGACACCGTCCAACTATGCAGCTTTCCGGTAGCGAACGCTTTCGTTTAGATCGGGCCTAAAGATCAATTGTAGGTAAACCTCTGATCGGTTCAACACGATTCAACGCCTATTCAGTAGCCTCCTCGTGTGAAAGGCTACCCCAGGTAAGGCTCTTGCGTCTCAGGCCTCACGTCTAGTGGGTCGGTTTCTCCTGGTGGATTTCCCCGGGCGCTACTGGACGGTTTGCGTACCGTTCGACAATTTGAATATTACGATGAATAATTTTACTACATATCTTTTCTACTACTTATGAATAATTTTACTACGTATCAACTGATTTTATATTCCCTAAGGGGATTCATTTTTCACTGGACTGTTACGGGATGACATAACGATTCTAGCATTACCGCAGACTTCTAAATCGGTCTAAGCGTTTAGAAGTTATGATGGAATAAAGAAACGGAAATTTGCGGTCAGGGGGAATTTTCGATCACTACAAGAGAATTAGGTTTTTGAAATTGAATTGAAATTCAGACAGGACATGAGAACTAATAATATTGTTTTAATTTTCAGGCGAGTAGCAGCGGGCGGCGGACGCGGGAGAGCCGGCGCGCGGCGGAGAGCGACGCGCGGAAGGCGGGGCGGCGCGGCGGGCAGCCGAGGAGGCCGCGCGGCGGGTGGCCGACGGCGGCGGAGGGCTGCCGGCGGGGCACGGCGGGGCGCGGGGAGAGCGGCGGCAGCCCTGAGGGTTTATAGACGCGGTCGACACGCCGCCATGCGAGATGTGGTCTGTGAGAATGTCTGGTGTCGGAGCTGTGGTCGGTGAAATTGTAGAAGTATGTAAGACCGATGAAGACGTCCCCGCTGTATTGAAAGATATAGTGGAGGAAACTGAGAGGGTTCGTCGTGATTGTCGCGCTAGGGACACAGCGAAGTTATTGCGACAGCGGGACGTCGGCACGAATGCGGACGAAGGCGACGAGAATGAGTTGAGAATGAGTTGATTTTTATAATAATAGTTTACATTAGTTTACCTATAGTATCATTATTTCAGTACGATGGATGGATGGATGTGTGATGATTGATTGGATCTGTAGAATTTGGGGGGGAGGGGGGGTTGGCTCGATGCTCGATACAAAATAAAAGTTATCCATCTCTGATACTTGGTATAAACTGTATTTCATCATTAGGTATAATTTTATGTACCAACTGATAAACTCTTTGAATACACACTGAGAAAAATATTAGATTGATTCTTACATTACTGCATTATATAGAATAACGACGTTTCACTCGAATTTATTCATACGTAATCATTCTGTGATGTAACTTGATGTGTGTTATGCACTTTTTTTTGTGATACATTATAAGTTTTTATCAAATGTGGCAATTTTTAAACGTGCATGTACTATTTTGTACTGGAAATTTAGTACCAATAAAAAAAATGAAAGCATAAGTCGCATAAAAAATAAATGATAAAATCCAATCTCATCAACTTTTTTCACTTAGATTCTTTTTGTTATATTTTTCTATATTTCTTTTGTATATAAAGAAACGAATAATTGTATACCTAATATACCTACCAACTGATGAAAGTTTTTATTTTAGTCGGTTCAATTGTTTTGTTTATTTTTATGACATGTTTGTTTTATTTTTATCAAATGACTGTTACTGTAATTTTTTTGTACTGGAAATTTAGTAAATAAAAAAAAATGGTTTGTTGAGTTTTCTTCTACGAAATTTTAATAATAATAATAATTATACAAAAGTGGTTAAAAAACGAATATACCGCGTGAAGTTTGTAGCACCCGACGTTTCGGCGATGTTGCAGCGGCCGCTGTCCAGTCTACCCATGACAACGGCGGCTGCAACGTCGCCGAAACGTCGGGTGCTACAAAGTTCACGAGGTAAATTCGTTTATAAAGCTATTTATAATGTCAAACAACCGCGATAATCTTTGATTTCATAATAATTGCAAAGGCATGATACAAATGTGGCTAAAAAACGAATTTACCACGTAAAGTTTGGACACCAACGTTTCGGCGACGTTGCAGCCGCCGCTATCCAGTCTACCCTGGGAAACGTCGCCGAAACGTCGGGTGCTACACACTTCACGCGGTAAATTCGTTTATAAAGCTATAATGTGAAGCAACCGCGATAGTCTGATTTCATAATAATTGCAAAAGCATACAAAAGTGGTTGTATGCTTGGTGTGGCTTATTAGATGTCCAATAACTAATTATTATACTCCAGTCACATTTCATAGAAGAAACTAGAAAATCACACTCCGAATTTGCCTAAACAAATAAGAACGCACCGCGGCGATATTGCATAGACAGGCGCGCTGCCTAATTTTATCGATATTCGCGAAATCGCGGGGTGCGCATACCTATTTGTTTACGTAATTAGTATGGAAGAATTACCATATTTTGAGCGTGATTTCCTAGTTTTTCTATGAAATGTGACTCTTTAGAGTATAATAATTAGTTATTAGACATATAATAAACACATAATAACACAATATGTTTGAAAAACTTTATCCACTTTTGTATTATGACCTGTCAAAGTTAATACCAAATTTTCGTCACCGACTCGCAAAAGTTTTGATTTTTCTGTAATATCAAACAAAGCTGAAAGGTCTGGTATGATTTTATAAGAAGTGTAGTGTAGTGGAAAAGTTATTATGAAAGAATTTCATATAAATAAAGTCCCTAAGTAGTCAGAAATACAAAATTTAAAAAAAAAATTTTTACGAGGAGACATCAAATTTTTCTTGATTATTATGACTGAAAAACTAAATATTTTTGTATGCAAAGAAGTAAAACAAAATAATGGTTTTGGTAAAGCATTTAATAAAGAACATAACTGTAAATACAATTTCCGCATAGACTTTCGTATTTTGTGATAAAAACATCGAAATGATAAATAGGCGAGTTTTTTCACTTCGCCAAATTTGTAATTTGTCGCCATTATTATCTTAATTGATTTACGAGATAAGGTTATAATGTTTTATATGTCAAATTTCAATGCGATCATTTTACAGTTCTTCTTTTTATGATCCGTATAGTGGTTTACAAGTTATGGTCGTTTTTATCAAGGTCGTCGATTTTGCGCGCGAAAAGGTCGCGCGCGAATGGGACAGATGAATTTTTACTCCGCGAGGAGAGGGGTTAAAGCACACTCGTATACGTGTATTCACGATAACCATCTAAACTGCTCCTGCAATAGTCTAGAGGTTTTGAGTACACATAAATACCTGGGCTTAATACTTGACAAAAACTTTAATTGGGAAAGTCACATACTTCTACTTTGTGGAAAACTCAGGTATTTTTTAAAACTATTCTTTCACCTGAAATCCGTAGTACCTCATAATATTATGAAAATCATATACTTTTCACTTGTAAATTCTATACTAAGATATGGCATTCAGGTATGGGGACTTACATTTCCCACGTACGTTAGGAAAGTGGAAAATATTCAAATTCGAATACTGAAACAAATGGCACCAAAAGGCTCAATACAAATTAAGCAAAATAATTACACAGAACTCTACTCCTCAATTGATGTCTTGCCTATAAGTTTCTTCGTATGGTATAAAATTCTGCTTGACAACAACGAAACCGGTTCGTTACAAATACCTGCCGATCATGTACACAGAACTCGGCTACGTGAAAAGGGGTATTTGAAATATAACAAGCAAAACCATTATTACGGCGATAGAACTCTTGAATTCATTGTTCCAAAATTATTTAATCACTTTTCTATAAAATTGGACAACTCAATCAGCAAATACTTACTAAAGAAAACATTGAAACTTATACTACTAAGCAACCTAAATAATGACTTACCCAGGCGAGCTAATTGAAATAATTTAAATATTATGTAATATAAATACTATAACAGAGAAATTAAAACTATATTAGTGTAAATTAGCATAAATATGTAAAAGCAGTAGCATAACTGTAACAAGTAAAAATTCTATTAGACTAAATTAGCATTAACATCAAGTAGAATAATTATGGTATACCAAGCTTATTAAGATAGGTTAGGTTAGGTTAGGTTAGGGCATAAGTATAGATATCTAGTATGAATCATTTTATTAGTGTAATCATTTGTTATTGTAATTGTAAACAAAGTAAGTATACGAGGATAATTAGTATAGGTTAGGTTAGATTAGTAAGTAGGCATATTAATTTAGTGGAAAAGCATATTTATAAGTGTATATTCAGCTAGTTATGATAGGAGATATAGGTTAGATTAGGTTAGGTTAGGAAGTCAATGCATCTACTTTAACGTAAAAAGTTATAATAGTTAATAAAATTATAATAGGTAATAGATAATATAAGTCAGATATAAACACATTATTGTTAGTTACCCACTGAAAAGCCACTAGCCTTAGTGGGGAACTGTGACATGTAATTTGTATCTTTTTTTATGAATAAAGACTACTACCAAAAAAAAAAGTCTTAAATAAAGAAATAAATAAATTGTAGACTATTATTCTACTGGAGATTATTAATATTATTCTACTACTACTATCATTATTATTATTCTACTATATGTCGGTGAATTCCATTGCAGCTCCGTTTGTATTTTATTTATTTATTATATAGCAAACGAGAGAGAGCAATACGTTAGAGCGGAATATGAAACGATTTTGCATACATATATCCAATGATTATCTAACCTTTCTTATTATACTAGGTACTACTTTTTACAACTTTTATTCTGCATACTATATATTTACCTAATTACTTGCTTGCTTAGAAATACTATTACCCTACTTTGCAGTTGCGCTAAGTTCACTGTCCAAATATCCAATTCTTGTTCAGCCGAACATAGTGGGTTTAGGGTGCGAAGCGTTCGCACCGTGAAGCAGTATTGAACGATGTTATTTCTCGCTCGCGGTAACGCGTACAATAGGTGAGTCCTAGCACGGCAATAATTGGCGGGTACAAACAGATCTATTCTTCTAAGGATGGTCGGATTATCAACTAACTCCCTAAGCAGTTTATACATCTGTCAGATTACCAGCCAATCTCTTCTTAAGCTTAGTGAGCTATACCCAACCATCCCTAGAATAAATGCCGTAGGGTATAGGAATGGTAATATCCATACTGTTGAAAGTACAGGAACCTCAGAAAGCGTTTCTGTATACTCTCAAGCCTGATATGTAAGGACTCCATATTGCCGCGTTGACTTCTAATCTGCTCCGAATTAGGGAATTGAATAGAAGGCATATGACAATAAATGTATCGTTGAACTGCTCTATAGTACTCATTACAAAACCTAGCAATTCGTAAGAATTGTCAACTTGGCTGTAGATGTGCTGTCTGTATGTCAACCGTGAGTCAAAGATCACTCCTAGGTCCCTTGTTTGATTCACTCTTGATAGTGCCTTGCCATCAATGTCATAACTATATACAAGCGGGGCACCACCTCGCGAGTACGTCATGATAGAACATTTTCCAGTATTGAAGTACAGCTTGTGGTTTATGTTACCGCGTCTATGTCATCCTGCAATAATAAACAGGATTCTATCGTCAACTACTACAGGGGAACCCGCCACGCCTGACGCCATAGTCCAACGCCTTATCGACAGGCACCGGGAAGTGAACCTAGCGAACAGCCTAACGCCCTCACTAGCAGATTTCACCGGATTTCTCCGTCCTCCAGTCTCGTCACATTAGCACTAGCGTCTCGTGCTAGCGCTAATTCTTTTTGAATTTATCGCGGACCGTGGCACCTTTTGAATGTGTTTTACACGGTATCGGGTGGCCAACGGGTCCTTCTCCGCGTTTTAGAAAACATATAAGAGGCACGAATAATGCGACGATCGGAATACACCATAACTTCGACACTGGTTGTCAGATTTTACACATGGGTCACAATGGCCCAACTGGACTGAGCCCATTAGCTTTGAAGAGCCTATCGGATGTGAGTTGTACCGTGAGTTGAGCCGACCCAAGATAACGAGCAGATCATACCGGCCCAAGCTGCACGGAGCCGTCAGCTGCCGTATGCAGGATACGTGAGCTGTTAGGGTTAATTCCTTCGAGCAGACTGCTGGATAGCATCTGATCCACGAGTCGGGCCGACCAACAAGACAAAAAGGCCATCGTGGCCCAAGCTGCATGTAATCGTTACTGCTCATGAGCGGCCTTGTGGTTCTTTCTTCTATGGAGTGAAAGCAAAGACATTGGTGGATAATTACATTCCACAGTCAAGCTTCTCTAACAGCCCGTATGAGTCCAACGCGAAACTACAAGGCAACTGGGAATTGTTACCCAGCCGGGCATTTTATGATTTTCTACTAGATTTGGACATGTTTCTTCGTCCTCCATTCTGATTACGGATTCGAAATAGCTTGCGCGGCTTCTACCTGCTGCAGCGGCAATAGATATTTGAATTTGTTTCCATGGCTTTACCTATTCGCCCATTTACTTTATTTATTGACTTAATCACCTAATTTACCCATCTACCCACTTTACTCATTCTCTCCCTTTATCCATTTACCACAGTAATGTGCTACACATTTGTACCGCGTCTAACACGCAATCGATGCATTATTTTTCTGATTCAGTTCCTGCGCTTTACTTCTCTTAGAAAAGAACTCCATCTCACGTTTTATGAACGCTGCGCGATAATAATAGAAGGGTTATTTATCGGTGCATCAGAGTTGCATTGTGGGCGGAATGAGGTCGGCGAGATATTTAGCGTGCACGGCGCCCAGAGAGATATACATATATATGTATATACAGCGCTCGCCGCAAGTTTCTTCCGCGAGAATGGCCGGTTGGGAGCAATCCACCTCCCTCCACCTTTGTTCAATTCTGTTATTTGTACCTCGCGGCGCTCTGAGCCGCTAGCGCCACTTGGGCCGAGCGTCCCGGGACTGTGATTAAGTGAGTAATCGCATGGGGCGATATATATGGGAAAATGCATGTTACCGACGATACAATATAAAGGAATTTTTCCGATAAGTTTCTTCTTCTTCTCTATATGCCGTACCAGAGACTCTGACTAGTCGTTAGGCACTGGCTAATATTACCAGTAAAAGCAACCAGTAGCAATGGATTATTACGGCTTGTGAGCATATTTCAAAACCCATTCCATTAGCAAAGAGCAGATCGGGGTCTACTTCGAATTTGAATACAATAAATTTATTATTTTTCATTATTATTTATTTATTTATTTATTTATTTATTACACATTCAAATACAAGAGTACCCGAAAATGGCTATACGAAAAAGAAAATACCATTACAATATATATATATATATATATATATATATATATATATATATATATATATATATATATATATATATATATATATATATATACATACATACATCTGTCTGATACAATAATATGTACATCATAAATTTAGATATACATCTGTCTGAGACCAGGTTAAATAGCGCATACATTAAAAGTTAATTTTCCTAATATGCTATGTAAAGTGCAGCCGAGCCCCGTCTTCCTAAGCGCACCTATTTAATTTTATTTTATTTTATTTAGGAAACAGACAGTACAAAAATAGCAATATAGCAATATAGCAAAATAGCAAAAATAGCATATATCAAAATATAGCAAATTAAACCATTTATATGATTCCACCTATTAAATGATCATATAGTACGTTATGCTATATAAAACAAAAGATTAAATACACAAGCATTTTTTTAAGTGAAAATATTAGTGTTTTTAAAAAAAAACTAAAAATATTCTGAAAAATTATTTGCTAAGTTAATAATCATTCCAAAGTATCAAAGGATTAAATACTAAGTAAATAGAGCTGAAAAACAGTAAATAGATTCATGAATATTTATATTAGTATGGTAATAAATGAATTAATAAATAAATAGATAGTAAGAATAAAAATAAAATATATGTTTAAGTAATGTAACACATTATGAGAACGAAAAATAAAAAAGGAATAGGTTATGTAAATACAAAGATAAGAGGAGATAAATGTTTTCGTAATAAACAGATTACTTTATTAAATTGTAATATATCGAAAATTTGATTTTTAAATGTGTCGGGGGTTGTGGCTTCCTTAGTTTTATTGGAGTGCCACGATTGTGTCAAAAGAGGGAACAAAATATTTGATTATATATTTTAACTAAATATTTTAAGCACAGATTGTACTATAAAAACGCGATACACTTTCTTTTGCTTCACTGGTGGTTAAAGGGATCCCATTAAACCTACATTGAAATGTCGAAAGTGGTGCTCATCCAGGAATACATCTCATTTAAAATAAGCATTTCCCAATCCAGTCCGTGAAAACCTTCCAGCTATGTAAGTGGCTTTTATTATTTTTATTTTTTCATCAAAGTGTCATCCTTTAAACGAATTCTTAAAAAAAGAAATTTTACAAAAAACCAATCAAATATTAACTATATATATATATATATATAGTTATATATATATATATATATATATATATATATATATATATATATATATATATATATATATATATATATATATATATATATATATATATATATATATATATATATATATATATATATATATATATATATATATATATATATATATATATATATATATATATATATATATATATATATATATATATATATATATATATATATATATATATATATATATATATATATATATATATATATATATATATATATATATATATATATATATATTATATATATTTTATATTGGGGAAACAACTACACCTCTTAGCATTAGGTTAAATAATCACAGGGCCAGCGTAGGCAATGATAGTCAACTTCCAATAGCATTGCATGCTAAGGCACACAATTTAACTTTTGATAATTGTTTTAAAGTAAAAATTATTAAGTGCCTTGGCGATAACGCTAAAGAAAGAGACGTTAAATCTTGGGAGTTGGCTTTTATAAATATTTTAGGCGCTTGCAAGGGTCCCGGTCTGAATAGGCAAAATTAATACAGTAATTATATTTGTTCAGACATATTCATTAAAAGCTTATTAATATTTTTCATTTAAAAATCATTATCAATAATGTTTTTCAAGGTCGGTTATAGTGTATTATAACGATATTGCAAAATATTATTAACCCATTTCTCTATGTTCAGTTTTTTTAAATTTAAATTTTGAAAAAATTGTTCTATCAGAAATGTCATGGAGATGAATACGACTTGTGTCGAAATATTCTCAATCATATAATTTCTTCTAAAATAAGTTACTAACATCCATTTCTGTTACAGAAACCATCCTCCTATACTTATTACATCCAAGGGCATACAGTAATTCGGCTGCAATAACTAAGAACATCATAAATTATCAATTGCGGAAACAGGTGCTGCTGCCCTAAGTATTTAAAGAGGACATTAACTATCGGTAAAATGTTTCTGGTCCACCAGGACCCCAGATAAGTAACTTTTCATGAATCTAATTTTATATATTATTGAAAATAATTTATATATATATATATATATATATAAATATATATATATATATATAATATATATAACTATATATATATAACTATATATAGATAATATATATAACTATATATATATATATATATATATATATATATATATATATATATATATATATATATATATATATATATATATATATATATATATATATATATATATATATATATATATATATATATATATATATATATATATATATATATATATATATATATATATATATATATATATATATATATATATAAACTTCTCGACCAGAAATTACGATTTATATCTTATTTCATGGGAACGAGCAAATGAAGTATTTTATTTTTATTTTCATTTAATAGCTGGCTGATAGCGAGCCCAGCAATCGTATATCGTCCCCTTAAAGAGTGGATATATTCGAATTTCAAATCGAATTTTCGAAATGTCATTCCGCATTTAAGAGACGATTGATTGTGATTTTTTTCATTGTTTTTGCTTAAATTTGTCTTTAATAAAGACATTTTATTTTGGTTTGCAAAAGGATACGCTTTGTTTTTGAGATGTGGATGAAGGGTGATCGTTCGCTAGCGATAAAGGGATCCCATTAAACCTACAGTGTACCGTCGAAAGTGGTACTCATCCAAGAATACATCTCGTTTAAACAATAAGCATTTCCCAGTCCAGTCCGGGAAAACCTTCCAGCTATGTAAGTGGCTTTTATTATTTTTATTTTTTCATCAAAGTGTCATCCTTTAAACGAATTCTTTAAAAAAAGATTTTACAAAAAACCAATCAAATATTAACAATATTATACAATTTTATCTTATGTTTTGAACTCTTGTAAATATCATATAGCCTTAAGTATAAACTTCTCGACCAGAAATTACGATTTATATCTTATTTCATGGGAACGAGCAAATGAAGTATTTTATTTTTATTTTCATTTAATAGCTGGCTGATAGCGAGCCCAGCAATCGTATATCGTCCCCTTAAAGAGTGGATATATTCGAATTTCAAATCGAATTTTCGAAATGTCATTCCGCATTTAAGAGACGATTGATTGTGATTTTTTTCATTGTTTTTGCTTAAATTTGTCTTTAATAAAGACATTTTATTTTGGTTTGCAAAAGGATACGCTTTGTTTTTGAGATGTGGATAAAGGGTGATCGTTCGCTAGCGATAAAGGGATCCCATTAAACCTACAGTGTACCGTCGAAAGTGGTACTCATCCAAGAATACATCTCGTTTAAACAATAAGCATTTCCCAGCCAATATCCAAAACCAATCAAATATATATATATATATATATATATATATATATATATATATATATATATATATATATATATATATATATATATATATATATATATATATATATATATATATATATATATATATATATATATATATATATATATATATATATATATATATATATATATATATATATATATATATATATATATATATATATATATATATATATATATATATATATATATATTCTTTTTAGAATTGATCAATAAGATGATTATAAAGTAAATAATTATAAAAGCCACTTACATCGTGACGAAGGATTCCCTTGATCGGATTCGGGAATGCTTTAGGTGTTAACGAGAATGATGAATGCCTCTCACTTGCGGAAAGAGATTACTTAAACCTACTCCTCTTTCCGCAAGTGAGAGGCATTCATCATTCTCGTTAACACCTAAAGCATTCCCGAATCCGATCAAGGGAATCCTTCGTCACGATGTAAGTGGCTTT
>OX155964.1:23989275-24199240 GCA_944548615.1 Micropterix aruncella | reverse complement strand
AACTACAACGGGCGAACCCGTCACCTCAGGAACTTTAAACGATATTAGATCGTTCTGTCTCCCGTGAGGTGAGTGTAGACGACAGGATAAAACAGTCAACCGTCTAGTTAATGCCACATGCCCGTAAGAAGCCAACTTTTCCCGCTCTATATGAGACAGTACTGTTTCCAGACTCCTCCGGTTGTCGGTCAGAATGGTACAGCGTACAGCGGGCGAGGTCGTCACCTCAGGAAGTTACCACCACCACGCCCTTACTTCCAACTGCGACCAGATTAGTCGCTCCAGTCTCTCGATTGGTTACGAGTTCGAGGTCGCTTGCGCGGTCCTCTCCCTTGCGAAGCGGTGAAACTGTGTACACCGAATCTATCGCGGACCACGGCATCCTTTGCCCGGCTGTTCACCCAGGATCGGGTAGCCGATGGTCGTTTCAAGAGCAGTCGCCGTAAGGTCCGCAAACACCCTCGCTCTATAGGAAACAGTACTGCTTCCAGACTCCCCCGACTGTTAGTCAGAGTGCGCAATCGATTGGCTTATGCCGCGCGGTGTGCAGGCCGTCCAAGAGCGCCAGAAGGTTGATTCCCAGGGGAAACTGACCATAGGGCCAGAGTCCTACCCAGGCTCGCACTTCATGCGTGGAGGCCGTCGGATAGGTGTTGACCCGTGAGTGTGACCAACCCTGAACAGATTGGGTCTTCGTCGCCAACTCAGCAAAGGCCTATTAACCCCCCGGTGCGCAAACAGTCAAACAGAAAATTGACTCTTGGGTGAAACTGGCCCGCAGGCGAGAGTCCTACCCGGGCTCGCACTTCATACGTTGTGGCCGCCGGATGGGTGTTGATCCGTGAGATTGACCGACCCTAAACAAATTGATCTTAGCGGCCAACTGCAACAGGGCCCATTAGCTAACTTCAGAATAAAATAATTTCATTTATTTTTTATCCTAGCAACGAAGAAGCACGAAAACGATTGCGAATCCGTAGAGTAAAACGGCATACAGCCTCCCGCCACCGGAATAATTCCCGTCTGCCGCGAATTTGAGCCGTGCGCCTACCACATAGGGTACTTTATACGGGGCGGCCGGTCAGCCGGTTGCGACGCGTGCGCCTGCTCCCCGCTTTATGAATAATTCATGGCGCTTCGCCTCCCACCAAAACCGGCCGCCGCTATCGGGTGACCGGGCGCGCCGCTGCCGCCGCCGGCGCCGAACCTGCTTTAATGCGGTTTGCAGCATTTCAAATTCAAAAAAATAGGACTGTCTGTAAAATTTTAAACTGGGGCACGTGAGTCAATTACTGCGACGGTACACTAGACGTGATCTATTTGGAATCAGAGTTATGAATATTTAGATAGCCCAGATATGAAAGCTTTTGTAGCGAGTAGTGATTCGCTTTAATTAGGAGTGTTACCCTAATTATCAGAATAACATAATTGAAAAGAAGATAATAATATGAATACGTTATTATAACACTTTTTTTATTTTTTTTTATTTAGGTAAAAACAGTCATATACATTTGTGTGAAAATAATACATAATACAAATAGACCTATTATTACCTTTAATTACTACAAAACATTATAAATAGTAGCAAAGGGATAATTACACTAATAACTTATTAAACCAAGCAACCAAACCAACTAATGCAACCATAAGAACAAAAAGTTTTACTTAAAAAAAAAAACAAATTAAACTATAAGCTAATGCAACAACAAATCGCCTATTACTTCTTAAAACTAACCAACGTGTCGGAAAATATGTCGAGGTCATTCGAAACTTTATTATAATGTAAACATGACCGTCTGAAAAGGTATTTTTCGCATAGCTCGTGTGAAAAGAGGGTATATAAAATGTATCTTTTGAACGAGAAGAGGGAGACCGAGACCTTAAATATGGTTATTTAAGATTTTATATAGGAAGATATTGCCTAAGAAGGCACGTCTTGCATACAAAAAGTGTACTTTGTGTTTTGTCGCTCTCTCTGCATAATCTGTAGACATGTTACCTGTCCGAAAGTCCAATGATTTTAAGAATTTCTTTTGCACCCTCTTAATCCTATCTAAATGAACAGCATATTGGGGATTCCAAACTACGCTTCCGAATTCTAGAATTCTACGAACGTATGCATTGTAGAGTACTTTGAAAGTTTCGCCTCTGGTGAAAGGTTTACCTATGCGCAGAATCATCACTACATAATATTACATGACAGCATACATATTTACATCACTACATATTACACCATTATTACTACACACTACAATTGATTTATTACTACCAATATGCTCGAATATTCTTCTCAAATACTCCCCGTCCAATACGTCCCCTAGCTATAATGTTCACGTAAAGAGAATTGAACGTATTCAAAATGTGTTCTTGAAACATTTGAAATATCACTCCTTTTGGTCCTTTCCTAACTACGATGAAGCAGCTACCTTCCATGTGCTTCAATCATTACAATCAAGAAGAAAATCAGGTGCAGATGTGGTATTTTTCCCTAAATTGTTGACAGGTTACATTGATGGTTCTGATCCTAGTGGAATGGTATCTTTTCGTGAACCATCGCGACTCACACGCCAAACGGAGTTATTCCATCCGCAGGTTAGCACTAATTATGCACAAAACTATTTTCTGTACCTATAGGGTATATAAAATTTTTAATACGCAGCTCGACGATAATGGCGTATTTAATACGTCATCTATCGCTCTTAAGAAAGCAATGATTAATGACGGTGTTGACACATCATTGTTATCGCAATAAATAAAATGCAAACGGAGCTGCCATGGAATTTACCGACCAAAAATGGGGCCATCATATATATATATATATGTATATATATATATACATATATATATATATATATGATATATATATATATATATATATATATATATATATATATATATATATATATATATATATATATATATATATATATATATATATATATATATATATATATATATATATATATATATATATATATATATATATATATATATATATATATATATATATATATATATATATATATATATATATATATATATATATATATATATATATATATATATATATATATATATATATATATATATATATATATATATATATATATATATATATATATATATATATATATATATATATATATATATATATATATATATATATATATATATATATATATATATATATATATATATTTGTTTTTTTTTACACTTCTAGGAGGTGATGGGTGGATTCCGGACTGACGACCGGCGGTGGTAGGTTTAGGACAGCTGTCTTGCCACATGTGAGCGTTCATCTTACCACCCATTCACTCCCTCTTCGAAGCCATAGAATTTGAGATGCAGACATCGCGGTTTTAGATATTTTTTTTAGAAAGGAGTTGATTATTTTCCTGGAGAGACCAAGATCTTTAAAAAGGTGAAACAAAGATTTAGCTGGCAGGCCACCAGCGCCTACTTCCACCGCGTGAAGGTGAACAGTGAAGCCGTTCCGGGTGATGGCATTTGCGAGGTCATGGTATTTATTTAATTTGTACTCGTGGTCTTTTGGGATATTTGATTCCCATGGAATCATATATAATATAATATTAATAATATGTATTCAAGAATATATTTAAATAATATGTATGACATATTTTAGAACGTGTATTCACATACAATTTTAATTAATTAATATGACTCCTCCCAGCTTAGTTCCCACCTCCCTCTATGTGTCTTTATTCTTCAGAAAAAAATATGCTAAGTTTTTAAATTATAATTGTTTAATTGGAAATATGTAAAAAGCTATATTTTTGAGGCTTAATAATGTTGTACCAAATGTAAACAGCTGTATGATTCTTAAACAATAATAAAAAAATAATAAAATAAAATAAAAAATAAATAACTAAATATACAGTTAGAATAATAAGACAAAGGCCTAATATTTTATGTGACTAAAGTTTTATTTAATACTCGATCTTTAAACAATCTTAAAACATCTCAATAAAAATCGTATATCGCGGTCGCGGTTGCGCACGCGGCTCCCGGCAAGCGGTCGCCGGTCGCCCCGGCCTCGCGTCTCCTGACATTTTTTTTTTTTTTTTTATAGTCTCGCACCCCAAGCGGTCGCGGCTTTGGCAAGCGGTCGCCGACCGCCCTGGCCTCGCATCTCCTGACAGCAGTCTCGTGCGCCGGGCAATCGCGGCAGCTCACGAGTCTCCGACAGTATAGCGGTGTCGACTACAACGGGCGAACCCGTCACCCCAGGCTGGTATAACGGTATAGATCGTTATTTCAGCCGTGAGATGAGCGTAGAAGACTTGAGGACAAGACAATCTCCTGTCTAGTTCCGTACTAGACAATTTACTGTCTAGAGACCGACGCCTTACGGCGAGCCACCGGGAAAGATATCCAGCGGGCAGCCTCACCCCCTAACTACCAGTTTCGGCAAGATATCTCTGTCTGGAAATAACCTTCAGTATACCTCCGTCCTCCCGACTGGTTACGGGTCCGAAGTCGCTTACGCTACCTCTACCTGTTGTATTACAGCGGTAATTCAGTTTGTGTTTATCTTGGACTGGCCCAAGGTCATTTTAAGAATGACATGACAACAGGTCAACATCCACCCCCGCTGCTTAGGATACAGTATATCTCCATAGTCTCCAGACCCCTTCGGCAATTAGTCAGAATGCACAACCGATTGGCTTCGCCGACCGGTGCGTACACCGTCCAGTGGCGCCGGGATGCAACCCCGGCGGGAGAAACCGGTCCACCAGCTCTGAGGCCTGAGACACGGGAGTCTTACCCGGGGTAGCCTTCCACTCGAGGAGGCTTCTGAATAGGAGCTGAATCGTGAGTTGAGCCGATCCGAGAACAAAATGGATCTTGTGGCCCAAGCTGCACGAAACCGTTTACCACCACGAGTCTCCGGCAAGCCGTCCCCGGCCGCCCTGGCCTCGCGTCTCCAAACCACACCGGACACAGCCAGTAGTGAACTTCAATCGAGTCCAGCCAGTGGGCTGGACACCTATTAAGCCAAAAATAAGACGCAGAACGCATTGTTGGGTAAATCCTTAGGCCCACACAGGTCTTGCGCACCTCAGTAGGTAGATATTTTTTTAAGCTATTGCATAGCTTTTATCGCGGGCCTAGCAGCGCGGCGACCGAATGAAGAAATTTCTTAACAAAAATTAATGATTTTAAACTGATAATTACGTCCAAACGAGTACTGCTTACGATTCGAAAAAAATATATGTTAAACAAGAACATTTTTATAATATTCTTAGCTTTGAATATTTTACATTTTGTTTATATTACATAGTGTAATTGATTTGTGAAATTAGGTCTAACCGAACACTAAAACGACTACTACGCAAATACTATCAGGCGTATTATTATGAAACCTGCACCATTTTAAAGATAATTTAATTCTCTATCTTTTTGTCTACGATTTTTTTCGAATAATCCGTTTTTTTTGCTATATCGAATAAAAAATTCGTGCTGCGGCGATCTATCGGAAGACGTTTAAATTATTCCGAATCATTTGCTTCCGCAGCCGCAAATGATTCAGATTAATTTCAACGTTTTCCGATGGAGCGCAGTTATCTGATATCAGAAAAAATATAATAAATAAATAATTATAATTGCATAAGTTGTTAAAAATGCTATGCAATAGCTTTACCGCGGCAGTTCCCGAGTGCCACACGTATTTTTTTATTTTAGGTTCTCACCGGCCTTGCATGCCGCCAGTCTAGGACGCCCGCGCTCTCGTACTCACGTGTGCTGCCAGCCTGCCGCTGTGTAAAATCAACGATAATGGCTACGAAATTTAAATTGAAAATGAATCATATAATCGCTTTTTCTTGCCTATGCTTTTTAGGTTACCTACCTGCATAATTTTCCAGTTACCTTTTCCTTGTTACCTGACTAATAAATATGTAAAAATAAATGAACTGCTTTTTTCCAAGCATGTTCCTTTTTTAGTTAGTATTTACGGCATCTACATAAACTTACTAAAGTATAGGTATTTTGGAAAGTTGTTACAAGCGATGATTATTGTATTACACGAAGTCAGCACCAGGTCATGTATTCTGTTAATCCTTCAGGCCTCGGTCCCTCAGCCGATTGACAAGTTGAGGTACCAAAAAAATTCAGTAAAAATTAATAAAAACATTGAATTATGACACTGTCTCACCAAAACATTAATTACTGCCAAACCACTGTACCCGTAATTAAAATAAAACATATTAACATAATAAAACATAATAAAATAAAACAAATTAAATTAAAATTAAATTAAAACGGGGCCGTCACGCTGAATCGTGTTGTGGCCGAAAGCGGCCAATTGGGGCTCTAGGGGATAAAGTTTAATTTTCGAAAATGACTATAAACCAAAAATACATAAATTTACATTTCCATTTCTACCATGATGGGCTGACCACCTATAGATTGGTATGTATAGTGACAGCCATTTAGTACGCTAAATTTGTCTACAGTTTATTCGATTTAAATGGGCCATAGACAAATTAGGCAAGCATTTTTTTTTGAAAAATGGGATTCCAGGGCTTGCGATGTTCTACATTTTTTTTACTATGCCTATAGACGACATGAATGGTGACAAGAGTGACAAGCAACAGGGAGAAAAGAAAAAAATAATTACGTGCTTGGGTAGACAAAACCCATACCAGGATAACAAAAAATAAAATTCCTCTCATAGTACCTGTAAAACTCCTATAAGAAGCCTGTCAAAGTGCAACAATTTAAAACCATACATTTGTATTTATTCTAGCAGCCCGGCTGAGCTCGTTTGAACGAGAGAACGAAATAAAAGGCGTCTCTTTTTTGCCAGAGCCAATGATCGACGACCGGAAACAAGCGGGCGTGCCACTGGCGTCGCTATATTACGCTCGCTTCAACGAAAAAAACGGAAACGAAAATGACAATGAGGAAACAGCACCTGCGACGGACAATGCCATTGCGAAAGATGCAGCGTTGGCGATCGTTAAAATTGAATTGAATGCACGATGCTACTAAGCTTTACAATTAAAATGGAACGCTTATTTGTTAAAGGAAAAAAAAATACCGTATTTTTCTAATATATTATTATTGATTATACATACTACTAATGTAATGTTACCCGGCGAAGCTCAAGTATCCGTTTCCTTACTGCTCCCACTCCTTCTTCTCTCCCCCCCCCCCCACACCCCCAATTAACATAGGTAATTGTCGTTCCTTCGACTCTCGAATTTATAAAATTTTCATGGCGATCGGTTCAACGGTATAGAAGTTAACCTGATGCAGCGCCGTCTAGTGGCAAGTTACAGCAACGTGGATAGCGCGAAAATATTATCCGTGCTCAAATACATATATCTACAAATTTTCATGGCGATCTGTTGAACGGTATATAAGTTAATGTACTGCAGCGCCACCTAGTGGCGAGTTACAACAAAGTGAATAGGGCGAAAATATTATGCGGGCTCAAATGTCTATGTATACCAATTTTCATGGCGATAGGTTGAGCGGTATATAATTCGATGTGCTGCAATGCCATCTGATGGCAAGTTACAATAAAGTAAATAGCGGAATAATATTTCGCGTTCTCAACTGTCCATGTATGCCAATTTTCATGGCGGTCGGTTGAGCGGTATAGAAGTTAATGTATTGCAGCACCGTCTAGTGGTAAGTTACAACCAAGATAATATCATTAAAACCTTCTCAATGAATTATCTTCCCAACTTTCATAGTGATCGGTCAAACGGTTTTATTATTATTTTACTATTATGGTTAAATTTAATTATTTTACTATTATTAGTAAACGAAGAATACTCTAACATATACATCGATGATTTACCTATTAGAGTATAATATCATATGTGTGTGTACTCAGAGTTCTAAATTAACCCGGCGTGAGTGAGGTCGGGTATGTCATATGCGATATTTTTTTAAACGCTATTGTTATTGTTGTCATGCAAATCCCGCTGTCACAGTAGCTGTAGGGAAGAGAGTGTAAGAGAGTGGAGGGCGAGGTGCAGTTTTGAATTTAGTGTCGCGCCGGCGTAAGCGGATGATATTCGTTTGCAAAAGTAGCTCAGGTATAAACGTTTTTTATACGTCAAACCCGATCTCGCAGTCAGTGTTACATTTTTGAGTTGACAGTTTATAATTTATAGTTATTTATAGTATCGTTTGGATTATTTTTATATTTCTCAATATGTCTTATAATGAAAATATTTATGAGAAAACTGTTTTATGTGCGGATATTGTGCTGATTTGTAAGTATAATTATGGTGCTGTGCTGCTTGGTCTCGTAAGAGTTTTTAGTTATTTTTTCTATTTTTATAATAAGAATATACTACGGTTATGTTGATTTACGAAAGAAGTTAGAATTTTGTTAGAATTTTTATTAAAAAATATTAAACTACTGAAACTTCTTTTATTCAATGAAAATGTAGATGCTTAGTTATTTCAATAAAAAACGCTTGTGGAGCTTGAACCTAGTATTTTATTTAGTCATATTTTTGCATGGATTCTATTATTAATATCTCAAGTAAAAAGTACTGGATACATAATTATAGCCTCACGCCGGGTTAATTATTGCATATGGGCTTCTAAAAACTATGTGCCACCAAAACTATTATAATATAAAAAAAAACAAAAAAATGATCTTTTGTACGGAGTGATAGGAAATTAATTAACTAAACATAAAGTAACAGCAAAAAGAAATAAAAGTAAATGTTTTAAAGTTATCATGAAAAAAATTAAAAATAAAAAATCAATTAAAAATAATTTCAGAATAAAATAAATGAAAAATAATTTTAGGATATAAAATATTTTCTTAAAATACAATAAAGTACATTGTTAAAAAATATTTACTGTGTTTCTTTGGAACACCCCTTGCATTTAAAGAAACAATCGATTGCTATTGAATCGTTGAATTGCGAAGGCAATACTAGGACTCTCAAATTAAAGTAAGAATGAGTATGTGAAATTTTAAAAACTCCTACTAAATATTATTATATTTTTCATTACAATCACATTACATTGCCATTTATTTATAATAATCTCAACATTCCCTTTAAAAAAACCCGTCATCCTGCCATCTAAAAATCTGTTCACCGCGGCGAATAAACTGCTTCATCATCTTTATATTTCTAGCCTCTCAGATATTTTTTCAATATCAGAAATAGGTAAACATCACTAGCAGCGAGGTCTGTTAAATATGGAGGATGTTCAATTATTTTAAAGCCAGCATCTTACATAGCAGAAGTAGCAAATATGAACTTGTGCGCCGGGGCGTTATCTCGGCGAAACAAAAAGACTTTCCTGAGTTTGTCTCGTAGTTTTTATTTATTTATTTGCGGTTTTCTTGTTTGTTCTGTGTATAAAGTCCAAGTAATAGTAGATCTTGATTGAGGTACTCAATCCTCTTTATCCCTCGACTGTTACGGAAAGGATAGCTCATGATCTTACCGGCGGATAGAATTCCTTGAATTTCTAAAGGGTTGAAGATGACGGTCTTTTCCAAGTCATAGACTTGATTTGAATCGGTATCATATTGGTTATGGTTATGTTTCTTCTTCACTCCATTTAAATCGAGCGAGAAACGGTCTAGGTCTTATTGTATCGATTCCAATGTGCTTGAGCAAATACTCAGTCTGGTTTATTTTCGAAGGTCGGTGAGCATTCTGGGTATCCATCGCGCAAATACCTTTTTCATCCCTAACCGGACATGAAAAATGCTACGCTTTCTGCCTACCAAAATCTTTACTTCTTTAGCAATAAATCGCATCATTACAAGATATTCTACTAAAATAATGTTAATAATATTATTAAACATTTCTTCGGCCACTACCGTCGCAGGGAGAAAGGGCCATTTTGGTGAACATTTTTGACGCTTAAACTCCGCACACTAACACTCTAATCTTCCTCGAAGTCCTAAAAAACTTGTTCCGTAATGATAAAAATCAAGCACAAATACTTAACTACAGCGCCAACTGCAGTTTTCTCTATTTTCGCCAATACGCAACAAGCCACAAATAAATGATATATATTTTAAAAATAAACGAAATTTAGTAAGTATTATATACAAGTAGTTATATTCTATTTGATATTTTAGCTATGTGAAATGGGAGACTATCACGGTTGTTTAACATTAAAAATAAGATAAAAAACGAATTTACCGTGTGAAGTTTGTAGCACCTGAGGTTTCGGCGAAGTTGCAGCCTTATATGTCTACCAGATTTTATGTCTTATTTCTAAGGAGTATATACCTTATTCTCATATACATTAAACCTTATTATATTCTATAAAATGTTGAATTGCAATATTGGATAAAGGTTTCCGGGCTGGAATCCAGTAATAAATAATTGAGTGGATTTTTTTGGGGGCCTTCTATAATATGGAGCTCTAGAACCTCGGATCAAAGCTCTAGTTCTATAGGATCATGTTCATAAAAGTATACTGGCGAGATTAGGCTTCGATGACTTTTATTATCTCTTGCGTATATCAATACAATTATTTTTTCTAAATGTAATTCTCAAAAAATAAGTTATGAGGTTTTAAGCCATAAGCTGTTAATAAACATATAAAATAATAATTACAATGTCATCTGTACGCTACTACTCATAATAATGAGATAATATTTCGGCAATAATATGGATAAGTAGGATATAAATGATTTTGCCGCGTGAATTTTGTAGCAACCGACGTTTCGGCCACGTTGCAGCCGCTGTTGTCTAGGGTAGAATACCCTAGGGTAAACTACCCTAGGGTAGACTGTCCAATATACCCTGGACAACGGCGGCTAAAACGTCGCCGAAACGTCAGGTGCTACAAACTTCACGCGGTAAATTCGTTTCTATCCTATTTATAATGTCAAACAATGGCGATAATTTTCGATCGCATAAAATGGATAAGTTTTCATATTCCTAATCTAATAATAATAATAATAATAGTTAAACGCTTTATTTGCTTTAACAAAAAGGCGAGCTTATTGCCTAACAGTAATATCTTGCAGCTAACCTTAACCTAGTGGAATAACATGTGATACGGTAAAAATAAACTAATAAATTAAATTTTAATCATTTAAATTCAGCAGGAAAACAAAACAACAAATTTAGGAAAAAACAAACAATAAACCTATACGCAGGGGACGGAAAAAATAGGGAAAAATAAGGAAAAGTTTATGAGCCTGGGTTCAAGTGTTCTTTGAGCCTGCGTTTGAAGCAAAACAAACTAGGTGCTATCCTTATACGCGTGGGTAAAGCATTCCAGAGACGAGTTCCACGTACAGAGAAGGAGTGCTAGAAGAAATCACTACTGTGACTAGGGATCGAGAGCAGTAGGTTGTCTTCAGATCTCAGAGGGCGCCCGTGAGAAGATAGAGGTTTGAACCTACTTATAAGATAGTTCGGAGCGGCCCCCTTCAGGATTCTGAAGAGCAAACCTAGGACTCTTGTATTTCTCCTTTCTCGGGTCGTCAGCCAGTGAAGTCTCCTTCTGTACTCCGTAATATGGTCAAACTTTCTTAGGTCGTAAATGAATCGAATGCAGACATCATATTCTTCTTCTCGATTTTATTATATTTTATTTCTATGTGGTGGCTAGCCCAGGTTGTCGCTGTTATCTTCTTACACCGGCTTGAAATTTTAACGTTTTCATAATTTTACAGTAGCGCATAAATCGCAAAAGAGCCGAAGGCGAGTCCTCTCGTTGGCCGGCCAAAGAAGCAATTGATTGCTATTGAATGGTTCAATCGGCAGGGCGCGGGGCGGGCCAAGTAATGAAAGCAAATCCGCGGCGTATCGTCCGATCGGACGTCGGGCGGCGCGGCGGCGGAAAAAAGCGTAGCGGCAAACTGGTCGGATTAATTGTGATTTATTAGGGTGGAGCGCGTTGCAAATCGGCTTCCTTCCACCTTCCTATCAATTAATGCCCGTCGCTGCCTCTTTTTTACACTCATCTCCCAACGGGGTGCGGGAGAAGCGACGCTCGTTACGGGACTTGTAAAGCCAAACAAGGAATTTGTCATCGGAATTTTGAAAATGTTGTAAGTCTTTGTTAGTTGGTTGGTAATTTGTGAATAAAACCGAAATGTAGCATCGTCGTAGCAATATTATAGCAGCGTTATTTTGTAGTTATGTATTTACATGCACTTGTTATTATTAAAGTCAGCATCATATCAAATATTAAGTAATAATAGCCATTTTGTAGCAAAATCGTAGAACTATCTTCTCAGTATCGTGACAACGTCGTAGGAGATCGCAGCAATTTTGGAAATGTTACAAGTCTCTGACTGTGTTATTTGGTTGGTAAATTGTGAATAAAACTGCAATATAGCATCATCGTTGAACCGTCGTAGCAATATTGTAACAGCATTATTTTATAGCTTTGTTTTTACATGCAAGTGTCATTGTTAGAGTCAGCATCGTATCAAATATTAAGTAATAATAGCCATTTTGTAGCAACAACGTAGCAACGTCGTAACACTATCTTATCAGTATCGCGAGAACATCGTAGGAGAGTCGCAACAATTTTGTAGCTGTCAGCGCCCTTTTAAAATGGTTTTAATTGATGAATGAAATGTATTGGATTTTTACCACTTTTCTAGAATTTTGAAAAAGCATGGCAGAATACTGATATTACGAAGATCACTAGTAGCATTAGTAACCGATAGTTTCTTGGTATTAGGTCATTTTTATAATTTAGACCTTTTTACGGGCGTCTAACATCATCCATCCAGCAAAGAGGAGGGCAGCCTTGTGGTCTAAAATTGGGTCCTCACCTATAAAGTTGCCGTTTTAGAAAGGAAATTTAGGGTACAAAAATATATATTTAATTAATAGAAATATTGACCCCTATTATCAAAGCAGAGTTTTCATTTTAATGGGAGTTACTTAATTCCAATATTGTAAAACTGCCGTGGACCAATGAAAACTTTGAAAGCATTTTTCACCGACTCTTTAAATTTGATTTTTTGTGTTGTAAAAAGTTATTTATTCTGAAAAGAAAATGCTCTGTTTAAGCATGGTCTGGCAAGTATAATGGGTGACCAAGAGTCTCCAGCCACAACTACTGCGACTTTGCGATTGTTTGAAGTGAAATCTGTGCTTATGTTTTGTCATGCAGAAGCAGTGGCGATGAGTGATTGACCAGGCTCGATTATTTAATCACGAGCTTCTCCGTCATTGTTTGCTGTTCTTAATATAACATAATTACGGTAACTGTATAGCCAGATTGCAGGAAGCTGTAATAGAAAACACCGGCACTGGATCTCATATGTGAAAATAATGCAAATTTTCAACTTTACCATGGTTGCACAAACAAAAATATTTGAGCAAAAACAAACGACGAAAGGACAAATAAACAACTGATTCTTAAAATAGAATAACATGGTCTTGAAATAAAATTTATTTCAATTTAAAATTTCAACTCAAACCCAAGTTAGCTAAGTTCAAAATGGCCAGTGTGGAAAAACAGCAAAACATAGGCAAAGACCAATTATTAATACTATTCAGTCAGAGCAGCGCATTTAGCATTTTCTGTCCAGAAGGGACACGGTGGGGTATTTCCCATTTCGGCACTTCGAACGTGTAATTGGATATTACGTAAGGGTTTTTATTTTACCGAGGGTTACCCTGGACCAAAATGATTTTGTTTATAGCTAATATTTACAAATTCTTATGTATTGTTGAGCTCTGATTCTGAAAATGTAATCAGAAATTCTTTATCGGCCTTAGGTTTTGCAATTGCCCTTCTTACTTCTCTATAAAGTACATGGACACATACTATGCAAGTGCAATATATGTGACATAATTAATGTATATTTAGCAATAATTATATTGCCATTTAAACTGTATAATAATTTATTTCTGTTTACTAATATCTTTGACAGATAAGTTTTTCATGTCAAGTATACTGTTTTTTTTGTTCAAGCAATTAATCGTGAAGAGAGTGGATTTCAGTTCCTAAAAAGTAGGTTCACCAAAGTTAAGTGACGCTAAAATTAATATAAAAACTAATTAATGATATTAAATTTGTAGACAGTTTGAATGACTGTGAGGTTGCTGCTTGGAAATCTTTTTAAAATATTTTTAAAAACCCGGATAACTACAAAGATTTTATATTTGAGTTTCTTAGATTTTTTCCAACCAATCTCGGAACTGTGAGTGATGAACATGGTGAACGCTTACACCAGGAAATATCCACCATGGAGACAAGCTACTTAGGAAAGTGGAACACAAGATTTCTGGCTGACTATTGCTGGAATCTGGACTGATTTACCACCAGTACACTACGCTAGAAAATAGAAACGTAGCACATTTTAGGTAAGTTGAAATTGCAGGAATGTATAATAAACGTTTTAAATTAAATCGTTACTCCAACAAAATATGTCCGTTAGAAAGAAACTATTTACATATTTGAAATTAGCGTCGAAAATTCTGTAAGATTCAGCTTTTATCATTATTGTAACAAACAAATACCAAAATTTTGTTGTCCAGTGTTAATCTAATTAATATTATGCGCTAAAATTTAAGTACAACTTTTCTGTATTAGACCATTATTACATGGGCATACTGAAAGTTTCTGGAACTGGCTACTTTAATAAAACGTAATAAAATAATACTGGCCACATAATAAAACAAATAGAAAACTAATTGCGAAATTTGAAAATGGAACTCTCTGGGAACATGTTACTTTTTGACTTGCGAGATTGTCATTTTGAAAACTGTGTCGGAAATACAATGAATTTAACTTGAGAAAATTTTACGATTTTCGCTGCGGCTTAAGTCAGTTAAAGAGTTGCCAGATACTTTTATTGGCATTTGGCGATGAAGCCCCATTTCGTAGCTCTGTGTATGCGTTATTCAGTAAGTTAAGACGTCACTGACAGAAAACAATATTAGTTTCGGTAACCGCAGTTGCTGGTCGACCTTAACGTACATTATCGTGGAGATGATTACGTCCACGTATAAACTCACTGAATCACGCATACAAAGAGCTACGAAATGAAGTATGTATTTAATTAATCGAATAAATAAATAAATGAAAATAGGGCTCGCCATATATCTCGGAATAATTGGACAATTATTCCGAGAACGAAATAATTCGGTCTGTCTCCAGACCCTCCAGACACAAAGCGGGTTCGCGTGAAAAATAGCCGCCGACTTTATAAAATTTTCGGGGCGCAATTATGACGACGCCGATCAACTATGCGGGCGTCGAAATAAAATCGCCCATGAAATTAAACGTCTAGACAGTTTTGGTTATGATAGACGTTCGCAATTTGTTCTTCATTCGCGACCATCAATGCGAATCTCGCTCAATTTTCTCCATTCGCTCCTAATTACTCCGCGCTTCTCAGAAAATTTTAATTCACTCGTAACGTTTCTGGCGGGACGAGCAATTTGATAATCCCCTGTCTGGATTGTGATTTAGCTGTAATTGTAATTTATTGTAATATAACGTCTTATTAATGTTGGTGGTAGCTACAATTAGCGAGGGCAGAGCGAGACGGCGCATATCGTTCTGCTGCTACTAAGTATTCGATCACATTAAGGCGACGACTATTGTAAACGGCTTCGGGCGATTGGGCGGAGCCAACGCGTGATAAGAGAACTGGAAACGCCGCGCGGCCGATAGCGGCTTGTAGAGTGACCATACGTACGAAAATAGTGTACGTTCAAGATTTTAAGGTATTAAATAAATAAAAGTACGTAATGTGAAATAATAATCGGATTTGTATTGTAATCATTCTCTTATTGTTAGAAAATTTGGTAAACAAGAATTACGTAATTACGTAAACAAAAACGCCCGCAATTAGCAAAAAAACATAGGATAAAGGTAATAAAAAACATAGGATAATGAACTAGTCGATCCTAGGCATACGAGGAATATGATCATTAGAGACCCCTCTTATATAGTTAGTGCTATACAGGGGTGCAAATAGAAAAGGGATGAGGAAAAAAAACAAGAAACGAAAAATTACGATTTTGAATGAAGTCAATAAAGACGAAGACACGATTCGTAATCAAAGTCCTGGTATAGTAGCTGAATCGGCAAAAGGTGTTGTGGCGCTGCGTCCCTGGTCATCATTTTGGGACTGAGGCCTTGTGAGGTGGATATTCATCCCCAGTCGAGAGGGTCCAGTCCGGCTCCCAGCCATTTCTGCACCTGGAACAGAATTGACAGTTGAAGAGAAAATGACGAAAGACAATTTATATGTTTAGAAATATAGTGTATAGAGTAGAGCTGTATACGAGCTGTATAAGAACGATTTAATTTGGTACCTGATAGTAGGTAGGTGCGGTAGAATTGACGAGTAGCCTCTCTTGTACTCAACCTGGAAAAACATTTTCATCTTCCCTTGTCCGAAGAAGCAAGATGCCGAGTCACACCCACTGAAGGTGTGGATGAAAAAAAAATCTTCGGTTTTGATGTTACGTTGAAGAGGTGATTCTGGAATGTATCACATCTGCAGCATTGTGTGTTACACGTTTCTTGAAATAAAACCTCACGATGGCGTGAGATCCCAGTGAGGATTATAAATAAGTCGATGTCCTCGCCAGCGTCTAAAACTATATCATAGGAAGAGGCGAAGTGACAGCTGTAGTGATTATGAGCCTATCAGCATCTTCCTCAGAATGCAGTAACCGAATGTTATGCTTTTCCTTTCTCGTTTTCAGCAGGTCGGTGAAACGAATTTTACTTTGTCGTTTGATAAGAAATTCTCTTGTGAAACCTAAGCCTTAGTATTTTCATCAAATATTATTTCCGGAGATTTCAGAGCTCTTCGTGCCTTTTTATGTAGGATCTGTTGGGTATCCATCGAAAACTACTGCCACGATTGAGCCGTAATAAGCAGTGGTGCACTGGGTGTATATTTTGTCAGCTATTGAAACAAATGATGAGCTTCGACACATATGTGTGTGTGGTGTGTGTGCGTGTGTGTGTTTGTGCATGTGTGTGTGTGTGTGTGTGTGCGGTGTTCGTGTGTGCATTTGGGTTTTTCGATTGGTAACTGAATTTAAAACTCATCAAAAATCAGTACTTTTTCAGCAGCTATACCAGGACTTTGATCATGAAGTGTGTCTTCGTTTTTATTGACTTCATTCAAAATAGTCATTCTCCGTTTTTTTGTCTGTGTTTTTTTCTTTTCTTTTTCCTCTTCCTTTTTCCTTTTGCGCCCCTCTATAGCACTAACTATATAAGATGGGTCTCTAATTATCATATTCCTCGTATGTCTAGGATCTACCAGTTCAGGAAGCATACAATCTGTGTAAAACTTAATCAACTTATTTTTCATTTTAGTTTCCCAAAAGGTGCAATCCTTGTAAATTAATTCTATTTTAACAGGAAACTTATCCCCAGACCAAATACCAAGCATACACTTAGATCTTCTTGTCACATGCAATTGCCCCTGTATTTGATACCACCAACTATGTTCTTTGTTTATTATATAATTACCGTTCAGTATTTTTTTGTAGAACGATATCTTTTTTTCATGAATAGCTTTTTCTAATCCTAGTTTGTAAGCTGTGATTGGACATTTTATTTCAACAATTGTATTTTCATCAATGATACCGTCTGGTGACGCACCAAGAAACGGTACTTCCTCATCAATGAAAAGTCCACACGGGTCTATTTTCACATTCTCTTGTTTTGACAACTGTTTTTTTGCAATATTTTCATTGTCTTGTCCATGTTTTATAGATTTGACGTGTCCTATCGAGTCTTTGTACAACAGATCTTTTACTAAATTGGAGCAACTCAAATCATTTCGTCTTTTAATTACACGTCCAAAGTTGGAAGCGGTCAAAATCCGTCTTCTTAATTCGAGCCACTCGCTAGAACCACTTTGTAGAATAGTGTTTCTTTCTATTTGTTCTCGTTGTTTAGCAGTTTTCGTTAAGTTGTTTAAAAATATTTTTTTTGATTCCTCGAACATATCATCGTGCATATCCGGTCTTAAACATTGCTCACCATAATTTATTGAACTTTCGGTGATGTGATCATATAACCTTTTCTTTATCCTATGTTTGTTTCTTGCTAATTGTAGGCGTTTTTGTTTACGTATTTCCATTTTTTTTAATTCTCCTTTAGGACTCCTGCCCGTTATTGATTTTTGCAACAATGATAAGGGGTTATGGTCATTGAACGATAAAGCTGCAGCATTGCAACGCATATGGTATTGGTACCTCTGGGAAAAATTAACCCGTTTGCCCCCTACAAACTTTGCAACGATGCTATGGTAACGCTCCACGACATTGCTGTCGACATCTTCGATCAAGCTTCTTGCGTGGGCAGCTATATGTGTTAATATAAACTTTATTCTATACCACAGATCGTTTGTAAAAATGTCTTTTTCTATGTTTTTATCTTCTCCCACTTTCGAACAAAAATATGTCTTACAAGTAGTATGGATCCCAAAGGCATGTTCTGCGGCCAACATAATATCATTGTGTAAAGTAGTAACATTGCCAGATTTTTTATGATTTCTTATAGCAGTTATGATTACCTTTCTTATTGACAGTATTCTTTGTTTCGTTAAGTATTTTCTGTATTTAATTAAATATTTAGTATCAGTAGTAAGTGCCTGTAACTTATTGCAAAGGTTTCTCAATAGGTGGTTGCGGCATTCGATTTTTTCTATCGTTATATTTTCGTACGGTCTTGACTGTAACAATTTAGAATACGTATTTGCATCGCCATCTGATATTAGTCTTGCGTATATTAAATTGTGCATTTCTATGCTTCTTTTAAATCCTTCTACCAAGATGGTGGATTCCATTCCGGTTGATGGACCTGAAAATGTAATTGATGTAAATGATAAATAAAATTGTTTTAAATATGAAATATATTGTGGTAATAATTGCTATTTCAAATACCAGAATAATTTTTGTAGCAATCATGCTCCTTAGGCGTGACATATTTCTTCGAAGCTTGGGCGCATATGCAGCAGTATTTATTTTTGACAGCCATAAAGAGAATTTTCCCGGTTCTTTTCCCTATTATTGCAGCTGCGCCTGATAAGGCTGAGTAATTTTTCCTATAAGACCTTTTCCCCCAGCAGCCATCGGCTATAACGTCAATAAATGGTATGCCGTTGTCAGTAACTTTACCATCATCAAAAGCCAATCTACGTTCTTCTTTAGCGGCTTCATTCATCGACTGGGTTGTTTCTTTTTCCCAAACTTTGTTTATAGTTTCCAATCTTTTATTAAATATTGTATATGATATTTGGGGCAAGTCCATTGCGGCTAATAATTCATTTAGCTGTGAATGGCCACAACCTATTGCTATTGCGCCCGCAACTGTGTTAATATTTATGTCAGTTTCAGGGTTATTGCAACAAATGACAAAGGTTTCATTACACATCTTACATTTTAGTTTTAAATTCGAAAGTAGCCCCAATTTACGTTCAGATATTATTTCTATTGATTTCAAACCACAGTCTATACTCCCATGTGAAGATATTTGTTGAAGCTCTTTAAAAAACTGTGTTATATTCAATATTCGCATTCCATTGACTACTTCTCCATTCTCTCTGAAAAGAAAATACACCTAATAAGAATTCTGTAATTGACATTGTCGGTTTTCTACAAACAAAACATATGATAGGTACAACAGAAAGCTATGCGCAAGTTATGCTGATGTCACAGTAATAATAATTATGCTTTTACCTGTCAGAGAATGACTTCTCATTTTCTGTACCAATATGCAAGGCTTCCTCCTCAGCAATTGTTGTTTCGTTCACTTCAGATCTACACATAGATAAACAATGATATTAGGTATAGTTATTCCTGCAAAAACAAAGTAAGGGTCGTTTTTTTACGAGTGCTGAGTTTGAATATCGAGCAAACCATGAATGCTATAATGGAATCCTTAGCTAAGTCCAAAATTTCGAAATTTTATTTCGAATTCCGAAATTATCGAAATTTAACCGAAATTCCGAATTTCAAATGTCAAAATGTCAAGTGCGAAATTCGAACTTGAATGTTAGGTTCGTAATTCGAAGTAGAATGTCAAGTTCGAAATTCGAAGTAAAATGTCAAGTTCGAAATTCGAAGTAGAATTTCAAGATCGAAATTCGTAGTAGAATGTCAAGTTCGAAATTCGAAGTAAAATGTCAAGTTCGAAATTCGAAGTAGAATTTTAAGTTTGAAATTCGTAGTAGAATGTCAAGTTCGAAATTCAAAGCACAATTTCAAGTTTGAAATTCGAAGTAGCATTTCAAGTTTAAAAACTGACAAATGAAAAAAATACTGTCTTTACCTACAGCGTTACAAAGTCAGTCAGTGAGTCAGGGATGCGCGTAACTATGTTATAAGTAGGTTTATTATTATTACTACTAAATTTTTGGCTAAAACCCATAATTATCTTTTTGCAACAAAAACCAGCCCCTCCAAACAAAGTATAATTTACGTCATACTACGAAAACCCGAATTAAATTTTGTCGCTTTACGAATGAATTTAGTAAACCGATGGTTCAACTTATATTTGTACTTTTACTTGCAGGTTTCATATAGAAATCGGCCCTAAATCGATTTTCAAATTCAATATTCAAGTTTGATATTTGATTTCAAAATAATATTCTGATTCCGACAGTTCTGATAAAACTTTCAAGTTCTGATAAAACATAATTATTGTTCGAATTACACTAAAATCAAAATATTAAATTAGGTATGCATTTACCTGTGAGCATTACCTTTTGATGTAGTTTTGTTTACCTACACTGTTTACTCACCTCGTCTGTGAATTTACATCTTCAGAATTAGTGTTGTTTCGTATTCGCCTAAAATAAAAACAGTAATCACGTCAGTTTATAAAATAAAAGAAGTAATTTATTTTATGTGTTAATTAGTTAAATTGTTGCACGAATCCTATTCGTGTGGTCACCCCAATTTGACGTCAGGCAATGAGCATCAGAGTAGACAAATGGTAATAATATACACGTAATAATACACTAAAACACGTTACTTACCTTAATAATCTATTTTTCTCTAATATACTGCGTTTAAGTTTTAAAAATTTTGAGTTTCTGGCCATTTTGTTGTTAATTATCGTAATTTATCTCGTTCGGAGCGCAGCGTCAGCATCTACCCGTGACAGTGGTCGCGGTCATACTGACTCTCGTCGCCGGCGAGGCCCGCTTTATAACTCGCGCACCAATTTTGTTCGAATAAGCAAAATCGCTTATTATTCTTTGACTTTTTGAAAAAAATCACAGATAATATGATAGATAATTAAATTATCTTTAAAATGGTGCAGGTTTCATAATAATACACTAGATAGTTTTTGCGTAATTCTCGTTTTTGTGTTCGGTTAGACCTCATTTCCCGAATTAATTACACTATGTAATATAAACAAAATCTAAAATATTCACAGATTAAAATATTAGGTAAATGCTCTTGTTTAACATATATTTTTTTCGAATCATAAGCAGTACTCGTTTAGACGTAATTATCAGTTTAAAATCATTAAAGTCGTATATCAGCGCCTTAAAATGGATCTTCTTCCAATACTAATTAATATCTGATATTCTCTCTATAGCCACTTTAAATGCTTGTTCATTTGCATATGGTTAGAAAGTTACCCAGAAGACCGTTTAGGCGTATTCCGTACATTGTCATGTATATATCTTTCTTCGGTAAATATTTCCATTTCAAAGTGTTTCTTTCTTAACACATTGACAGCGGATCACGTACTCAGTACGTGATGCAAAATATTCTTCAACTCGCGAATCACGCAATGAGGACGTGATCCACTTTCATACAGATAATTAAAAATTACGTACTCGGTTCGTTATTAGCGTTGTACCTTAATAGATATAGACACCGCGAGGCTGGTTTACTTCAGCTATTTTCACAGCTTGATGTCGTATGGCATCTTGCTGTGGGGTCATGCTGCTGACGTTAATAAAAAATGTATACTACAGAAACGAGCCATCCGCGCTATTTATAAATTTGGTGCTAGATAGTCGTTACGCGGAAAATTAAAAAAAAAAACAATATTTTGACATTTGCATCTCATTACATCTATGAAAACTTAATGTATGTGCATAAAAATAAAGAACTGTTTTTAAAAAACTGATAGGCATTGTGTCAATACTAGAAATAAAAATAAACTTGCTGACCATAAAAGTCGACTCTCCAAAACCACAAAATCATTCAAAGCGCAATGTATACGCTTCTACAATAAAGTCCCAGAAAACATGCAAAATTTATCTGTGATACAATTTAAGTCATTTATTAAGAAGAAGCTGTACTCAAAGGGCTACTATAAAATAAATGATTATCTAGACGACAAAGACCCTTGAAAATAAAATGGTTACCTCAATGATTTATATCACGTTATATGTTACAATAATTTCTTATAATGTCACAATAATTTAATTTTTATATCATTTATGTATGTTTGTATGCATTATTGACGTCAAAAAGTTACGATTTCGTACTATTTTGAATAAAAAACTTATGATTATATGATTACCATCGTATAGCTTAGTCTTTTGTCTATATACATACATATGCAATTCATTAGCATGAATTCATAGCGTGAACAAAAAATAGCATGAATTCATAGCGTAAACCAAAAAAAACGAAGGTGTCGAGACTCCGCAAAGTTTGCGCAGACATTGGAAAGAAGCAAACCGGTAAACGAGAACACAAGGAGACAGTCTACTATTGCCCAGATTGCAATGTACTACTATGCTACTATCCATGTTTTAAAAATGTCCACACAAAAAAGAATTATTGTTTATGATTACGTATGACAACTTCATGTACAACTTTTTTTGTCTCATAAAAATGCCATATTTTAATAAATAATTTCATAACTTATCATAATATTTATTTCGTTTTGAATTTTTATTCAGAAGACGTAAAAGTTAGTCTGATATATACACAAAACAAATTGTTTCTATATCTACTTAGGTTATTTTTTAAAAGCCGTTACAATAATGCCAAAAAACGCCCGCGGGCAACGTAACACGCGCTAAGAAATCAGCCGTTAATTTCAATGATATTATGCCCATTTTATATAATCTAATTTTTTGGTTTACTAAAAATATTATAAATCATTGAGACATTATTTTACAATAAATCACAGCGAAATCACATTTGGTGGAGTTTTACTTTAATAGCAATTCGACTAGCACACATCTTCAAATTAATATTAGGGCTGTTAAATACTATTAAGCGCTATGATGAATAGTGCTTTTGACTCATTCTTCGTATCAGACAATCTAGCTTGTCAATCTAGTATTATCTGGATTTAGATATTTATATTTAGATGTAAATATAACCGGTAATACTGATTTAATAAATAATTTTCTGGTATTAATATGAGTATTGCTAGAAAAGGAATAGGGCTTACACTACATGATTTTTAGAATGAACTTTGTGCAGTTTAAAGTGGTGTGAGGAGCCTTTTTTGAGCACCTACCCCATTAAATTATACCAAAGTAAATAATAGCTTCAAGTAAAACCCAATAAACATTGGTTAACGTATTGGGATCAACAATATTCCTTAATTCCTTGAATATATACCCCATCATTCTGAGCTTCTTTGCAACCGACCTTACTTGATCCTTTATTGTCTAACCAAGATACCAAGATAACTTGATATACCACGTTTTCTTCGGTAGTAGAGAAAATTTATGAGTGGCATTGGTGTACAGTGAGCGAATGAATATCAGCAGATTAAACCCTTTCGGTGGTGCTAAGCACCAGATACATCGATTTGTTGCATTGTTTTTGTTACAATAATAACACTTACATTGAAACCTTAAGAAGAGAGCTTGGTTCAGAAGGCCAAAAAACATTTTTTCATGATTTTTCAAACATGAAATTTAAATTTATTTATGAACCTTAAGCATCATTTTGATTACCAATTAAAAGATTTAAAAAGAAATCGTAATTGTAAAAAAAACTATTGTTGATATGTTGAATTGCATTATTTTCTGCCGCTGCAGAAATGACGGTATCTGCTTGCGTATCTAGTAGTATCGTACAATACAATACAATACAAAACAATCAACTACTCCAGTAGATAGGCATTCCTACACTTGGATGCGTCACAAAATTAAATGCTTAAAATTTAATTATTAAAAACATAACTATCACGATAGTTGTCATGACTGTAATATTATATTCAATATTACATACTTACAAATAATCAAAATATACTAATGTCATTAAATAGTAAGAGAAAATAATATATCAAAATAGAAATGCAAATTCTATGTAGAATAATCAACGTAAAATAATTTTATTGTCAATCCAGCAATATGCCTTCGTATTTTTTAAACATAAATAGATGTATACTAAATTATTAGAGAATTAGAATGTCAGCTATCATAACGCCGTTATGTTTAAAATTTTACAAATTTTGCTAATTATCAACATGGAAAATAAACTCGGAATTTTCAAACTGGGATTATACCATAAATTGGGTTTCTTACCGAATTATTTATAATTATCTTTTTAAATTGGTCCTCTCCAAGGCTTTTCATTTTCTCTGGAATCTTATTATAGAAGGACAAATTTTGGTGTATAAAACTGTATCGCACTTTGCTAAGTCGCTGTCGGTTTATGTGGAGATTGGATTTATTCCTCGTATCGTGATGATGAAAATCACTATTCACCGGAGCTTCTGCTAGGTGTCTACGAGCGTACATATTATTTTGGTAGATGTAGGAAGAAAATAGAGTCATGATTCCAGATTCTACGAACAGCGGCTTAGAAGAACTTCTTGGAGAGACTCTATATAAACTGCGTACCGCTCTTATCTGGAGGAGAAAAATTCTATTCGTATATCTATTACTAATTAAATAATCTTATAACCTATGTGTAATAAACCAAACAAAATATAATAATGATATCGACTTTTAAATAAATCTTGTATTGTCAAGCGACCGTCCCTACGCTCAATGGTAGGTACGGGGCCGGTCGTCAGTATGTATGGCGGCGACTATAGTAGTATTGCGGTATTCTAATAGCGGGCGTAATTTTGTGTGAAACTAAGAAATATAGCAAGATTTAATTATTTTTACTATGTATTTTGTAAATAAAAAAATAGAATAACAAACAAATACATTTTTTTTAAATTTCGAAGAATGTGAAGAACTAAAATCGATTGTCGCTCAAAAATTTAGTCTTTAACTAGTAAAATATAATATATGAAAATATTTCTGCCGATTTTTTTTAGTTAATATTGAAGATTTAATAGTGTTAAATTTTTGTTGGAACAACTTGACCCGTAAAGTAGTTTTTTTTTATCACCGGCGCAAAACTGAAAAATATGGTATTGTTAAAAAAAGAGTTTAAAATTCACTTTAAAGAAAAATAGTTATATGTATTTTGAAACTTACAGCAACCTGAGACTAATCAGCTATTCCAGGGGTATAAGGTTTATGAGTAGATGTATTTTTTTTAACATGAAAATCATGTTTTTTCTAACTTTTAAATCACCCCCCCCCCCCCCCCCTTTAAGGTAATCGCAGCCACAGGCATTCTCCTTAAGGGAGGGTAGGGGGAGTCGCTTTGTCAAAAGTTGCAGTCTAAGACCTATTTTTAAAAATAATAAAACCGTCCTATTGTTAGGCTTACAATTGTTTATATAGGGTATTAGATTGCTCAATGCCATAGTATGTTTCGGCAACCATTCTGCACCGGCGACATGCAGTTGACGCTAATAGCATTGCCCGGCGAAACAAATAGCAATTTATTTGGCCATCTGTATATTGATAATGTTTTTTTATGAAAGCCTAATTAATTATATAAACCCAATATTTTATCAATGATAACAATAATAATAAAAAATTTAGTAGCCACCTATCGCATTTTAATATATGCCGATTTTCATAGAAATAATACAGAGATATTTTGTAGAATATCAAATAATGTAATATTTGAACAGTAAAGATTTAGGATTTATTATTCTTAAATAATATTGAGAATTATTATTTATTCAATTAGGTACCTATTGAAATTTAAAAATAACATCCACATGTAAATAAAATAAAAATAAGATATGGTTTAAAAATTCGATTGCTATTTATTATATTATTATATTGAGATAAGATGCCTTATAGACTGTAACAAAAACCGGATATTTTGTAGTCTTGTTTTCGCGCCTTTGTGCAGATTATGTTCGCTGCACCCGTTTTTCCATGTTTTCCCCGTGTTTAGTCATGTTTCCTGTTGGTTTTCGCTTTTTTAATGACATTTATTTCTTTTTATGACAATTAAAAGAACCATGTTCACGAAATTTCGTAAATAACAAATTTTGACAGATAGAGCTGTGCAGTCATAGTTTTTATCGCCCTAAGCGATTCTGGCTATTAATCGCGGTTGTGCTGGTCTAGCCCTACCTTTCATGGGCGACAGATCAACTGTCAGAAAATTTCGCGGTTGGGAGAGTGAGCGGCATTTCGCCAGCCGAGCGGCATTTATGTTTTAATGCGCAGTTGAGGGAGTCTTTTTAAATGTAGACGGAAGTGTGTGTGACTTATCTGCTGTGGGCACCTCTGTTTTTTTTTTTAACAATACTGTTGCTAAATAATTGACGAAATCGTCGCTAAATGTGACGGGACTTGCCTCCACGTCAGGGAATTTGTCTTCCTATCCGGAATTTACCATTTTTATGTGGCTGAGCACATATGACGCGCCGATAAGCGGAATTTGAAGAAGGGTGCCTGCGGGCGAATAAACACGGATACTTTACATACTCTCGTGTTTCTTTTTGTGCTTTAGTCTTTTGTGTGTCTGAGGAAAAGGGTTTTCTGTGGGCCAAACCCAATGCTCATTAATATTTAGCCCACTCTCTGAGATAGTTTTTTTGAGGTTAACTTTTTTTCTTTTTAAAATTTCTTTCGAGTATCTTATTTTTTTTTTTTTTGAATAAGTTTCCTTCTTTTTCTTTAAAAGGAGGTGGCGTCCTTTTTTTCTTTCATTCTTTTGGGTTTTGGTGGATTCTACCGTGTTTCTTCTAAACACGGTAGGTTAGAAAGTAGAGGTTATAAGACATGTGTATAAAACGCTATCTATTGGACTACTGAGCATAAGAGGAGACTAATAAATGTTTGAAACAATGAGTGTCATCTACAAGTTGCAGTTCATAGCAAAATACTTGCAGCAAAATTGTAGTACAGCATTAAGCTATGTAATACCTTATATAATCAATAACTAGAGTTGTCAACTACAACGGGCGAGCCCGTCACCTCAGGAAGTTTTAACGATTAGTCGTTCTATCACCCTGGAGTGAGCGCCGAAGACTTGGACAAAACGGTCCACCGTCAAGCTCCGCCACAAACCCGTAAGAGGCTAACGCCTTAACCGCGAGATAGCCAGGAGTGTTACCCAGCGGGCTTACACTCACGCCCTTACTTCCAATTGCGACCAGATTACCCCAGTCTCTCGATTGGTTACGAGTTCGAGGTCGCTTACGCGGTCCTCTCCCTTACAAAGCGGTGAAACGGTGTATACCGAATCTATCGCGGACCACGGCATCCTTTGCCCGACTATTCACCCAGGATCGGGTAGCCGATGGTCGTTTCAAGAGCAGTCGCCGTAAGGTCCGCAACTAACCACGGTCTACAGGAAACGGTACTGTGTCCAGACTCCCCCGACTGACAGTCGGGGGAGTTGGGGGCTAACGGGCCTATGATGAGTTGGCCACGATGACCCATGTGTACAGGGTCGGTCACACTCACGGGTCAACACCCATCCGACGGCCTCCTCGCATGGGGTGCGAGGCCTGGGTAGGACACTGGGTCAACCAGTCTCCCCTGGGAATCAAACCTCTGGCGCCCCTGGACGGTCTGCGCACCGTGCGGGGTTTGCTCCAATCGGTTGTGCTTTCCGACTAACAGTCGGGGGAGTCTGGGAACTGTATTGTTTCCTATAGAGCGGGGGTGGTTGCGTACCTTATGGCGACTGCTCTGGAATTGACCATTGGCCATCCGATCCCGGGTAAGAGGCGGGCAAAGGACGCCTTGGTCCGCGAAGATTCGGTGCACTCCGTTTCACCGCTTCATAAGGGAGAGGACCGCGCAAGCGACCTCGAACTCGGAACCAATCGAGAGACCGGAGAAATCTGGTCACAATTGGAAGTGAGGGCGCGAGTTCTCGAGCCCGCCGGGTTTACTCCTGGCTTACTCGCGGTAAGGCGTTGGACTCTCACGGGTTGTGACGTAGCTGGACGTAGAATGTACTGTCCAAAGTCTCTACGTTCACTGCAGGGCGATAGAACGACTAATCGTTAAAACGTCCTGTGGTGACGGGCTCGCCCGTTGTAGTTGACACCGCAAGATGTTAGTCAGAGTCGGGGGAGTCTGGACACAGGGGGCTAACGGGCCCATGATGAGTTGGCCACGATGACCCATGTGTCCAGGGTCGGTCACACTCACGGGTCAACACCCATCCGACGGCCTCCTCGCATGGGGTGCGAATCCTGGGTAGGACACTGGGTCAACCAGTCTCCCCTGGGAATCAAACCTCTGGCGCCCCTGGACGGTCTGCACACCGTGCGGCGCAAGCCAATCGATTGTGCTCTCCGACTAACAGTCGGGGGAGTCTGGGAACTGTATTGTTTCCTATAGAGCGGGGGTGGTTGCGTACCTTATGGCGACTGCTCTGGAATTGACCATTGGCCATCCGATCCCGGGTAAGAGGCGGGCAAAGGACGCCTTGGTCCGCGAAGATTCGGTGCACTCCGTTTCACCGCTTCATAAGGGAGAGGACCGCGCAAGCGACCTCGAACTCGGAACCAATCGAGAGACCGGAGAAATCAGGTCACAATTGGAAGTGAGGGCGCGAGTATCTCGAGCCCGCCGGGTTTACTCCTGGCTTACTCGCGGTAAGGCGTTGGACTCTCACGGGTTGTGACGTAGCTGGACGTAGAATGTACTGTCCAAAGTCTCTACGTTCACTGCAGGGCGATAGAACGACTAATCGTTAAAACGTCCTGTGGTGACGGGCTCGCCCGTTGTAGTTGACACCGCAAGATGTTAGTCAGAGTGCGCAATCGATTGGCTTATGCCGCACGGAGCGCAGACCGTCCAGCAGCGCCAGAAGTTTGATTCCTAGGGGAAACTAACCCTAAGGCCAAAGTCCTACCCAGGCTCGCACTTCATGCGTGGAGGCCGTCGGATGGGTGTTAACCTGTGAGTGTGACCAACCCTGAACAGAATGGGTCTTCGTGGTCAACTCAGGAAGGGCCCATTAGCTCCCAAATCAATAGTTATATAATCAATAGTTATAATCTGTCATTAAATATCTAGCTAATATTTATTTAACTGTAGCGCTATTTTTCAGTAAATATTTACCATACAAAAACTCGCCTGTTTTGCCTTACAGAAAAGTAGCGATATCTGTGAACGTGACAATAGAAGAGGAAAATAAATATCATTTTAATAATTTGGACTACCTTATTAGGATTGCTGGAGTGGGAACTATCGATTGTGAAGCGCGCCTTCGAGGAGATCTATTGCGTAGTAATGTGCGCTATGATTGCTAAATCACCCACTATTCGAGTTCCAAATGAATTTCTAGCGTTTAGTTTGTATGAAATGAAACATTGTGCGCTGGGCAAGCGCAAAACAAAACGCACCAAACAACATCCGATCGCGCACTCGTAATCGCGAATTATTACAAATGTATCTGGATTCAATAGGCATAATTAATTTTGTCATTGTTTGGTCGTCATTTGCATGGCACAATTACGTAACCCGGGCACAAATTACCGCCAATAGTTAACGAGTTGTGTGTCGATTGCAATGAGAGGGGCCAAAATTCATGACGCAAATGAATTTATATCACCCGGCGCTTGGCTGGCATTCAGTTGTACCCCTGAATAAATAGTCAATATGCTCGTGAAATATGCAAGAATGCAATAGAGAAATTTCATATGAAATCCGGGTGCGCTGATTTGCAGAATTTGGCTGTATGCTCTCTGGAGTGCTCGAGATGTAAATTTATGGATTTATTTAACCCGCTGCGTCTGCATTTGCATGCATATTTAGCATTAATATAGACGATAGAAGCATCCATAAAGGACGTATAGAAGCATTCGTGATGTGGGTGAGACGGGTCACCCCTCACTAGACTCCAAGTTGTTTGATGTGAGGAGGTGGTGTCAACTTGCGAGTTATCTCCGTATTGAAAGTTGATTGAATGCATATCAGAAGGTATTTATTGTATCAGAAGGAATTTATAGTGATTTATATTGCCAGTTTGTTAACGCTTCCCGAATATGTTAGGGGTTGACGAGAATGCGGTGGCTATCTGCTCGATGTTACGAGGGTGCATGGATAAGGATTATAGTTTGTGCTCAGAGTATCTCGTACTCGACACGGCTCGAGTCTGTAGGAGTTCAGACTGATGCTTGCTCGTCTCGATATGAGGAAGGAAGGAAGAACTACCCAAAATGGTCGGACCCGTTGACCCAACTCGTGAGAGTAGTACCGGGTTGATTCCGCTGCTGTCTTGGGGGGAGTGATCATTCGAGAAATGATACCCGGCCTTATAAAGGCCGAAAAATGACGCAATCCAAAATATTCCGATTAAAAATGTTGTTCAATGTAACTGATTTGACAAAGTATTTAAAATTCGTGCTAATTCAGCGCTTCACGAGGTGTAACAATGGCTGTATTGACGTCAGTGCATTTCACTGGTATCCAATGCAGTTGTTGACTGGCATGTACGATACTTCAGGATCGTTACATGGGTATACAGACGCATGATGTCGATATCTTGGACTCAGAAGTCACAAATGAGGAAGTTCTACGGCGTGTCGGCCAAAAATGCAAACTTTGGCAGACCATAAAACAACGCAGAGCCGCATCAAACAACTCTAACTGTCATATACAACGGGCGAATCCTCCCGTGAGGTGATCGTAGAAGACTTGGGAGGAAAACAGTCCACCGTACAGTTACGCCTCTCGCTTGTAAGAAGCCAACGCCTTACCGCGAGATAGCCAGGTTAATCAACCAGCGAACCGGCACTCGCGTCCTTATTTCCGGTTGAAACCAAATTACTCTGGTCTCTCGATTGGTTACATGTTCGAGGTTGCTTGCGCGGTCCTCTAGGTGATCCTTGGGACCACGGCATCCTTTGCCCGGCTCTTTACCTGGTGTCAAGTAGCCGATTGGTCGTTTCAAGAGCAGTGGCCGTAAGGTGAACAACTATCACCGCTCTATAGAAAACAGACTTCTAGACTTCCTCGGCTGTCGGTCAGAATGCACAATCAATTATCTGAGCCGCACGGTGCGCAAAACGCCCAGGAGCGCCAGAAGATTGACTCCTGGGGGAAACTGGCTCTAAGTCCAGAGTCTTACCCGGGCTCGCACTTCATACGTGAAGGCCGCCGGATGGGTGTTGACCCGTGAGTGTGACCGACCCTAAACAAATGGGTCTTCGTGACCAACTACAACAGGGCCCATTAGCTCCCAAATTAAAATGATAGTGAGGTAGTCAGTAAATAGATAAAAAATTCCTAAAATCAGTAATAAAAAAAACGTTTTAAATAATCAAATTACTAGTCAAGTTGCTAGTAAATAAATAAACGTATACTCTTGTTACTTGGCACTAAATCGTCCTGTTAACGATTCTTTTTTTGTTTCGTTTTGTCCAAAAAAAATGTAATTTTACAAAACGTATTTACTCAGGCACTCGGAATCGTGACGTTAAATCCGCAAGTGGCTCTAAGCTGTTCGCAGCCACATTAACATTCGCAATTGCGACCGGCCTCTGTTTGCCGAGGTGACTAAGCTAATGTCTCGCAGTTTCCCTTGCTAATTGCGTTTGCATTAACTAAACAAACAAGATATTTAATCTAGCGAAGGCGCGCCTTACTTCCCCCTTCCTGCCCCCCCCCCCCTTGCTCCTTGCCGCTACAATGAACAATGCTCAAAAGGCGCATCTGCGCAAACAATTATTATTGAATATACATATTAAACCATATGAGAATTCAATCAACAAAACGATCTAAATCGGTTTCGGACCCAAACATGGTTTTTTTAATCGGTACGCCTTGGGCCGTTCTATCGATTGGTAAAACTATTTACCACCAAACGATCTAGAAACCTTAGAAAAATGAGTAAGAAATCACCAATTTCGTTCGAAACGATCTATAGCTAGTTGAAAATGGTTGATTACTTGGAAATAAAATGAATTACTTTCAAAATGATTTAAATCATAAAGATTTTTTTTTTCTTTCAAAACGGTATAAATATATTTTACCTTTTCTTGTTTTTGTTGCGATATCCCTAATTTACATATGGCAACATTCACATTTGAGCATAGCTTCGGTAAAGTGAGCTTCTGTGCAATTTGGTTTGGTGTAAATGGTGAAAAAAATGACAAATGTGGTACGGCTGCGGCACTCTACGCCGGTTTTAAGATATTTATATATTTCATATATTTCCCAAATAATATTAAATATTTAGAGAAATTTTCATATTTTCATTAATTCAGGATTTAGTAGATAAAGATTAAATATGTAAAAATATAAAAAAGAAAAAAAATGCCAAATGTCTTAATTTCCCGTTTTTATAACACCAGTAGCAATCAAATCGGTATAGTTGATCTAAATATTCCTGTTTCTATCAAAAAGTTCTAACCCAACATTTGTTTTATTTTATTATGTTCCATTCTTGCAAAAAAAAAATACTTGCGAATGCTAGATCTTATACAAATCAGCCAAGGTATCAACTAAAAAAACAAAATATACAAATAAACAAATGGAAGTATGCTATTTAGTTGTTTGCCTCTCCTGTAAAATTGAGTTTAACGCTTTTAATTTTTTTTTGTTCGCTGACTCCTCATATATATTTATTTATTTATTTAGTAAATCACATTTGCCAAGCAAGTCTTAGTAATATTCACATCATACATTTTTAAAAATATACCATCTATTCATATTTAAAAAATGAATTCAGCCGATATGAGCATTAGCATAAGTGTATTGCTGCCGCCCAACTTAGTGCCAGGACATGTTCTAAGGCAGCGAGCTCTTTAGTTATTTAGGCAGATACGTACATTCGACAATTAAGAAAAATATAAAAAAAATATATATTTATAATACCATACCTAACCATTACAAATAAGTTATAACTAATAATAATTAACTAATAATGGGCTCGATTGCGTTTCTTCCTAAAATCTGAAATTAATTCGAGTGAACGAGACGGGGCAATACGCTAAAGCGGAATGTGAAATGAACAGTTGTCACTTTCTCGACGAGTATAATTTGAAGCAAACCTTATAGCTGGGGATTTAGTGCAACAGTTTGTATGGGAACCCTGCATTTTGTGATTAAAGGCTCATACTTGGCACAATTGTTCCTTAGGTGGTCCTGAGTGGATTTAAACCGGGAGCCATCGGGGGCCACCCCGCGGGTGGCGGGGGGAGGGGGTGGGAGTTTGATTCCACCGCGCGTCACTTTGAGCCCTATATCTCTCGGACTATAGGTACTAGGGCAAGTGGGATATCATTTTCGGGTAACTCAATGATAACAAATTCATTTTTGGAAGAAAAAAAATACGAGTCCATAGAAAAAATATGAAATAATTGGTAACATCCAAAAATCATTAAATTTTTTTTTTTACATATTCAAAGTTTACTTTTTAACCATATGAGTTATCGGTATTTAAAAAATATATTCCAAAACCCACACTTATCTTAATTATCCCAGTATATATTTTATTGGACTTCCATAGTAAAATGTGAGTGAAAAAAATATAATTCATCGCTCGGCAGACCGGTGTATTACGCCTGCAAAGTAGATACGGGCATCGAGCGAAGTTAGATAAGTACTTATAGGATTATTTAGTTTCTGCAATAGGTTAGTGTATTAAAAATAACAAGTATAATAGTAATAATTAGTATGATAATTATATTATTATTGTTTTTTCTATATAATAAAAATAATTCATCATTCACACACCGTACCTAACTGAGTGGGTGGACCTTTTGGTCGACCCACTCAGTTCAGTAGTAAACAGTGAAAGAATTTGTCTGCCGCGCGGAGAATTATTAAAGCATTTTGAAAATGTGTAATTTCTGGATCGGAAAGCTATCGCAAGCTTACGGGGATGGCTAAGGACCAAGCACATGAGCAAACGAATGCCATATTAAAAGGAGAGGTAGTTAGGACCTATTTTTACTCTTGCGTTTATCTTTACGCTAAATAGTTTGTGATTACTTCTTCATTATACAACATAATTTTTTTTTGCACATCACAGAATTGATTGGTTTGACTAAAAACCCTGACTAAGTGGCTTCTCGCTGGACCTGAATACCTTTCAGAGTTTTGAGCAGGATGTTTTGTATTTTGTTACGGAGAACAGCGCAACAGAAGAACACGGCAGCCATCTTTCTGACACTGCCGCAAATAAGAAGAACTTTATTCTAGACCTGCAATCACCGGTAGCTACAATAAATACACCAGGAAATCTTTTTGTCGAACAGTCTCCAGACTTCTACGTACTGAAGTTGTAAATGCAGTATTAGAGATAGAAAAAGTGGCAAAAAGTTATTAATCTTATAAAGCTATTGCTCTTAAATACATAACATTTGTGAAGGAAGATCAAACCCTAAAAAAAGTTTACTGGATCCAACCAATCTTAGTAATATCTCCTTATACAACAAGTATATACACAATATAAATATAGAAGTTATTAAAACACATAATAAAGAGTGAGAGCAAAACGAAAGCAAAGATAAGAGGCCTTGAGAATGACTACAGTCTATTCAGCAAACTTTATTTTGCAACCTGTGAGCACAGAGTAGATGATCTCAATTCATTCATGGCTCAAGAAAACCAAGCCAGTCCTCTAGCACTTTCTTCAATCGGTAAATTGCGATCTGGAACAAGGTGAGACCTACTAAAATCGATTACCAGTATTTTTGGTTCTGCAACCGTTCCAAACGCCCCACAATTCTCAGCGAAAATTCTAGATGGATCTGTATTAGTACACATACTGAGTTCTGGCCATAAAAAGACTTTGGAGAATAGGTACACCAGTATGTATACCATTTCTTTGCAAAGAACTTACAGGGTTTCAAAATTAAATATGGTTTGGGACATAACAACGAAAGCATCAAAAATATTAACAGAGGAAAACGTTTAAAGAAAACGGGTCACTGCTACGACGAAACTACCTAAATTTTAGGCCAATTGGATGATGAACAATTGCTTAAGGAAAGATTGTTTGCTCTGATAACGGCAAGGAAGTTTGCAACATAGGTGGACTAAATATTTTAACCAATATCACACGTGACACAACGCGTACGTTTCTTCGTGGTTACGTGATACGTAACCACGATGAATGATGGTGCATGTATCTGACACTGTCGCTCATGGCTTGACAAAAATTATGCTACTGACTGTGGATACTGACTTCGCAGACCAGCAGCAAAAGTGCAAATTACCACAATTACACAGTTTGAGGAGCTGTGGGTGCACAAAGGTACTGGGAAACGCCACCAGTATCTCTCTGCTGTCATGGTATTGCGACTACCTAAGGTAAAAACTATAATGTTTGTTTTATATTAAGTATAGCTAGGATATATTAAGTCTATAACATACATAACATTTACGTCGTGTAGTAGGTAATATACAAAGTAGTCAGTAAAGTGTTAAATAATAAGATTAAAGTTAATCATATATTTAAAAGCTAAAAGTACAAATTCATCATCTAAATTGGTATAAAATTTGTAAAGTCTAGCCCATAAATTTTTCACTTATAGGGCCACGAAAAGCGAGGGTGTTGCCCTTGTTTTACCTAAAATGAAATGAGAAATTTGAAAATGGGCATTCAAAAGAATAGCCTTTATTCAGTGTTTTAATAGTTTCTTCTAGCAATTAAGTAAGTATGGGTAGGTATGTTCTTGTATCATATATACTACTAATTATTATTTTTTCAACGAAGTGGTAGGGATTGCAGACAAATTAATACTGAGATATTTAAGGTATGTAAGCACAAATATCAGTTAGGTACGATGTGTGAATGATGAATTATTTTTATTAAATAGAAAAAACAATAATAATATAGTTATAATAATAATAATAACGATTTTAATTCTTGTTTTTAAATCACTGGCCTATCGCAGAAACTAAATAATCCGATAAGTACTTATCTAACTTGGATCGATGCCCGTCTCTATGTAACGGACGTAATACGCCGGTCTGCCGTGCGATGAATTATATTTTTTTCACTCACATTTTGCAATACCAGTCCAATAAAAAGTATATGTCTGTAATTTAGATAAGTGTGGCTTTCAGAATATATTTTTTGCATATCGATACCTCTTATGGTTAAAAAGTAAACTTCATATAAGTAAAAAAAAGATGTCATCGATTTTTGGATTTTACCAATTATTTCATATTTTTTCTATGGATAGGTATTTTTTTTCTTCCCGAAATGAATTTGCCATTACTGAATTATCCGAAAATGATATCCTACTTCCCCTGGTACCTATAGTCTGAGAGATATAGGGCTCAAAGTGACGCGCGGCGGAATCAAATTTCCACCCCCTCCCCCCGCCACCCCCGGGGTGTTCGCCGATGGCTCCCGGTCTAAATCCACTCAGGACCACTTATGGAACAATTGTGCCAAGTATGAGCCTTTAATCACAAAATGCAGGGTACATCGCTCTAAATCCCCAGCTATTAATAGATGGCTACTTAACAAGGGATATGTAAAATCTGATCAACTTCTTTGCAACGCACGACAATTTATTTAGTATCACTTATCTATTTTTCTTAATTAAATTTTATTAAATTACAACTATAAATGTATATATTTATTACATAGCTATATTTTTTATAAAATTGGTATATTTATGTGTATATACAGGTGGTAAATAGATAATTACGGTAAATAGATAAATTAAAAATAAAACCGAAATCAGGTAATTGCTTGAAAATGTTATGTAAATATGTGAATATGTGAAATGAACTACGTATATTTATAACATCCGACAGGGATGTGCAAAATATAAATAGATTGGCAAAGATATCACATATTTCATTCCCTATTTACAAAGGGTCCCTTAAGTTATTGCAGTTGTCCTTAAGAAATTGCATTATTCCTATATGAAATACAATTTACCATTGGAGGTTTTCGAGTATTTTGAAAAGTGATTATATTACATTTCATATTTATTTATTTATTTATTTATAGTATTACACAAGTTCGTTTGTACAGTTTACCATATCATGTATGCACGTTAGTCGACTGCAAAAGGACCTTTAAACTTACATTGCACCGTCGAAAGTCGTGCACATCCGTAAGTATATCTCATTCAAACATAAGCATTTCCCAATACAAGCTGGGATTTCCTTCGCTACTTTTTAAGTAGCTTTTACTAATTTTATTTTAAATAAAAACATCATCCTATAAACGGATTTCTTTACAAACCTTATCAAATATAACAATATTATACTGTTTTCTACAATATTTCTTTACAATTTTTTAATATTATACAATTTTATATAGGTTTACCCTATTTTGATAACATTATACAATCTTTATTATAAACTCCTCTGCCAGAAATTAAGATTGAAGTTTCTTCTTTCATTTCATTGAGCATATGGAGGTTTTTTTTATTTTTATTTCGATTTAATGGCTCGTTGATAACAAACTCAGCCAATTGTATCATATTTTAAATGTTGGTAGCATTCGAAATTTGAATTATTTCGTAATGTCACTTTCATTTAGAAAACGGCTTTGCCGAAGTGATCAATAGTTTAATTTTTTTATTTTTTCGCTTAATTCGTCTCAATTGAAGGCATTTTGTGTTGCATAAGGATAAGCCCTATTTATGAGATATATGGATGATTAGTGATCGTTAGTCGACTGCAAAAGGACCTTTAAACTTACATTGCACCGTCGAAAGTCGTGCACATTCGTAAGTATATCTCATTCAAACATAAGCATTTCCCAATACAAGCTGGGATTTCCTTCGCTACTTTTTAAGTAGCTTTTACTAATTTTATTTTAAATAAAAACATCATCCTATAAACGGATTTCTTTACAAACCTTATCAAATATATATATATATATATATATATATATATATATATATATATATATATATATATATATATATATATATATATATATATATATATATATATATATATATATATATATATATATATATATATAATGATTGGTTTTTTGTAAAATCTTTTTTTAAAGAATTCGTTTAAAGGATGACACTTTGATGAAAAAATAAAAATAATAAAAGCCACTTACATAGCTGGAAGGTTTTCCCGGACTGGACTGGGAAATGCTTATTGTTTAAACGAGATGTATTCTTGGATGAGTACCACTTTCGACGGTACACTGTAGGTTTAATGGGATCCCTTTATCGCTAGCGAACGATCACCCTTCATCCACATCTCAAAAACAAAGCGTATCCTTTTGCAAACCAAAATAAAATGTCTTTATTAAAGACAAATTTAAGCAAAAACAATGAAAAAAATCACAATAAATCGTCTCTTAAATGCGGAATGACATTTCGAAAATTCGATTTGAAATTCGAATATATCCACTCTTTAAAAGGACGATATACGATTGCTGGGCTCGCAATCAGCCAGCTATTAAATGAAAATAAAAATAAAATACTTCATTTGCTCGTTCCCATGAAATAAGATATAAATCGTAATTTCTGGTCGAGAAGTTTATACTTAAGGCTATATGATATTTACAAAAGTTCAAAACATAAGATAAAATTGTATAATATTGTTAATTTTGATTTGGTTTTTGTAAAATCTTTTTTTTAAGAATTCGTTTAAAGGATGACACTTTGATGAAAAAATAAAAATAATAAAAGCCACTTACATAGCTGGAAGGTTTTCCCGGACTGGACTGGGAAATGCTTATTGTTTAAACGAGATGTATTCTTGGATGAGTACCACTTTCGACGGTACACTGTAGGTTTAATGGGATCCCTTTATCGCTAGCGAACGATCACCCTTCATCCACATCTCAAAAACAAAGCGTATCCTTTTGCAAACCAAAATAAAATGTCTTTATTAAAGACAAATTTAAGCAAAAAACAATGAAAAAAATCACAATCAATCGTCTCTTAAATGCGGAATGACATTTCGAAAATTCCATTTGAAATTCGAATATATCCACTCTTTAAAATATATATATATATATATATATATATATATATATATATATATATACTAGCTGACCCGGCGAACTTCGTACCGCCTAACAGTCAATTAATGTCGTGTTACAGATTAGCTGAACTCAATTTATGATTTTATTAAAGTAATCCAATTAATACAAAATAAATATTAAGTTCACTACTTTATTAAGATAATAACACATAAAGAAATATAAAAGTACAAAAATTAAATATACCAATCGCGTGTCAGCAAGACATGATTGAATTAAACTATTGTGCAGCATGGAATGCACTCGGTTTAATTCTCTTCATTGAAGAACCTTGTGATATAAGACATTTTTTTGTTTTTTTATCAGGCGCAAGAACAAATAAAGCGGATGATTTGCCGACACGTGAACATGCCACGTATAACTTACCATGGGAAAACACGGATTTACATTTTGTATGAGAAAATGTTTTTCTTTTATTTTAATTTTTCAACAACTTTCCAATTTTTCTTTTTAAGTTATTCTGCTATTCGGGACGGAGAGAAATACAACAAATCAAAAACCATAAAAATCGGTCCTTCCAACCGTTCTCGAGTTATAAGTGTTCAAACAAACCCGACTTTGTTTTATATATATAGATATATATAAAACAAATATGTATTGGATTTTTTTTTCCCCAAAAAATAAAATGTTTGAGAAAATGTTTTTTCTTTTATTTTATTTTTTCGTAAATTTTTTTTTTTTGGAAATAATATGTAAGTATGGTAAATGTTTTTCTTTTATTTTATTTTTTCGGTAATTTTCCAATGTTTTAGTAGTTATTATGCTATTCGGGACGGAGACAAATACAAAAAAAACAAAAACCATGAAAATCGGTCTATCCGTTCTCGAGTTATAACAAACGCGGTTTCACCCGCGTGGTGATGAAAAATTGTGATAATGATGCTTTAAAGTATTTTATATTTTCGTTAAGTTTTCAATGTTTTTATATTATTTTGCTATTCGGGGCGGAGACAAATCCAACAAATTAAAAATCATGAAAATCGGTCCATCCGTTCTCTAGTTATATATATATGTGTTCGAACAACTATATTGTTCGAACAACTATACATATTTATCTTCGAATAACTATATTGTGAAATGTATGTAAATTGGAACTAAGTATTTTTTATGATGATCTCACTAATAGGTATTATACCCTATAGTTTGTAAGGATACATAGGTACGGATGTATATGATGATTGATGATAATGCAAAAGTTATAGGTAGCTACTGCAATATACTCCTATAAACTATGTTTAACGATTTATTTAGGTCAGCATAAACATGCAGATTTTGTGATTTAGAAACGCGTGAGCAAGCCACATATAGCTGGCCGTGGGAAAAACACGGCGTGCCCAAATGTATACCTGCTATCTTTAAGGTTTGACCTTGCGATTTGTTGATAGTCATTGAAAATGCAACTTTTAATGGGAACTGCAGGCGTTTAAAATTAAATGGTAAGTTATTGGGTATAATTGGGATACGTGGTATAAGAACATTGTTTCCCTTGGCTTCTCCAGTTAAGATTGTGGCCTTCACAATATGCCTTCCTAGTTCGGTGACTCGCAACCGAGTACCGTTGCATAATCTTGACGCGTCCAAGTTACGCATTAACAAAACGGGTACACCTACTTTTAATTCCAACTTATGTGATGGCACCCCAGATAACTCCAAAGAGTTTAGGAACTCCACGGGGTAAGTCGTAGTGTCATCGGATGATATAACTGTGTCGATGGAGTTATACACTGATGTTTCGCTGGTTATTTCGTCCAAGATTTTTTATTTATTTTCGCAACAGTCTCATTTGTTGGTGCCAGTATGGTTCTTTCACACAACCAATTTCGTTAAGAATATATTGTTGCAGATTTGGAAAAACTTGATTAATGAGTTCGTCTTCCGACTCCACGACATGGCAAAAGTGGTGTGTGAAAAGAACCATACCTTCTTGGTCGGTGTGTAGGTGGCCTTCACCAATTTCTATGAGTTTTTCAGCAAATGCTCCTGACTCCACATCGCTGAATAACTGGACTCGCATGTTAGTGGTAAGATAAAGCTTTTCAACTTTAGTCCACAGATATAATGCTTTCAGACATGCATTACTCTCGTCTGCTGCAGTACCTCTCTCGATAACAGGTAAAGTCTGTCTGAAATCCCCTGCCAATAACACTACCACACCACCCATCAACTTTTTATTGCGTTGAATGTCTTGTAGACAGAGATCAAGCGCCTCGATGGCGCCTTTGTGTGACATTGTGCACTTGTCCCACACGATCAGCTTACATTGTTGCAACAGGTCGCCGCGGGCACTGTTCTTACCGATGTTGCACGTTGGGGTTTCTTCCCTTGCCAGATTCAGAGGTAATTTAAAAACCGAGTGTGCCGTCCGTCCACCGCTCAGTAATGTAGCAGCGATCCCAGAGGAAGCCAATGCTAATGCAACATTACGGTCTTTACGAATTTTTGCTAGAAGCAAATTAAGCAAAAATGTTTTTCCCGTACCCCCCGGTGCATCAAGAAAAAAAGGCCGCCTTCACCAAGCTCAACTCGTTGTAATATTTTGTTATAAATGTCTTTTTGCTCGGGTAGCAGGCGTGGCTCAGTTTCGCTTACCTGAGCATCTAATAAGGCGGTATCGTAGCATAGCTCTTTGATGACATCGGTCGACAGCTCTCCTCGACTCTGTGGTATGGGCATACCGAAGTCGGACAATTTCTTTCCGGAAATTGATATTATTTTGTCCTCTATAAGTCTCAGTGCTTCATTCATTTTGTAAAACAATTAGATAATTATGAATAAATATGAGAACGTCAAAGAAGTGAAAAAAACGCGGAACCAGATCTGGTCATATCATACTCAACGGATAATTGTTACAGAACCAGATTTGGTCGTATCATACTCAAGGGGTTAATATATTTACAAATATATTTTATAGCCTGTACCGTATTGCAGAACTCTACATTTATATGGCAATTAAAAATCATGATGAGAAGAGGAGAATATGGTACTATCCAGCTATTGTCAACCAATACTTCCCGTGTTCCACCTCTGACTTTTTGAGTTATCGTACGTCCGCCATCTTCTGGTGCTCTACGCCTGTACATAGGATAGCCCTTGTCGTTGGTTTGAGTATCCTTTAAAAGCGCCCTTGGATACTTTTTGGTACATTTGCCTTCCTTCATGCATGGTGATGACGGATTTAGTGCACCACAGGCACCGTGAATCATATTTATGGTCACAGTATCATAGAGCTTTCGATCAGTTTCGGCGTTGGGTATCTCTGCATTTATGACTTCATCAATTTGGTTAGGGCGTAATTTATCCATCAACCACAGCAATAAGTGCACGTGAGGCAAGCCTCTTTTCTGCCACTCGATCGAGTACATGAAGCACTTCATATCACCAAATATTTTACCTTTTGCAAGTAGAGCAACTAATTTTTGAACTTTTATTTTAAATACTCTGGCTGTTAAGTCATGTCTGTCCGTTGAATTTTGACCTGGAATGAGTTCTTCAGTGATTTCTGGCCAGGCGGGATTACATGTCATTGTAATGAACATATCAGGCCTCCCGTAGTTACGCACGTATGTGAACGCATCCTGGGTGTATTCGTGAAGATATCTCGGGCTATTTACAAATGATGACGGGAGAATTACCATTTGACCCAAGTTATTTGGATCTAAATCCGCATAATTCCTTATCGCGTCTTGTAAATGTATATAATTTTCTGCTCGCAGTTTCGTTTGGTTCAAGACAATAAACCTTAAGCGCTCACTCTCCACTTAGACGCACATGTCCACCAAAAATTGATGTAGGAGAAGTCGACACCGAAGCAATAAATTAAACTTGTTGCGTCGTACCATCATATGATAAGCATAAAAGTCTGAAAGAAGGCCTTATCGCACTCGGGAATCTCTGATCTTTCTATGTATGCTGTTGACTTTTTCTATTCCTAAAAAATACAATACCTGCTTATTCAATGAAAATTACAGCAACATACTAATTAATAGTCAAAAAATAATTCTAATCTGCTAATTGTGAAACAAAATCACGCTTTTTACCTATGCTATTGAGATAAAAACGTAGTAATTTCTATAATTACCTACTAACCACAAAGAAATTACGCTTTCGTTGTTTTATTATAAGTAATAATTAATTTACGATTACGATGATAACATTAATTACGGACACATTATGAACACAGCTGTCAATGACGTCGCCATAGTAACGTCACGCAATCGTCGCCATAGTAACGTCGCGCAATCGTTACAAACTTTCGCGTTTATAATATTAGTAGGAAGTAGGATTGTTGAGAAAATTTTCAAAATATATGTTGACGCTTAGAATTTAAATTTCGAATATCAATTTCTTAGATTTTTCCTACTTACTTGACAGTTATCGTTATATTTTAGATAATTCACAATATATCTTTATAAATTATAGCCTATGTGTTATTCTGATGTGTAAGCTATATTATTGTAAAGTTTCATCAAAATCCATTCAGTAGTTTTTGCGTGAAAGAGTAACAAACATCCATACATACATACAAACTTTCGCGTTTATAATAGTATAGGATATATATATATATATATATATATATATATATATATATATATATATATATATATATATATATATATATATATATATATATATATATATATATATATATATATATATATATATATATATATATATATATATATAAAATCTTTTTTTAAAGAATTCGTTTAAAGGATGACACTTTGATGAAAAAATTAAAATAATAAAAGCCACTTACATAGCTGGAAGGTTTTCCCGGACTGGACTGGGAAATGCTTATTGTTTAAACGAGATGTATTTCTGGATGAGTACCACTTTCGACGGTACACTGTAGGTTTAATGGGATCCCTTTATCGCTAGCGAACGATCGCCCTTCATCCACATCTCAAAAACAAAGCGTATCCTTTTGCAAACCAAAATAAAATGTCTTTATTAAAGACAAATTTAAGCAAAAACAATGAAAATATATATATATATATATATATATATATATATATATATATATATATATATATATATATATATATATATATATATATATATATATATATATATATATATATATATATATATATATATATATACGAGACGTTAGCAAAAAACTGATTCTCGAGGAGATAGAGCAATGAATAAAAGTCGCCTAACTAGGCCAGGGCCTGTTCTAAGGCAGACTTTATAAAATATTGTTTAGATGTATCTAATCAAATTACTAAATAATTATTATATAAAAAAAAAAAAATAAATAAAAACAATTAAAATTTCTAGAAATTCTATTAAGTTGATAATAATTATTAACGTGTAGAGTAAAAGTAAAAATATGTTTGAAAGTAAAAATATATGTCTACAATTGAAGAATAATGCGAAAATTTAATATACAAAAAATTAATATACAATATTCAACATTCCATTGATGTTTTCTCTGCCTTCTGTAATAAGCCACCTAGAAACCGATTTTTTAAATTTGTTTTTGGTTTCAATGCGTTTAACGACATCAGGCAGGTAGTTGTACATTCTCGGTGCTATGAAGTTAAAATGTCTCTGTCCGAAAGTCGTACGAGTTCTTGGCACTATCATATCGTCATTCTTTTTAGCTATGGTGAGTCTCACTCGTGCGTTAATAAGTGGCATTTTGAATTTTGCGTGTATCAAGGCTATCTTAATGTACAACAGTCTTGGGTCCAAAATATTACTATCTTTATATAACTGGTTCGTAGGATGTCGATACGGTTTACGGTTTATATTAAGTAAACAACTTCCATAATACAATGTAAGAACAAATATGGGTGCCATAGAATAGTTAAATGGCTGGGTGTTATATATGGGTGCCATAGAATAGTTAAAGGCTGGGTGTTATATAAATATACACCCATTCGGATCAGACACTGCGTTTTAATAACGCTAAACCGTCGTGAGCGCCCATGGTGTGCACCGAGCCCATGCGCGCGAGCGACCTCGCGAAGAACATTTTATAAATTGTATCTTAAAACAATTAATTAAAAGTAATAATTAAAGATTTCGATCTTATGTGCCCTCGAAAAGAATACGAAACACACCAAAACTGCGAACATTGATTATGTATTTTTTTTTGTGTGAATAAATGGAAAAAATAGGAGATTCTTGAAATCACCATGTCCCACAATGTGTAGTAGCACTAATGACAATGACGAAGATGATACATATATCACCTACTATCCTTCAACGACTAAAACCTTACCTATTTTGGATTTGTCAACTACTACCGGCGAACCCGCCACCCCAGGAAAGTATAACGATATATAATCATTTTTTTAACGTTGCAATGGGTGAACGTAGAGACATAAGGATAATACGGTCCACCCTCTAGCTCCCTCAAAGAGCCAGTTAAGGTACTACAGGCGAACCCGCCACCCCAGGAAAGTATAACGATATATAATCATTTTTTTAACGTTGCAATGGGTGAACGTAGAGACATAAGGATAATACGGTCCACCCTCTAGCTCCCTCAAAGAGCCAGTTAAGGTAAATAAATTTACTGTCCACTGACAGAGGGAGCTAATGGGTCCAGTGCAGTTAGGCCATTATGACCCATGTGTAAGATCGGCACCCATCCGGTAGCCTACAAGCAGGAGTGCGAGCCCAGGTAGAACTCTGTGCCTGCAGGCCAGTTTCCTTGAGAATTGTCCTTCGGGTACTCCTCGACGGTTTGCGCACCGTGCAGCGTCAGACAATCGATTGTGCATTCCGACTGGTAAACGGGAAACTCTGGAAGCAGCTTTGTTTCCTATACAGCGGTGGTAGGTAGTTGTTAACCTTACGGCAAACGCTCTTGAAACGACCAATCAGCTACCCGATAGCGGGTGAATAGCCAGGCAAAGGATGCCGTGGTCTGCGATAGATTCAGTAGACACCAAATCACCGCTACGTAAGGGAGAGAACCGCGCAAGCGACTTTGAACCCGTAACCAGTCGGAAGGCCGGATAAATCTGGCCGAAACTGGAAGTAAGGGCGCGAGTTCTGCCCGCTCGTTGCACATTACCGGTGTCTCGCGGTAGGGCGTTGGTTTCTTACATTCGAGTGGCTTAACTAGAGAGGCGACTGTTTTCGTCCTAAGTCTTCTACGCCACCACGGGAGACAGATCGATAGCATATCGTTAAAACCTCCTGAGGTGACCAAGTTCGCACGTTGTAGTTGACACCTCTGAGTGTTCACTGGCAGAGGATTCACATTCACGGGCATACTATAAAATACTTTGACGCGAGTGGAGCCGCAGATAACAACGTTTCTTCATATAAAAGCAAGTAAGTATTACATTTGAAGAGCGCCTCGCAGAGTTCATTAATTGCTAATGAGACGTATCCATATCCATGCGAAGTTGCTCGGCGGTAAAGCAGCAGTGGCTTGTTGAACGCGTGCGGCAACCGAGGTGAAGGGTTAGGAGCGGTGCAATAATCCTTGATAAGTTGTAATAAACCCGCGCGAACCCGCAGAGATTATGAGCTTTGTTCGCGTCGAGCCGAAGGGTTGTTTCCGCGAATGCCGCTTCCGCCCCGGAATGAGACTTTTGGCCCTTTCGAACGCCCTCTATTGTTATTCGGTCGTGTTAAATAGCGCTTCAATGGTAATGGCCGCATTAAGAGAGGGTAGGCGTGAATACACGTTACTTTTTCATATCAAAACGACGTATCTGATATGGTTGATAAAGGAAATCGCATCTATTCAGCCGAGTTAAAATCTACATAAAATTAAAAGCAAGCCATGATAGCTCTTATAATTACTTATATATTACAGTGGTGTCTAGGTAGCCTGATATTACATAGTTATGGTCCGGGTTCGATTTCCGGCTGGGTCACCATTTTCCGTTATGATAAAATTAAAGGAAATGCATTTTAATTCTGCCGACCGAATGCACAATACCAAGTCACAGTTGTTACACTCACACTTGCATACAAATATGTAAATACTGCAAGTATATTGTGGAATTTCACAATAAAGATTAAAAACAAACAAACAAATATACATATATAAAATTATTTGTTCGGGGGTAAGGGGGGGGGGGGGAGGGGTAAAATAAGAAGCCACTGACTGACTTCATGCGGTTTAAGTAATCGGAGGACTGCGGGGTTGAAAAGTTTTTAAAATGGCGGCGATAGTTAAATTTACAGGTTGAAAGGAAAAAAATAAGCTGATTTTTTAAAAGTAAGAAATAAATATAATTAAGGAATATGTAACGCGTGACGTGGTTTTTGCCCTAATGATTATGATAAATCAAGAAACAAAACTTCAACAAGACCAAAGGATGACTTGCGCCTCCGGCAAGGAAGTGAGTCGGCACATCTGGATCCATGTTATATTCGAAGTAATAGATGAGATCCTACCTATGAAGTTACCGTTATACAGATATAAATTTAAGTATGAAGTAAAAGCAAGTAATTCTAGTAAATCTAAGTAAACTTTAAGTAAGTAATTAAATTGAAGTTCTTACATCGTCGTTCTTTCCTTAACGTGTCCGGGCCAGGTTAGAACACCTCTCTCCAAAAGTATGCGGCCTGGATGGCCTTGTCGGTCGACTTCTATACGTCCTGGTTTGGGATGGGGGTTGTCAGCTGCGAGCTTGATCGGTTGTGGTCATCATACTACAGCGTTCCACGGTTACACATTGGGTTATCTGTGAAGGGTAAAAGTGTGATAGTTGCCCCAGGAGGATAGACGCCATACACTTAAAAATTAGGACTTGCAAACATGATACGGTCGCAGCTAATACGTATAAGCAAAGTACAACCCCCTGCCCCTCTAGTGTTTGAGCGGCAACCTCGAAGATTGCACTTATCACCTGTGTAAAAAAAAAGTTTGACAACGGCTCCTAGGGCAACTATCCCACTTTTACCCTATCCCATGCGAACTAGTATCCACAAATCAAAGTACATGTTACCTAGTGCAAACTTAAAAATAGCGAGAAAAGTCAAGGAATACTCCGGTCCCTATCTTTTTAATATGTTACCTACATATATATTAAAGACATTAAAAATAACAATATATTTAAAAAGTCCTTAAAAAAGTTTCTTTTGTAAAATATTTTTTACATCTATGAAGAATTCACCACAAACGACTAACGAAAGTATCGTGTACAATTGAAAATTAAATATGTATAAATAACTATTTATAAGTTTTTAAAAAGACGAAAAACTAAACTTGAAACTTGAAAAATACAATGTAAAGATTTTAAATGAAATGATTATAAATTGTAATTGCTTTTAAAAATTTTGTATTTTGTTTTAATTTTATTTGTTTTAAGTGAATGTGAATAAATATTATTATTATTGTGATTTTATATTTTTAAATGATATTTTAATTTAAATTCTAATCGTTAAATTATACTAATTTTATTTCTTATTCTTTTAATTTAAATTATTTCTCATGCTTTCAATTATTATTACCTGTTGTTTCTTTTTTTTTTGGTTTTTAAATTTATTTTTTATAAGAACTTTTTCTTGAATTTCATTTGGTGACATAATGGGATTTAATATAACTACATATAAATAATATCTTTACTTAATCGATTTGTTATTGTCTTATTAGGTTTAAATTTTCTGTAAGTTCTTTTAATTTATAATTGCACAACTTGGCTTTTAATTTAACTCGGATATTTTAGTATATATGTTTATACAATCTGTAAAGATTTTTTGAAAATAAACTGAACTGAACTGAACTGAACTAGATTGGCTTGGCATCTTGTCACGCCTACCCTCAGTCTGTTCAGAATATTCCAGGCGGTATAGACGATGTGGGACCTCGGTGTTGTCTTTTTCTTTACATCCTCGCCAATGTAGGTGAAGTTCGGCATACGACAGGTATAAGTTTAGTTTTATTTAAGCAGCTCAGTCGGTAGAAACAGGCGTGAGTACTCATAAAACCTACCTAAATGAATATGATTACATCTATACTTTACATACTTACTCTAATTAAATCTAATTAAATGAATTTGATGCATAACCTACAATTACGGTAAATCTAGAATGAATAAAATGTAATGGTAAAGCTGAAAAGCAAGAATGAACCTGTAACGCTAAGTTCCTAATGTTACATAGTCTAATTGATCGGACTAAGATTTTACAAAAGAAGAAGAACAGTAAAAGCAATACCTGAACAACCTGCACAAAAATGGTTATTATAAAAATAATTAAGAAATATATTATTTTTGTAATAAGATTTTAATATACCAGACACTGGATGAAAATGAAGGTGAGCCTTATAATTGGATATATTATTTATTTAATTTGTCAAGAATTTATGAGAGTCAAACATGGAGACGAAGACAAAATATAACATAAAACAGCATCTTTACAATTTAGTTCTGCTCCAGTAGGTAAGCTTTCCTACACTTGGATGCGTCTTTGCCTCTAAAATTATGAATAATGTAAATAAATAAAAAATATTAACTATCATGATATAGTTGTGGCAATATAAATTAATTTTAGTAAATTATAATTGGTTTGAAAACCATTGATAAATAGAAAATAATCTAATAATCAAAATTGCTGATCAAAAAAAGAGCTCAATGTCTGTAGTCTTAATTATCAAGGCAATAATATGATGGTCATGAAAATAGATAAGGGTATACTAAAAATATTTAAATTTAAATTAATTGTCAAATCTAGCAATATAGCCGTCGTCAAAAAAAAAAAAATACGCTCTTTGGCAAAGTTGATTATCATGAATTTTCCGTTATTTTACATTAGGATGCTCTTGTAATAAGAATTCAGCATTATCCAAATCTATCCAATCTCCAAGTCATATACAGGATTCTTGACTAGGCCATTAAATAAGACTTTTTTAAATTGGTTCTCTCCAAGACTTCTGATATGTGTTGGGACCTTGTTATAATAACACAGGCTTTGGTGAAGGAAACTGTTGCGCACTTTACTAAGGCTGTGCCGATTTAGATGTAGATCAAATTTATTTCTTGTATTGTGTTGATGGAATCGCTCTAAGACATCTAGTCTTAGAGCGCAGTGAAATCCAAAAATTTCCACTGTATAATTCAGATATCTTTGAAAAACCTAGGCCCCTCTGAAAACCTATCATAAATTGCCGCCAGTACAAAAATGTTCATCCCAATAAGAAAAATAAACGTTCCTTCACCCTTTTACGATAAGGCACTCTCAACAACGAAATCTATGCAGAAAAGATCTCCCGCCGGAAATGGATATACCTTCGATACCCAAAGTCAAACGCCTGGATGGAACGAACCTTAATACCCAATCGCTTACAAAAAATTGGACGATTACCCGTGACGGTAAAGCCGACTAAGAATTTCGCCGCTCGGTACCTCTAGAAATACATATTTTTTTAATTTCGACGCCTGAAGCCACAAGATTGAACATAAGTTCGCTACTTTAATCCCATCAACCTATCACCATGCCATGCCTATGATTTTACAATATTCTAGAGATAATACAATATTCTAGAGATAACCTTTCTATTATAATAATGATTTGCTTTAGGGAACGGCGAGAGCACTTAATGAGTGCAATAACTGGCAAGCCCCTTTGTTCCTATTAAATTCTGAAGGAGGAACTCTAAGGTGGAGGACAAGATCTCAAGGCATAACCGGAAGATTTATCGAGTCTGGCTAGCGCATGACTAGCTCCGGAATGAACTAAATCGGCACTGAATTACAATCAAATCCGGCATATTCAACTTTCAGTGTTGATTGCCGAATGACGTAGCGGCCACCAGTGGGCAGACTACTAGATGTTTAGCTGATGTTTTATTGGCCCGTAAACGTGATGTATTAACACTGATATTAGGATATATCGATACTAGGGTTGGAATGCTACGATATTTGTGAGTAAGAATGACGATAGGTCGATAAATTAGTATAGTTTTCTGTCTGATGCTTATGTGAAACTGATTACATTGTAATGTCACCGGCACTATTTCACTGATGTGTACAATGCTGCTGGTTTTTACAGTCGTTTTTGCGCCCCTCAAGGTATGCTATTTTTAATTTGCCTTAGCGCGAACCGGGTGGCGATCTCGCCAATCACTTGAATTATAGTGATTCTTAATTAATTTGATGATATTTTATCACGATTTTTAAACGGCCCGCCAAAACGCCCAATTTTTATTTGGCCTTTTTGGTAAGAATTGGACGTTTTGGATAAATACGGGAAAAGAACCATTATTATTGCGCCGCATTTCTGCGCGCCTGGTAGACGTACTCTCCAACCTGACAAGCATTTTACTTCCTTCTCTATAAATAGATGTTACTTCTTAGGGCGTTTCTACAAAGTCCCTTTAACCTAAAATTAGTTATTTATAGCATCACATAAAAGATCATGCCATCTACAAAAATACAGAATCGCAACAGGTCTGGTGGATATCTTGTACACTCGGCGGTACTATGAGGGTTAAAATTTAATGCATCCCTTTTAATTCTTAGAAGTAATAGATTAATAATTTTAGTTTAAAATAAAAAAGCATCAAAATAAACAGGTGACAAATAGTATTCCCTTTCGGTGAGATCAGCTCTTTTAAATCTGTATGTAGGCGAATGACATCAACATGCGTCAGATAAAATATTAAATAACCAATATTTAGTAGTCTTTTGTTCAACCAAAATCGCAAATACAGTTACGTATGTCGTAGTCATAAATGTTTAAAACACAAATAATCAATATATAAATAATACAAATAATATGTTTTATTTTCTAAATAAAAAAAAATATGTCTTAAAGCTAATGCATCAAATAATCATTAAAAATAATACCAATATTAACCAGTATCATATGAAATAACAGATAAATACTCAATAATGACATACGTAAAATAACAGTAATTAAAATTAATAATCAAATTTTATCAAATTATTTCACCTATGTAGGTTTACATCGTATGTTATAACATAAGAATAATAGAGGTATCTTAAAGAGATGTTATTATTTTCATAATAAGTGTGTACCTATATTAAAGATATTCAAATATTTTTGGAAGCAAATTACTCTATACATAGCATGTGTAATGTGCCAGTGTTTATGTTCAAATACTTGCTCTTGTTCTAAATCTCGCATTGACTTTGCAAGGTTATTAAATAGTTTAAAGGGCAAATTCACAAATGACTTCTGGATCATAGACAAACGGGTTTGAGGAGGACTTTGTTGGCTTTGCGAGTGTTATCATGTACGTGCATGTTAAGGGTGTTGGAAGAATAAGGGTGCTACCACACCAGGCGATCGATCATCGATCGATTGAATCGATCGACCGTAGAATGAAACAGTCTACGTCGATCGTCAGTTGTTAGTGTGGCAACAGCTGTCGATCGACGTCGACTGATCCATTCTACCGTCGATCGTTAAATCGATCGATGATCGATCAATTTGTATGGGAGAACTCTGAGAGACCCTTGTTGCTCATGTTCGCCGTCGTCAGTGACCTAAAGATCTAGTAACGCGCGAAGCTCTTAGAACAATTCGAAGCTGCTAATATCCTCGTGATAAACAGTGATCACGTAGTGGTAATTCTAATTTTTGAAATATATCCTCATTATGCTCTGCTATTTATTATAGACATACACTTATTATATAACATAATATAGAATCGATCACTTTCTCTCCCTATCTTCTCTATTGAAGGGATGTCATTGAGCGAGAGGACTCTCGAAACTCGAGTGGCCTCACAGCAGACTAGTGACGAGATTCTTCGAGAGCACCCTCCGCTCGAGTGCCGATGTAAATTTAAAAGAACGAATTTCTCACATAGCGCGGTTTTGAGGGGGAGCGGGGTGGAAGGGGCTATTTTCCCCCTATCTTTTCCGGAGTTCTCGCGTCTAGGACTCCAGAATTTACGAGAAATGCATATTTTATTGGGTTATATATTTAAGAGCGGTTAAATCTACGGTCAGGGAAATAGAAAATACACGTATACGGTGAATTTCTCTACTGCATTTGTAAAGAAATTTTTCAGAAGACTGTAGAAACGGGTACAATGTTCCCGGATTCTGGTTACTTTATTGCTGCTCGGATATGTATTGCCTTCCACCTGCTACGCCTTTGCTAGGTTACCTGCTACGCTTTCGCCGCAATGATGCTATGCTTGTGCCACGATACGCTTACAAGTGCTGTCGGTATGATATATTTCTTATAGAATTTGAGGCAAATAACAATTTTTTTGAATAAATAAATTTACGTATTCGTTTTGTCTTTTTCTTGCTTGGTTGCTTGTTTGTACAGGGTGCGGCAGTGAGGACGGACGGTTTTAAAAAAATCATAAAATAGTAAATTTTTACTCAAAAACATATTTATTGATGGAATCAGGTTCGCAAGGAAATAGCATTTGAGACAGTCAAAAGTGGAAAATCACATCAGGCATATGGTGGCCGAAATCGTTGATGCAGTGCTGGAGGCGTTCCAACATCGCTCTTTCAACTTGGGCGACTTCCACGCGAATTGCGTCCTTCAATTCGTCCAGAGTTCGGGGCTTGTTATCGTATACTTTAGCCTTCAGGTGTCCCCATTAGAAAAAATCATTCCACGCAATTCGCGTGGAAGTCGCCCAAGTTGAAAGAGCGATGTTGGAGAGAGTCTACGCAAATTTCCAAGAACGCCTCCAGCACTGCAACAACGATTTCGGCCACCACATGCCTGATGTGATTTTTCACACTTGACTGTCTCAAATGCTATTTCCTTGCGAACCTGATTCCATCAATAAATATGTTTTTGAGTAAAAACTAACTATTTTATGATTTTTTTAAAACCGTCCGTCCTCACTGCCGCACCCTGTATAATATAAGACATATGAGACTTATATATGAATATATACTAAATAAGAATATATAAGAAGTTTTTTCATTGAATATTTTAATTTGATTATTTGACTATTTATTGCAATGCTATTGGATTATATAATATATTTAGAAGCGGTTAAATCTACGGTCAGGATAATAGAAAATACACGTATACGGCTAATTTATCCACTGCATTTGTGAAGTAATTTTTAAGAATACTGTAAGGTAATAAGGTAATTTTTAAGAATACTGTAGGGTAATAAGGTAATTTTTTAGAATACTGTAAGGTACAAAGTTCTCGGATTGTGGTTACTTTATTACTGCTAGGATATGTATTGCCATGCACCTGCTACCTCTTTGCTACATTACTATGTATTATTATGAATATATTAAAATACACGTAGAGGGCGGATTTGCCCACTGCTTTTGTAAAGTAATTTTACAGAAGACTTAAGAAACAAGTACAATGTTCCCGGATTCTGCTTACTTTATTGCTGCTCGGATATGTATTGCCTTGCATCTGCTACGCTTTTGCTACGTTACCTGCTACGCTTTCGCCACAATAATGCTACGCGTGTGCTCACCACAATAATGCTCACCTCACGGGAGACCACGATCACTATCGTTAAAACTTCCTGAGGTGGCGGGTTCGCCCGTTTTAGTTGACAACCCTAGTTGATACGTAATGTAGTCCGCCACAGTAAAATAAAAAGTATTATTAAAAATTAACTTTTATAAATTCTACATTTAGCAAATAATGTTGACAGTTTTGTGTTATAGTTAAAATATTACATGTATCTTGAGCTTGTTATTGTATCTATGCTGCTAGCATGATGACACAGACAATGTTTTAATAAAACGGTTGTAGATATGATAGCTTGTAGATATCATAAGTTATGATATTACAACATTACTGCGATAATTCTACGACGGATCTACGATAGTTCTTGCATTGATGTTTTATTCACGATTTATCAATCAACTCGCGCAGCCAAAACAAAGACTATTATAGTTTCCAAATACCGATGACAAATTCCTTGTTTGACTGTATATCCCCCGTAACGAAAACAAGAAAACGCATTTTTAGAAGTTGTGCCGGTTTTGCATTATTTCGCCATTCCCTCTAAAATAATGTTATCCCATTATCATCGTCCCATAAGAGTACATTTTAAATGGATGCTGAGAGCTAAAAAGATGATGCGATTCTCCTACGAACCTGCCACGATACTTTAAGGCAGTGCTACGACGATTCTTCAAAATGGCTTTTATTTCTAACTATTTGATACAATGCTGACCCTAATAAGGGCATGTGCATGTAAACTCAAAAATGTTTAATAACGCTGCTACGATATTGCTACGACGGTTCTACGACAGTGCTTCATTGTGGTTTTATTGACAATTTGCCAACCAATTCACAGAGCCAGAATAAAGACAGATAACATTTTAAAAATCCCGATGATAAATTCCTTGTTTGACTTTACATCTCCCGTAACGAGCGTCGCTTCACTTGCACCCCTTTGGGAGGTGAATTTAAAAAAAGGCAGCGACGGGCGTTAATTGATAGGAAGGTGGAAAGAAGGCGATTTGCAACGCGCTCCACCCTAATAAATCACAATTAATCCGACTTGTTTGCCGCTACGCTTTTTTCGCAACCTGCCATGCGATCCGACGATACGCCGCGAATTTGCTTTCATTACTTGGCCCGCCCCGCGCCCTACAGATTGAACCATTCAATAGCAATCAATTGCTTCTTGAGTGCTAATGGGCCCAGTTCAGTTGAGGCATTATGACCCATGTGTTAGGGGAGCTAACGGGCCCATGCTGAGTTGGCCACGATGACCCATGTGTTCAGGGTCGGTCTCACTCACGGGTCAACACCCATCCGACGGCCTCCACGCACGGGGTGAGAACCTGGGTAGGATTCTGTGGGGCGAAACCAGTTTCCCCTGGGAATCAAACCTCTGGCGCTCCTGGACGGTCTGCGCACCGAGCGGCGCAAGCCAGTCGATTGTGCACTCCGACTAACAACTTGCGGTGTCAACTACAACGGGCGAGCCCGTCACCACAGGACGTTTTAACGATTTTCTCGTTCTATCGCCCTGCAGTGAACGTAGAAGACTTTGGACAGACCAAATCCAACGTCCAGCTACTTCACAACCCGCAAGAAGCCAACGCCTTACCGCGAGATAGCCAGTGTTACCTGGCGGGCCGACCCTCGCGCCCTTGCTTCCAATTGTGACCAGATTTCTCCGGTCTCTCGATTGGTTCCGAGTTCGAGGTCGCGTGCGCGGTCCTCTCCTTACGAAGCGGTGAAACGGTGTGCACCGAATCTATCGCGGACCAAGGCGTCCTTTGCCCGACTCTGAACCGGGATCGGATGGCCAATGGTCATTTCAAGAGCAGTCGCCGTAAGGTAGACAACCACCCCCGCTCTATAGGAAACAATACAGTTCCCAGACTCCCCCGACTGTTAGTCGGAGAGCACAGTCGATTGGCTTGCGCCGCTCGATGCGCAGACCGTCCAGGAGCGCCAGAGGTTTGATTCCCAGGGGAGACTGGTTGACCCAGTGTCCTACCCAGGTTCGCACCCCATGCGTGGAGGCCATCAGATGGGTGTTGACCCGTGAGTGTGACCAACCCTGAACACATGGGTCATCGTGGCCACCTCATCATGGTCCCATTAGCTCCGACTAACAGTCGGGGGAGTCTGGAAACTGTATTGTTTCCTATAGAGCAGGGGTGGTTGCGTACCTTACGGCGACTGCTCTTGAAATGACCATTGGCCATCCGATCCCGGTTCAGAGCCGGGCAAAGGACGCCTTGGTCCGCGATAGATTCGTAAGGGAGAGACCCGCGCAAGCGACCTCGAACTCGGAACCAATCGAGAGACCGGAGAAATCTGTTCACAATTGGAAGTAAGGGCGCGAGTGTCTCGAGCCGCCGGGTATCTGCAACATACCTGGCTATCTCGCGGTAAGGAGTTGGTCTCTTACGGGTTGTGGCGTAGCTAGACGTCGGATTGTTATGTCCAAAGTCTTCTACGCTCACTGCAGGTCGATAGAACGACTAATCGTTAAAACGTCCTGTGGTGACGGGCTTGCCCGTTATAGTTGACAACTCAATATGACCCATGTGTTAGGGTTGCACGAACGGCAGCCTCCAAGCGGAGGTGCGAGTCCGTGTAGGACTCTGTGCCTACGGCCAGTTCTGTAGGAACTCGTGAAGGACTAAACCTTGGCTTGGCCGAGAGCAAGGACTGCCGAATATGTGGCGAAGAACCTGGAGACAGCATACAGACACAGTTTACTGGGGCGAGCCGTTCTCGAACCCAGCGATCTGCCCAACTTGAAGATCAGTGATCTGCATAGTCTGATTAGCAGCACTGGACCACTCACTTAACCATAAAGTGGGTAGTTACAAAAGATCTTATAGATCCAGTCAAGGGCTGGAAACACGACCCCCACTCCATTTACTACTGCTAGTACTAACAAATTAAAAAATAAAATAATTATTATAAGTGTTTAATGAATAACAATAGACCAGCAATGTCTCAAAAAATATAAACAATAGGCCAGTAACCAATTATTTTAATATCAACCTGCATTATATTATTCCCATTGTTACAAATTCAGATTAAATTGTTATCAGTTATTAGCATTGTTACAATACAAACTGATTATTACAGATTTTAATAATTTCTGTTTCATTTATTGCTTTTAGTATTCATTTTAATTTACCATATATTATTTCATTATTTTTATATTACCTACCAAAATATACTTAGGTTTTATGACGTCACTTGTGTTTGATGTCATTTCGTCAATTGTGCATAAAGATGTGTGTGTAAGTTTTAGTCTCGTTTTTTTTATTTTTTTTCATTTTATTTTTTAATTTGTGTTTCAAAACGGAGACTATCGCGATTGTTTGACATTATAAATAAGATGAAAAACGAATTTACCGAGTAAAGTTTGTAGCACCCAACGTCTCGGCGACGGTGCAACCGCCGTTGTCTAAGGTAGACTGGCAGTCTACGTCGGGCGCTACAAACTTCACGTGGTAAATTCATTTATTACCTTATTTATAGTTATGTGTTTGTGGTTTGTTTTGAGTTAAGTCTTCTCTATATTTATCCCGCTATTTAACTGAATTTACTATTTACTTATATTAAGTCCATTGTAAGTCAATTTTATTTGTAGGGATATTTTACTCGTAAATAGCTGTCATGATAAAAAAATTTTTTTAGTTTGTCTACCCTGCTTTGTCAGGAGCTTTGTCTACCCTGGAACGATTTGTTCGAGTTGGGTGACATAATCAAATAATCATGAAGTTGTGACGAGCCACCCGTCACTAAACTCCAAGTTGTTTGATGTGAGGAGGTGGTGTCAACTTGCGGGTTCTCTCCGTCGATTGAAAGTATATCAGAAGGTATCGATTGTATCAGAAGGAATTTATAGTGGTTTATATTGCCAGTTTGTTAACGCTTCCCGAATATGTTAGGGGTTGACGTGAATACGATGGCTATCTGCCTGAAGTTACGAGGGTGCATGGATAAGGATTATAGTTTGTGCTCAGAGTATCTCGTACTCGACACGGCTCGAGTCTGTAAGAGTTCAGACTGATGCTTGCTCGTCTCGATATGAGGAAGGAAGGAAGAGGAACCCAAAATGGTCGAACCCGTTAACCCAACTCGAGAGAGTAGTACCGGGTTGATTCCGCCGCTGTCTTGGGGGAGTGATCATTCGAGAAATGATACCCTGGTGCTATTTTCGCCGCCATAAAGGACGAAAAATGACGCAATCCAAAACATTCCGAGTAAAAATGTTGTTCAATGTAACTGATTTGACAAAGTAGTAAAAATTCTTGCTAATTCAGCGCTGCACGAGGTGGAAAAATGGCTGTATTGACGTCCGTGCATTTGTTGACTGTCATGTACGATACCTAGGATCGTTACAAAGTCATGGTTTTAAAAAATGGTTTTTGTTAATTTTAAGGGAAAATAAACGTGTTGTGGTAACTGATTTTTAAATATATAAATGCTGTGTCGTGTTGATGCAAAGGTTAATGACATAATTATCGTTATTTTTTAGTACGTCTCTTAAACTAGTTTACTAGTTAATCTTCTTTATCACCGTCCAATCTACGCTCAACTTAAACAATTCCAAAAACCACAACAGCGTCCCCGTATGACGTCGCGACACACTGATACTAAACCCCCGAAAATAGTGTCAAACTTCGCGCGTCGCTAACGCTGCGCGATATAATCTCACGAGATTGCACTGAAAACTCTAAACGCGGTCGAAGTTTTTAGATAAGTCGGCCTTAGCGTCATCTCTCATATGGTTTGGCCTGGAGCGGTAGTTTTGTCCAATGGCACTACTTTGAGCACTTTGAAACTCTCCGACGATTACGAGAAGTTTTGTCGAAATTTATGGTTGCTGTTGATATTTTTCAAGAGTTTGTTTGACGCGTACTACTCATGTACTTTTATTGCAAAATATTTCGTTTGTAGCATATATGTATTTTCATGTAGCAATTGTGTTTTTTTATCCATAACCTAATATTAAAAATTAATTAAGTCCTCCGTTAATTCCACCAAAGTCTTTTAAATTTGATGATTAACTATTGAGTAAAACAAGTACAAGTGCATGCAGATTTTACTACCTCACTAGGCCGGCCTATGATTAATGAAACGGCAGTCTAGTGGTGTTTGATTATCCATGAGAGTAGTCATGAGCAGCCGTATATTAAACATATTATATCTTATTGTGATTTATTTATTTATTTATTTTAATGTCACTATCAAAATACTATTGCCTTTACTATATTATATAGACGATAACCAATGGCGAAACATTAACTGAGTGAACTCTTCGTAGCTATACCTTTCCAACGCCGCCCAACTGGGATAAACCCATTCCAGGGCTAGCGTTTCTAAAGCATTTTAACACAAATTGAGAATGATAACTAAAACAAATTACCTAAAGTTTGATGATCCAAGAGAGTAGTCATGAGCAGCCGTATATTAAACATATATCTTATTGTGATTTATTTATTTGTTTTAAAGTCACTATCAAAATACTATTGCCTTTACTACATTATATAGACGATAACCAATGGCGAAACATTAACTGAGTGAACTCTTCGTAGCTATACCTTTCCAACTCCGCCCAACTGGGATAAACCCAGTCCAGGGCTAGCGTTTCTATAGCATTTTAACCCTTCCGATTTGAGTTAACCATTTTTGGTTAGACGCTTACAAACGCTAAGATTTGAGCTAATCAATTTTGGTTTGGGCGCTCCGCGCTGCTTAAAATGCGATTTATTACTCGAATTGCGATACTATCCGCGTATAAAGTATGCGATATCGAAAAAGTCGAACGGTCGAACTCTAGTCGACGACAGTTAGCCAATAATTTCTTACAATAATCAGTTTTTGCTAGTCTCCCGCCGCGCGCCCGCCGCGACTCTTCGAGCCGCCGTGCGGCCGTTGTTCAACTCTGTGATTTTGTGATTTTCGTGTTATTTTTGTGCTATTTCCTGCAAAACCGTAAGTGATTTGCATTCTAGGAAGATATCCGAAAGAGAATTTCTACTTTGGGACAGCTCATCTGCTTTTTTTCACGATTTATCGTGTAAAATAGTCTGACGTTAGCTTTGCAAAAAATGTTCGTTTCTTTTCCCGAATTATGACGAAAAATCGCGAATTATGACGTAATATTAGTTTAATTCGCTTATGAAACAGCTATTATTTGATTTACATCGTATATAATCACAAAATTGGCTATATTTTGGTCAATTCAACTTGATTTCTAATTTGACATCAGACATCGGACATTCGTAGAATACATCGATTTTTTCTTGGCTGAGTAACTAAATGTTTTTATATGCAAATAAGTAAAACAAAATATAAGTTTTGGTAAAGTATTTAATAAAGAACATAACTGTCTTTACAATTTTTGCATATTTTACGTATTTTGTAATAAAAACATCGAAATTATTTGAATAGGCGACTTTTTTTCAGTTCGCTAACTTTGTAATATTTATTCATTATTATCTTAATTGTTTTACGAGATAATCTTACAATGTTTTATATTTCAAATTTCAATGCGATCATTTTAAAGTTATTCTTTTTATGATCCGTATAGTGGTTTACAAGTTATAGTCGTTTTACTCAAGTTCATTTACTTGCGCCGAATTTACAAGCGAAAATGTCGCCGGCGTAAGTGACAGCTGAATTTTTACTTCGCGATTGGAAGGGTTAAAACAAATTAAGAATGATAACTAAAGCAAATTACCTATAGTTTAAAAGAAATCTAAATACAAAAAAATAAATACAAATCAAAGAAATATAAAACAATAATGGTATTTTTTTAAATGATCGGGGTATGGTAGCCAAATTACTAACAAAGTATAATCTAAAAGTATAATAAATAAAATTAAACATAGAATAAAATAGTGACAATGTACGAGTAGATATAACTAATATAATAATAAATATAATATAAATTTTATATTATTAATAAATGTGTAATGGTAATATACTAATATATTACTGCATGAATAGTAAAAATATACATAAAAATTTTAAGCAAATACCAAAAAATATATAAGTAATAGAATGGTTGACATTTTACCAATATAATTATGATAATATTGATAGCAATATATCATAGAGTGGTCATAAGCAGCCGTTTCTTAAAAATACATCCTATTGATTAAATAATGAATGAATGAATGAAAATCTTTTTGTTGCACAATAAAAATAAGGTACAATGGCGGAATTCTTGCTACGTAACAATATCTTTCAGTCAACCAACATGCTGGTGTGAAAAGAAGAGTTGGCAAAAAAAGAGGTACAATATGATACAAAAATATATGAAGTGACATTTTAAATTATAGCATATATTATGCATTTTGTGTGTATCTAAAGTAAAAAGTAAATAAATAAATAAATTTTCGAGTAAGACATAATACATATATACATACATATAGTATATATTAACAAATAAATAAGTAAATAAATACATAAACTGCCAAAATAAGGAAAGGAAAGGAAGGGGATAACGGAAAGGTTAGAATGTATGGTTAATATTTATTGTGAAAGGAAGTGATTTTTCAATGATTGCTTAAAGGTGGACAGCGGGCTAGCCCCTCTCATAGTTGGAGGAAGCTGATTCCACAGTCGAGCTGCATTTACGGAGAAGGAGTAGGAAAAAAAGTGATTTCGTGTTTTGGGATACGTAGGGTATTATTCTGACTTGAACTATGTGGGAGAACATGACTTCCTAACCCGGTAAAAGCCTCGTTGAGGTAGGAGGGAGATGTAGGATTGTGTAGCACATTATATAGAAGTGAAATGATATCCAAATTTCTCCGGTCCCGTATACGAAGCCATTGCAATTTTGCTCTGTACTCGGAATATGGTCATACTTACGCAGATTGAATATGTACCTTATGCAAACGTTCTGTAGGCGCTCAAGCTTATCCAGTCTGTTTTCGGTGAGATCCAGATATGCGACATCGGCATAGTCTAGTAACGGCAGAAGTAGACTTTGAGCTATGGTTTGCTTAGTGATTACTCTGCAACCTTCGAAGGATATGAAAGCCCATATAATTCGCTTGCTTACTTCATTGACTTGTGCTTGGCAAGAAAATGTCTCGTCCACGAGTATGCATACATTCTTTACGACTTTAGAATACCAAATAACTTTGCCATCGATTTCTTCTTGACGTAAAGATGACAGAGAAATAGGAGATTATAATTGTTCAACGCCAATTACGATGAATTGGGTCCTAGTAGGATTTAAGACGATGCCATGACTTTTAGCCCAAGAAGATATATGGGCAAGAGGCGAGTTCATATCAAATATGGCACTGTCAATATCGTCCGGTTTTGTGTGGATATATACTTGTAGATCATCAGCGTAAAGGTGATACGAGGTGGTAAGGTTCTCGGTTATGGATCTGATAAATATAGAGAAGAGAAGAAGGGAAAGGACTGCTCCTTGGGGTACGCCGGCAGTAAAGTCGAACACACTCTCGGCGCCCCTTCAGGTAAGAGTCAAACCACATTACTGCATCATTTAAGATGTTGAGAGTGAGAGTGCAACCGCTCAAGCAATAGATAAAAATCGACCGTTTTAAATGCGCTACTGAAATCTAAGAATGTGAGAATTGTGAGTTGCTATTGTCCATAGTACATCTAATTATCGGTGACTAATCTCAGCTCAGCGTAATCTCTATAAGCGTCTCTGCATAATTAATTAAATAAATACTAAATTGTTAAATACTAATGTTTGTGTTTCTCTACTCTCTTTTTCGCTGAGGTATAAATCGACGTAAGATTGGAAGCCTGGTTTCCGCACACCATCAGAAAGAGCGACCAGGCACTCGTCCAACAAACTAATTTCCGAGTTTAGTTCACGAAAAAACGCAATCGAGCCCAGTATCTATATTAATATCATGTTAACTTTTTGGAGTGACGTGCTTGTTTATTAAAATAAAACTCTTAATACAGGTGGAAGGTGGAAGCCTACCCGGGGAAATGACAAATAAGTCCGCCGTTATCCGCAATGAGCGGCATTCATTATGTCACGCCGAAGCTCCATTTTACATCCGCTCGTATAATTTAATCCGTCGTCTACTCCGCAGGGAGTGACGCTCGCCGATGCTACATATCTGGGACAATAATTATTGAAATATAAAATCGGTTGTGTCAACCCAAGACTTTTCAGCAATTAGCCAATATTTTTATTTTTTATTTGTTGAGTGGGGCTTTTCTAAGGTCTTTATGAGCCTTGTAACACTGCGACCATTGCTGATCTATTGTGCTCGCCACCTACTATAGTTCTGCGCTAAGCCCCGTGTCATTCAAGAACCGCAGCAGGCTTTTGGCGCCAGATTGTTTTACCTCCTCAGGTTGGAGGTAGTGACCACCCAGGTGGTTGTATCTTTTACGCATCAGAATTAGCCAATAGGTCATATCATTAAATTTAAAAATCGAAATGACAGCGTGCGTCACAGTTATATTCGCCCTTTAAACATTCGAATTTTGAACGAGCGGCATAATGCAATGAAGATTTAAATTTCAAACGTACGCCGCGCGATATCAGAAGAACGACTCCGCAAATTTAAATATTTGATTCCCCTTTATATTTGTATGGCGGGATTTTATTATTATTTTTGTTGTTTTTGTATGAGGTATTCCAAACAAAATTTTGATGTGATTTCGGCCCAACAAGTCATGTGTGTACAAAATGTTAAGTCTCTAAGTCCAATATTTCGAGATTGATATATGACTAGTTGATATTGATATATGACCTGGTGATATATTGATATATGACCTGGTGATGATTGATATATGACCAGATTGATATACGAGATTGATATATTTATTTATTTTATTTATTTATTAATTTACAATAACTTTATAATTAAGTCATATACACACCATTTTAACATACTATGGTTGAGTTGGGAGAGATTGAGCACATCCTATGGTGAAAATGTCTATCCGCATTCCTAACTAGGTCAGAGACCCGTATCTAGGGATGTTGCTTTTTGTTTAAAGGTATCGACATTGATTTTAAAAAATCAATGGTATCGATGAGCTGACTCTTTCGATGTTATGAACTTACGTTGCATTGCATAATACATAAGAATATATACATATATACATACACATACATACACACATACATAAATATATATATATATATATATACATGCCTACACCTATATATACATAAGCATACACCTATATATACATATATACATATGACCTGGTGGACCGATTTCAACTTCAATTTTTACTCTTGCCATGACCAAATTACATATAGCTCTTTTTAACCGATTTCAAAAAAAAGAGGAGGCCATCAATTCGGTTGTAGCTTTTTTTTTTAATCTTTGTTACCTTAGAACTGTGCCATTTATGAAACGATTTGGATTTTTTTTTTATTTGAACGGATATCGTCGCCTTACAATTATAACTCGATAACTCCACTTTATTATATAAAATCGAAGACTATCGCGGTTGTTTGACATTATAAATAGGATAGACAACGAATTTACCGCGTAAAATTTGTAGGACCCGACGTTTCGGTGACGTTGCAGCCGCCGTTGTCTAGGGTAGACTGAAGAGCTGTCAGTCCGTTGTTTTGCGGGTAGGCCGCAAACCGCTGCCGCCACTGCGTAGGTTATAACGGTGGTGGGGGGCCGGGCTCGGAGCGCGGGAATTTCGAAAATCCTTCTTGCACACAACACTCACTGTATCCTGTTTTACGTCTTTGCGTTCGGCGTTCGGCGGCGGGAACATTTTAAGAAGAGGGTTCCACGTAGAAGAGAGTTTGTAGCCGTCGTCTCTATTGAAGTTCGGAGTTCTTCTTATTTCAATGGCTTCCCGGATCATGCGAGGAAAGTAGAATTGTTCCTTGGATAGAACAATGGGATTTTGAAACTGCATCCAGTGGTTACTTCCGCTATCCAATATATGTTCGCAGATCGCCGATTTTTCTCGCTGAACGTTTTTAACAGCTTTGATGTGTTCAGTCCACTTTATTAGTAGCACATTTTAGATTTATATCTTTTTAAAATCGTATTCCGCGTTTTATCTTCTTCGTCTATCCAACTATCGTATCATACATTCGAATGAATATTATTTATACAATTACTGGGGAAAATCTAAATTATATTTTTAAAAAACCGAGTTATCTAGTTATTGAAAAAATGTAAATTCTCACCATGGGCTAATTTTGCAGTAAGACACAATGATATTTGTACTTTTATTAAAGAATCAGGTGTATTATGTTAAAATGAGTTTTAATGATCAAAACCAGATACATCAACGAAACTAACAATGTTATCTCACAAACAAAAAATACAAACAGAACCTACAGGAAAGGAATACAAACAAACGATACAAAAAAACCTGCTTCAAAAAAATACCAATAAGGATGCAGACACAGAATACCTATTCATATATTTCTTCATTATCATATATAATTTTATTTATATCGTTAGTTTCATGATGTGGTAAGCTTCAGTTTCATGATCGTGCGTGATCCAAGGTCCGCTATATTATAATACAGAAAAATTGATGTAAAATGTATAAAAAATATATAGGTAAGTACAAATTTATATAAAACCGTTATATACAAACCGCTTATATAAACAGTTATATATTTTGAAATCGGAGACTATCGCGGTTGTTTGACAATATAAATAGGATAAAAATGAATTTACCCCGTGAATTTTGTAACACCCGACGTTTCGGCGACGTTGCGGCCGCCGTTGTCTAGGTTAGACAGCCTACCATAGGCAACGGCATCTGTAACATCGCCGAAACATCGAAGGTTACAAACTTCACTCGGTAAATTCGTTTTTTTTTTGTTTTTATTATTTTATCCTATTTATTCCTATATATTTCGACTGGTATATTTTCAGCAAGTGATGTTATTGAGAAATCTGATGAAAAAAAACAAGGATTTACCTACATTTTGAATAATAACCCAAAGGTAGGGCCGTTAAATTAGAACCTTAAAGTTACAAATATAGCCATTCTGCCTGTTGAAATGAAACGTTTACCAGTACTTTTAAAGAAAGGCTAATAAATCTGACTAGCATACGTAATTGTATCCTCCCTAGCGACATCTCCTCTCAGTCCTGAATAATCCCACCACACATTGCAGCTGTTGCGGGCATTATGGCAGATGTACTTGTTTTTGAAACGGCAAGACCGCCGCCCGCCAGGTTTTTTATCCACCCCGGAATATGGCGTAATTAAGAAATACAAGCGGCTTTGCCGCGCAACTGACTGCCCGGTGTTTTACAATCGTAAAGAGATGACGACCGACCGCGACGGCTGCTAAATAACAAGTTCACTCAACGTGCTTGTAGACGTACAAAATCATATGTCGGTAATATTAAATGTTCGCGTGCTGTGGTTGCAATGAAACACGTAATAAACGATTGTATTTAATTAGGTAGAGAGCTTAGGTTACAAATATTTCCATTGTACGTTCGTGATTCAGTCGCCGAACCTCGTAATCGCCCATGACTTCTTCCGCTGGGCCATTGCCCTTTAGCATGGCTTCGTTTGAGCCGGAATATGGTGACGCAGGGCTGCGTGCCCTGCGTCAGCTATCTTTGCGAGGTGCCTGATGTTTCAGGTGCCATATGGCAGTTTTGGGCAAAATCTAGTCGACTAACGATTGACGATTGAATATGGTAATCGCGATTGACGACTAACGATTGATTTCATTAATCGTCAATCGACGACTAACAAGTTTCAATCGTTAGTCACGATTGACTATTAAACGTTTGCGATTGATATTATCGACAGCGGTCAACTTAAGTTTTGCATTTTTCGTCGGTCGGTCGGTCGGAGGTTCAGTCCGTTGGTCGGTCGCATGTTCAGTCCATCAGTCGTCCGGTCGTTCGGTCGGCCTGTCAGTCGGTCAGACGGTCGGCTGGCTGGTCCGACTGTCGGCCGTTTGGTCGGTCGGCCGGTCGGCCAGTCAGTCGGTCGGCCGGTCGGTCGGTCAGTCGCCCGTCGGACCGACCGACCGACGGACCAACCGACCGAAGAGAATGACTTGTCGGGTGTCATCTAAAGAGCAAGTTAGTTGCGATCGACGATCGACGATTAACGACTAATTGATATAGTCGCGTTTATTTCAATCGTGAATAACGTTAGTCGCTACTAAATCAATCGTGATTGATTAGTCGATTGAAATATTCAATCGATTGACCCAACACTGCCTTATGGTCAGTGGCGTAGCCAAGCCGGTGCAGCCAGTGCAACGCACTGGGCCCCACGGTAGTTTTGGTGCCCAAAATGATACTTTTATCTACGATCGACGTTTCATCCAACTTTGCTATGAAGCTAAAAATGCCGAAATCGATGATTTTTGAGAGTGCAAATCGAGACGAAAAATATCCTAGAAAGGTATTTTTTCATATTTTTATTATATTTTTATGTAGTTAAATTAAATATGTAGATAGGAAAAAAACTGGTACATTTGTAATAATACGATCTGGGATTTTTTTATCGTTGCCAGTTTCGTACTTAGTAGTTATACTCAAAATAAAATAATAACGACTGACATTATCTTTTGAACTTTTCTCCAACATTCAAACGGGGAGAAATATAATTCATTAGAGTATTTTCAATAGTTTGGCATCTTATTAATATAGAAACAAAGATTTCGAACATTCTCCCGCAACAATGTTTCCATGTGGTCGTGCATGTCCCGCTGAAGTACATGGGAACTCATTCAGCAACATGTTTAAGCAATGATTTTAAATGAACTCGCGATTTAAAGTATAGCTACAACATAAATATAGAATGTAGCTAGGTATACATTAATTACATCTTATATGCCATAATGAATGTTAGTAGGGGGAGGAGCCTTTTGTTCAACTTGTGCACTGGGGGCCATTTTTTAAGTTACGCCACTGGCTATGGTGTATGTAGGTACAACTAGAGCTGTCGACTACAACGGGCGAACCCGTCACCTCAGGAAGTTTTAACGATTAGTTATTCTATCTCCCTGAAGTGAGCGCAGAAGTCTTGGACAAAACAGTCCACCGTCAAGCTCTGCCACATCCCACCGTCAAGCATAACCACCCCCGCTCTATAGGAAACAGTACTGCTTCCAGACTCCCCCGAATGTTAATCAGAGTGCACAATCGATTGACTTACGCCGCACGGTGCGCAGACCGTCCAGGAGCGCCAGAAGGTTGATTCCTAGGGAAAACTAGCCCTAAGACCAGATTTCTGCCCGGGCTCGCCGTGGAGGCCACCGGATGGGTGTTGACCCGTGAGTGTGACCAACCCTGAACATAATGGGTCTTCGTGGACAACTCAGCAAGGGCCCATTAGCTCCCTAAGGTGTATGTAGGTACACGGCATCTTCTTTGGCGATGACTGCTGAACTGCGATACCCGCAACGGCCGTCCACTAGCACTAGCATCAAGCACACTGCGCGGGTATCGGTTTTGTACGATAGCCTAACTGAAAAGGAAAACTGCATTAGAATCAAGGAGGGTAGCAAACGGTTTCGTGCAGCTTGGGCAATAAGATCCGCTGTGATTCAGCTCCTATTAAGGAGGACTGCCCGGGAAGGACTCTCGCGTATTAGGCCTCGTGGCTGGTGGATCAGTTTCTATTTTTTTTATTTTATTTATTTAGGTGAGTAACAGCATGAACTTATAATTAGATACATAATTCTTAAAAAAACATATTCTTATGCCTATTATAACTTACGCCGTTCGAAATTATTTGAAAAATATTTTACAAACTAAATTATGAAACAAAAAATACATCCGTAAATATTTATTAGTTGAGAGAAAATGGATCTATACCGCGCGGAAATAAACGACAGTCCTCTCGGTGTATTTGTAGACGGCCAATGTAACTTTGCCGGGAGAACTCATCGTCCAAGTCCACGCGGCAAGGACTCATCCCCACCAACCAAAAAATGTCAAATGACCGCAAAAGTTGTAGAGTTAACCGCAAACATATAAATCATACTTATGCAACATAAATTTAAAATAAGTAAATGGAAATACATATACAAGTTATATTGTATTAATACATACATATAACAAATCAATAAATACTGGCAGTTGTCGCTGCTGCTTCAAGGGCGGTTGGTACTGCCGATTTGAAGCTAATTTTGTATCTACTATAAATGTCAAGCCCTGTGAATTTATCATTATATATACTTACGTGGCAATCGGTTAAGCATTGAATTGCGCGTGTAGTTAGAATGTCGTCTCGGGGGCTCGAATAACTATATAGATCGGGAGGCGTTTCCCCCAGAGAAACGCCTCCCGGCGCCACTGGACGGTTTGCGCACCGTGCGGAGTCAGCCAATCGGTTGTGATCTCTGACTAATCGTCTACAACTTTTGAAATGACCAATTGACTACCTGATCCTAATTTCAGAGCCGGGCAAAGATGCCAATGGTCCGCGATAAATTCAAACTGAATCACCGCTGAATATACGGCAGGTTGACTTCGCGCAAGCGACTTCTGACCCGTAACCCGTCGGGAGGTTGGAGGTATCTTTATAGTTAATTCCAGACAGAGATAACCTTCCAAATTTGGTAGACAGGGGGCGATGCTTCCCGCTGGTTACCTTACCCGGTGCCTCGCCGTAAGGCGTTGGCTTCTGTCGGGCATGTCGGCTTAGCTACACTGTAGATTTGTATTGTCTCTAAGTCATTTACGCTTACTTTACGGGAGATAGAACAATCACTATCGTTAAAATTTCCTAATGTGATAGGTTCGCCCGTTGAGGTGTAAACCCAAGTTGTATTATAATCTGCCCCGTTGTTCTTAATTATATCGATATCCAAAAGTCGGACAGAATGTTTATTCTTTTGTGATCAAATAATTATTTTATTACGACAATTTATTTTTTTTTTAATTTTTTTTTTTTTGTTACAAAAATATTTAGTTTTTTGTAATAATCACAATTATGAACAAGCACGCACAAAATTAAACGTTCACCTTGGAACAGATCCCGGCCTAGTTAGGTGGCGTTGTCACTGGACTTTGCTATGTATTCATTTTCTGCTATTTATTCAATGTTTAAAATATTTAATGCATAGTTCCTAAGATAAAATTGTTTTAAATTATTCTTGAATTACTAAATAAATAAATAAATAAATAAAATAAATAAATGTTTTTACCCATATATGCCCAGAACTATTTTGGGATTTCGATTTTGGTTATTTTCATATATGTTTATGTTGATAGATCCCTATAACAGTATTGACTACTTTTAGTATATATTTTTTTTTGCTATCTAGGTATTTTAGTTAAGTGCCTGATCCGCCTAAAACACAAAAAAGAGATTTAGTACAAGTCTTCTCTGTATATCTGTCTGACGTATCGTTTTCGAAACACGGAAGTTATAAGGACATTACAGGTATTTATAAATTACTATTAACTAATTCTAAAAACACGAATAGGTCCAAATTTACCAAAATTTACTAAAATACCATGATACTTGTACAAAGCTTTACTTAACTATCACTACTTACTTTTTTAAGGGAGACGACAATATGATTTTTGAACGACGCGAACACTACTTGCACCGCTTACTATTTCAATCAAAACTGTCAATGCTGCTATAACTGCGTTGCTAATAGGGGATAGTTCCGCACTCTTGCGATAGATGAGTTCTTTGGATTTTACTAAACTTAGAAAGGATTTCCGATGCTTTTACAAAAGTATTACTTCTTGTTTCATTTTCGAATCACTGAGCATATATGGGTTAAACCCGTACGCATGGCTGTTTTTTATTCAAGAAACATTTCATTTTCCAGTATTGCTATCTCTTTTTAGATGATAATATTACGTATAAACCATTCTCGAAAGATTCCTTAATTAAAATTTAAACCCACATCGAAAAACAATCTAACAGACAAACGTTTTTTATAGTTGTTTTATATACAATAATTGTTTATAAAACAAATTTATATCAATAGGCGCAGCGTCAAGGAAAATAATAATAAAATAAAATACACAGCATACTATTGAGCAATGCCAAGTCCAGGATTAGGTTATCGAACATATAGTATAGAGCTGGATTCACATATAAGAAAATTGAGGATCCATAATGTAATGCTATATTATGCGCATAATATTCGCCTTCTCAAGGATCCGACCCTTTCCGCAATCAAATCCATCTGCGGGAGATATAAAAATCGATTAACCTACCACAACTGTAAGACGATAGATATTCTGAGTGATGTGTTCACTCGATTGGATTTAGCAAAGTTAATTACTATCGTCTTAGACTACAAAGACCTTTAACCAAATAGTCAATCCAGTTGGACACTTTTTGTTGACCTGTATACCTTCGAACCCGTTAAGAAATTCGCATAGCTCAGCTCATTAATTACCAGTGACAACAACATGAATAGAGAGCTGAAAGTACGTGTAATGGGTGCAAATAAGTGTTATTTTTTATATTAGTATCATATAAAATCCCGTGCGCTATCCAGGAAGATGAAGGCAGGCCTCTACAAGACAATCATCAGACCGGCTTAACTTAAGCTTCATAAACATGACTATTAACGAAGTGGATAAAAATGCACTACATATACGAGTATGAAAGCATAATGAGTGCCGAGAAGACAAACAAGCATAAGCTATGGCCTGTATAACTGGAAGAATAACTGAAAATCGGAAGACTCATTTGATTAGGACATGTGGAAAACATAGTAAATGAACAGTCGTCGTTGAAATGCAGCTAACGGCTCCGTGCAGCTTGGGCCAGATGACTTGATCTTTGACTAGGCTTAACTCACGGTTCAACTCTCTTCCGGAAGCCTCCTCGAAGCGGGACGAACCTCGATAAGACTCTGTATCTCCTGCCACAGCTGTGTCTCAAACAGGTGGGATCGAATGCAATCTGGGGGAACACCTTGGGAGCTTCTGGGCGGCTTTCGCATAGTGCGGCGTTAGCCAATCTACTGCGCATCCGGAAAGGGTATTATACGTTTCCTAAGCAGCGAAGGTGGTTGTTGACCTGATATCAGCTACTTTTGAAACGACCCCTTGCCCACCCGATCCCGCGTGATGTTGACGGGAATAGGCCACCATGGCCAGCTATAAATTGGTACTGAATTACCCCTAATAGCAGGTAGAGGTTGGGAAAGCGATTTCAAAGCAATGCTCTCACTTAAAGGCAGAGAGATCCGTCCAAATCTGTCAGTGAGGGCGTGAGGTCGGCCCGCTGATTTCACTTCCTAATGCCTCGCGGTAAGGGGTTGGACTCTCACGGGCATGTTTTTGCGTAGGTAGGCGGTGGACTGTATTGTCCCTATGTCTTTGGGAGCTAATGGGCCCTTGCTGAGTTGGCCACGAAGAACTATTCTGTTCAGGATTGGTCACGCTCACGGGTCAACACCCATCCGGCGGCCTCCATGCATGAAGTGCGAGCCTGGGCAGGACTCTGGCCTTAGAGCTAGCTTCCTCCTGGAAGGTCTGCGCACCGTGCGGCGTAAGCCAGTCGATTGTGCACTCTGACTAACAGTCGGGGGAGTCTGGAAGCAGTACCGTTTCCTATAGAGCGGGGATGGTTGCGGACCTTACGCCGACTGCTCTTGAAACGACCTGGGTGAACAGCCGGGCAAAGGATGCCGTGGTCCGCGATAGATTCGGTATACACCGTTTCGCCGCTTCGTAAGGGAGAGGACCGCGCAAGCGACCTCGAGCTCGTAACCAATCGACAGACGGTGCCGGGCGGTTAGGGTTGGTCTCTCGCGGGCTAGTAGGCGGAGCTAGATAGTGGATTGTCCATTGTCTAAGTCTTCTATTCTCATCCCACGGCTGAAAGAACGATCACATATCTTTATACCAGCCTAGGGTGACGGGTTCGAACGTTGTAGTAGACACCGCCTAACTATCCATATTTATGCGTTAACCTCATAGCTGAAATAATGATCTAATATCCTTAAAACTTCGTGTGGTGGCTGTTTCGCCAGTAGTAGCTGACAACTCTAAAAATCCGTTGAAATGCATTCTTGGTGGAAAGCCTGAAAAGCCTCGTAAAGTCAGAGGTCCAAAACTACTATGGCTTGATACGGTCGCAAAAGGATCTTGAAGTGTACAACTAGGAAACCAAAGCACAGGATATGGTAAAATGGTAGAAGATAATTGACGATGCTAAGACCAACAATAAATTGTAAAGCCAATGACGTGATCATGCTGAATAACTCGTATAACGGTCTACAGGTTTACTTAAAACAACTTTTTTTTTTAATTGTGTGCGACGTAGCGACATAACTATGGACAAATCGATAGAGAACAATATCACATCGTATAAGACATATTGTCTTTTGATTTAGGTCCGTCCATGCATATTGGTCATTAAAGTGGTCATTCAAATTCAAATTAAAATTCTTTATTTTACAAAAAATCATAATAACAAATACAAATAAATTAAACCAAACCTAACTGGATCGCACGAGACGTCCGCACTAAGGTAGGCTCAGATTCGTATAATTAAGTACTGCCTAATGCTAAATTAAAAAAAAATACGTTGAAGAATGCCATGAAAAATAAAATCAAGTAAACTAAAATTTAAGTAAAAAATAAAATTTCAAATAATCTTAAACGGTATGTGATAATCCTATACTATTATAAACGCGAAAGTTTGTATGTATGTATGGATGTTTGTTACTCTTTCACGCAAAAACTACTGAATGGATTTTGATGAATTTTTACAATAATATAGCTTACACATCAGAATAACACATAGGCTATAATTTATAAAGATATAGTGTGAATTATCTAAAATATAACGATAACTGTCAAGTAAGTAGGAAAAATCTAAGAAATTGATATTCGAAATTTAAATTCTAAGCGTCAACATATATTTTGAAAATTTTCTCAACAATCCTACTTCCTACTAATATTATAAACGCGAAAGTTTGTAACGATTGCGCGACGTTACTATAGCGACGATTGCGTGACGTTACTATGGCGACGTCATTGACAGCTGTGTTCAAAATGTGTCCGTAATTAATGTTATCATCGTAAGCGTAAATTAATTATTACTTACAATGAAACAACGTAAGCGTAATTTGTTTGTGGTTAGTAGGTAATTATAGAAATTACTTCGTTTTTATCTCCATTGCATAGGTAAAAGCGTGATTTTGTTTCACAATTAGCAGATTAGAATTATTTTTTGACTATTAATTAGTATGTTGCTGTAATTTTCATTGAATAAGCAGGTATTGTATTTTTTAGGAAGAGTAGAAAAAGTCGCCAGCGTACATAGAAAGATCAGAGATTCCCGAGTGCGACAAGGCCTTCTTTCAGACTTTTATGCTTATCATATGATGGTACGACGCAACAATTTTAATTTATTGCTTCGGTGTCGACTTCTCCTACATCAATTTTTGGTGGACATGTACGTCAAAGTGGAGAGTGAGCGCTTAAGGTTTATTGCCTTGAACCAAACGAAACTGCGAGCAGAAAATTATATACATTTACAAGACGCGATAAGGAATGATGCGGATTTAGATCCAAATAACTTGGGTCAAACGGTAATTCTCCCGTCATCATTTGTAAATAGCCCGAGATATCTTCACGAATACACCCAGGATGCGTTCACATACGTGCGTAACTACGAGAGGCCTGATATGTTCATTACAATGACATGTAATCCCGCCTGGCCAGAAATCACTAAAGAGCTCATTCCAGGTCAAAATTCAACGGACAGACATGACTGAACAGCCAGAGTATTTAAAATAAAAGTTCAAAAATTAGTTGCTCTACTTGCAAAAGGTAAAATATTTGGTGATATGAAGTGCTTCATGTACTCGATCGAGTGGCAGAAAAGAGGCTTGCCTCACGTGCACTTACTGCTGTGGTTGATGGATAAATTACGCCCTAACCAAATTGATTAAGTCATAAATGCAGAGATACCCAACGCCGAAACTGATCGAAAGCTCTATGATAATGTGACCATAAATATGATTCACGGTCCCTGTGGTGCACTAAATCCGTCATCACCATGCATGAAGGAAAGCAAATGTACCAAAAAGTATCCAAGGGCGCTTTTAAAAGATACTCAAACCAACGACAAGGGCTATCCTCTGTACAGGCGTAGAGCACCAGAAGATGGCGGCCGTACGATAACTCAAAAAATCAGAGGTGGAACACAGGAAGTATTGGTTGACAATAGCTGGATAGAACCATATTCTCCTCTTCTCATCATGATTTTTAATTGCCATATAAATGTAGAGTTCTGCAATACGGTACAGGCTATAAAATATATTTGTAAATATATTAACAAAGGTAGTGATCAGGCTATTTTTAACATACGACAGCAAGGGAATGTTCACATTGACCCGAGAGATGAGGTGCAAACATTTCGAACCGATCGATATGTTAGTAGTAACGAAGCAGCGTGGCGGATTTTGGGTCTGCCTCTGCATGAGAGACATCCAACAGTCACTCATCTTGCGGTACATCTGTTCAGTGGCCAGCGGATTTATTTCACTGAAAACAATTTTAGAGGGAGAATGGCCGCACCACCTAAGACGACACTAACTGCATTCTTCCTGCTTTGCCAAAATGACGCATTTGCAAAAACATTACTTTATGTTGACGTACCCCGCTACTATACTTGGAACGTGTCGTTGAAAGAATGGAAACGTCGTTTACAAGAAACATCTGTCGACGGCTGGCCAGGTGTGAAAGCAGGAGATGCTCTTGGGGGCATTTACACAGTGCACGTTAGTAACTTCGAATGTTACTGTTTGCGAATGCTGCTAAATGTAATACAGGGCCCCACTAACTTCTCGGATCTAAAAACAGTTGACGGCCAAGAACTTGATACTTTTCGACAAGCGTGTGAGAAGTTGGGGTTGTTGGAAGATGACAGCCACTGGGATGCCACAATGGAAGAGGCCGTGCTGTGTCGCTCTCCTTCGCAAATAAGGGAGCTATTTGCAATATTGATATGCACTTGCGGTTTATCATATCCTCTTCAACTATGGGATAAGTATAAAACTTCATTATCAGAAGATATCTTGCACAGATTTGAAAGGATGGATCAAGTCAACAATAATCTTTGTTTGAATGAAGCACTGAGACTTATGGAGGACAAAATAATATCAATTTCCGGAAAGAAATTGTCCGACTTCGGTATGCCCATACCACAGCATCGAGGAGAGCTGTCTACCGATGTCATCAAAGAGCTAAGCTACGATACCGCTTTATTAGATGCTCAGGTAAGCGAAACTGAGCCACGCCTGCTACCCGAGCAAAAAGACATTTATAACAAAATATTACAACGAGTTGAGCTTGGTGAAGGCGGCCTTTTTTTCTTGATGCCCCGGGGGGTACGGGAAAAACATTTTTGCTTAATTTGCTTCTAGCAAAAATTCGTAAAGACCGTAATGTTGCATTAGCAGTGGCTTCCTCTGGGATCGCTGCTACATTACTGAGCGGTGGACGGACGGCACACTCGGTTTTTAAATTACCTCTTAATCTGGCAAGGGAAGAAACCCCAACGTGCAACATCAGTAAGAACAGTGCCCGCGGCGAGATGTTGCAACAATGTAAGCTGATCATGTGGGACGAGTGCACAATGTCACACAAATGCGCCATCGAGGCGCTTGATCTCTGTCTACAAGACATTCAACGCAATAACAAGTTGATGGGTGGTGTGGTAGTGTTATTGGCAGGGGATTTCAGACAGACTTTACGTGTTATCGAAAGAGGTACTGCAGCAGACGAGATTAATGCATGTCTGAAAGCATCATATCTGTGGACTAAAGTTGAAAAGCTTTTTCTTACTACTAACATGCGAGTCCAGTTATTCAGCGATGTCGAGTCAGGAGCATTTGCTCAAAAACTCATAGAAATTGGTGAAGGCCACCTACACACCGACCAAGAAGGTATGGTTCTTTTCACACACCACTTTTGCCATGTCGTGGAGTCGGAAGACGAACTCATTAATCAAGTTTTTCCAAATCTGCAACAATATATTCTTGACGAAAATTGGTTGTGTGGAAGAACCATACTGGCACCAACAAATGAGACTGTTGCGAAAATAAATAAAACATCTTGGACGAAATAACCAGCGAAACATCAGTGTATAACTCCATCGACACAGTTATATCATCCGATGACACTACGACTTACCCCGTGAATTTCTTAAACTCTTTGGAGTTATCTGGGGTGCCATCACATAAGTTGGAATTAAAAGTAGGTGTACCCGTTTTGTTAATGCGTAACTTGGACGAGTCAAGATTATGCAATGGCACTCGGTTGCGAGTCACCGAACTAGGAAGGCATATTGTGAAGGCCACAATCTTAACTGGAGAAGCCAAGGGAAACAATGTTCTTATACCACGTATCCCAATTATACCCAATAACTTACCATTTAATTTTAAACGCCTGCAGTTCCCATTAAAAGTTGCATTTTCAATGACTATCAACAAATCGCAAGGTCAAACCTTAAAGGTAGCAGGTATACATTTGGGCACGCCGTGTTTTTCCCACGGCCAGCTATATGTGGCTTGCTCACGCGTTTCTAAACCGCAAAATCTGCATGTTTATGCTGACCTAAATAAATCGTTAAACATAGTTTATAGGAGTATATTGCAGTAGCTACCTATAACTTTTGCATTATCATCAATCATCATATACATCCGTACCTATGTATCCTTACAAACTATAGGGTATAATACCTATTAGTGAGATCATCATAAAAAATACTTAGTTCCAATTTACATACATTTCACAATATAGTTATTCGAAGATACATATATATAGTTGTTCGAACAATATAGTTGTTCGAACACATATATATAACTAGAGAACGGATGGACCGATTTTCATGATTTTTAATTTGTTGGATTTGTCTCCGCCCCGAATAGCAAAATAATATAAAAACATTGAAAAATTAACGAAAATATAAAATACTTTAAAGCATCATTATCACAATTTTTCATCACCACGCGGGTGAAACCGCGTTTGTTATAACTCGAGAACGGATAGACCGATTTTCATGGTTTTTGTTTTTTTGTATTTGTCTCCGTCCCGAATAGCATAACAACTACTAAAACATTGGAAAATTACCGAAAAAATAAAATAAAAGAAAAACATTTACCATACATATTATTTCCAAAAAAAAAAAATTTCCGAAAAAATAAAATAAAAGAAAAAACATTTTCTCAAACATTTTATTTTTTGGGGAAAAAAAAATCCAATACATATTTGTTTTATATATATCTATATATATAAAACAAAGTCGGGTTTGTTCGAACACTTATAACTCGAGAACGGTTGGACCGATTTTTATGGTTTTTAATTTGTTATATTTGTCTCCGTCCCGAATAGCAGAATAACTTAAAAAGAAAAATTGAAAAGTTGGTGAAAAATTAAAATAAAAGAAAAACATTTTCTCATACAAAATGTAAATCCGTGTTTTCCCATGGTAAGTTATACGTGGCATGTTCACGTGTCGGCAAATCATCCGCTTTATTTGTTCTTGCGCCTGATAAAAAAACAAAAAATGTCGTATATCAAAAGGTGCTTCAATGAAGAGAATTAAACCGAGTGCATTCCATGCTGCACAATAGTTTAATACAATCATGTCTTGCTGACACGCGATTGGTATATTTAATTTTTGTACTTTTATATTTCTTTATGTGTGATTATCTTAATAAAGTAGTGAACGTAATATTTATTTTGTATTAATTGGATTACTTTAATAAAATCATAAATTGAGTTCAGCTAATCTGTAAACACGACATTCATTGACTGTTAGGCGGTACGAAGTTCGCCGGGTCAGCTAGTAATAATATAAAGAACAAAAAGCATGCCAATCATAAATCTATGGTAGGTGAATAATAATGTGTTAGGAATGGTACGTTAGCAAGTAATAAAATAAATTAGTTTTTTAGTTTCTTTCCTTCCCTGGGTGATCAACCAGTGGGTTAGTCTTTTTTTGTTTATATTTATTTTTATATTTATACCTTGAGTATAAATGCCGGGTAAATCCTTAGTTTTATTGAACAACGACGGTGTCAAGTATAGAAAATGTCTCTGTGCATTAACCCCATAGTTTGATTTTTTACGAGTAGGTCATTACTTTTTTTACTGATAGCTCCAAAATTTCCCGAAGAATTCCGTTGCAAAAATGTATGTATCGTAAACTGGAAACAGAAAGTTTATTTCTATTCCTGATATTTATATTATGGCACATTTATTAGAGGAGTTGAAAACCTTTTTGTCGAAATGGCTAATTAGCAGCGAGAGAAAACGAGACAATTTTACGTCATACATCCTCCATTATCTACCTAATCCGCAAATACAACACCAACTATACGTTCGTTCCGTATGTCTGTTCGGCTTCCGGGCGTAGTCATAAATCGTGCTGACGTGCCACTAGACTCGTTAACAATTTTCAATTACGCCTGTAATTCAAGCGAAGACGCAGGGTCTCTACGGTTGGTCGAGTGTGTTGCCTTCAGCCAGTGTCGGTGTGTGTAATTACTTTTTGTTAGTCCGTTACTGAAAAGTTTCATTAGCGTTGGAGTGATCTATGGCCGACGGTCACGATCATACCTTGTATTATTTACGCAACAAGCCGCCACTGGCCTTAGCATAATGAGAATAATCCCCAATTTGTGAACAACAAACAGTCCCTTTCGGCTACGTAACGACCAAATTTGGTTGCACATCAGACACCAGAACACCGTTAACGACCAATATTGGTGGCTTGTTTTCGGAGCGCACAGTAATATTATTTTCTAATTTGAACCCATCCTAAAATCCATACCAAATATCTCATTATTACCATAGATATATTGATGGCCGCTAAAATAATTTCGCGAGTCATTTCGCGGATATTTCTAGTAAAATTCCATTTTCTAACACCATCATTTTTTTTTTCCAGAAATCATCAAAACTTTTATTGGTTTTTATGAGTTAATATCTAAATATTTTTATATGTAAAGAGGCAAAACAAAATATTGGCTTTGATAGATAATCTAATGAAGATCACGATAGTATTTATAATTTCTAAATAGGGATTCGTATTTTTCCGTAAGACAAGTACAATTTAGAAATGGCAAGTTTTTTTCACTTTTTCGACTTTCTCATATTTATTCATGATTATCTAATTATTTTAGAAAATGAGATTTTAATATTCTATATATAAAATTTTAATGCCATCATTGCACAGTTATTCTTTTTATGATTGCTATAGTAGCTCCATAGTTATAATACTTTTTAGCGAGCGCGGCGATATTGCAAGAAATTCCAATTAATTGCCGCGGCCTGCCATGAAATTATGGCGCTACTCGTAGGGATGGCAAGTACCAATATCGTACGTTTAACCCTTGGAGTAAATGGGTATTTTCATGGATGCATCTGTCTCTTTTGCAGGATTTTCGGCAACATCGACCTTAAAGTACTATAACTACGAAACTACTACACCAATCATAAAAAGAACAACTGCACAATGATTGCATTGAAATTTTGAATATAGAATATTGAAATATCATTTTGTAAAACAATTAGATAATTATGAATAAATATGAGAACGTCAAAAAGTGAAAAAAACGCGGAACCAGATCTGGTCGTATCATACTCAACGGATAATTGTTTCAGAACCAGATTTGGTCGTATCATACTCAAGGGGTTAATAATTACACGACTGCTCAAAGGGAGTGTTATGTGTTCAGGATTGGATTGATCTATGTATGTTTTTCGTTTCGTTAATCCACCATAACTTCTAAACGCTTGAATCGATTTAGAAGTGTCGTATTGTTATGATCATTTTGTCCTCTTGAGTGTCATAGAGTACGTGCCGCGACCGCTTGCTCTTATATAAGGTTAAAGCAGCGTCTTTAATATAAATCGCCAATGTAACGCGGTGCGTGTTCACATTCATCATTTAACAGTTTAGTTTTTTTTTTCCTCCTCTTCGCGGCAGTCAGGTATAGATCCGGTAGGCTCGGTGAAGAATAGAAATATTTGGATTATTAAATAAGCAAAATAAATTATACAAAGTGTTTAATTATGACACTCCACAAAATATTACCGAACAAATTTATTCCAATTCAACATTTTGGAAAACTACAAACTACACCATTGTACTCGAAAAAAAAAACAGTATGTGTTAATGATCAAACCCCGATTTTTTATTCTACCATAACTTCTAAATTCTTGAACCGATTTAGAAGTGTGTGACTTTGTTAAAATCGCTATGTCATCCCGAGTGTCATACGGTGCACAAACTATCAAAATATACTTGTCTACATGTCCAAATGTCAATGTCAAATTCAATTTCTGTTTGAATACATTCCGAAAAAATACATGTATCTACTTGGATAAATACATAAACCACAATTATTTCATAAGGAAGCCGTAAAAAACATAATTAAGAATACAATAGCCCACATTCTGTAACGTCAGTCGTGTTTCTTATTCCGTTTAACCGACTTCAAAAAAGGAGGATGTTATCAATTCGGTTGCATCTTTTTTTTTTGAATTTTTATGTTTTATGTATACCTCAGAACGTTGTTTATGAACCGATATAGAAAATATATTTTTATTTTGAAGGATATACTTACAGATTGGTCCCAATTTTATCAAAATTCTCTTTTGATTATGGGATCCGTCGCCTCTATAGAAGTATGTATTATGTATGCCTACTAAGAAGAAATATATTTTTTTATTATGGAAAAATATGTCTAAATGTAAAAGTTCCCATTGTGGTAACGTTACTAACTACACATTAATAAATGAAAGCGGACCACGATATAATAGCCGATCTCTACGATCATAAGTCTTTGTATGTAGTCAAAACTAAAATGAAGCGTTAAATAATATAATAATTCCGGGACACGACAATTCCATCACTTGCTATACGAATTGTCAGTTGACTGGCAGGAATGTTAGCGTCACTGAGGACAAAAACACAAACGCGCCACGTTTAAATTGTCAGTCAAACAGACAGACAGTCAGTGCAAAGCTCATGCAGCTTTTTGCCAGCAATTTGCATTCACGTCGCATTGATGGCGTATAGCGGGATAAGTCAATTATTTTATATAAGGATTAACAAGTTTTATTACATTTAAACCCACAAAGAGTGTCAGTTTCCAGCCCAATATAGTGTAATAAGTACTGCTTTTGATTTTTTAATAGGCATATTCCTATCAAATTACAGGAAATCGAAATTTATATTTTTGTTTTTTGCATGAACAGCTACAGCTAACAGCTAACATCTAAATCTTATAAAATTCTCACGCTGATTTCAAATATGTAAATTACTCCTTTCTGTCGCTCAAAGTGTAATAACCATTTTTAAAAAGGTAATGCAATTTCAATATCTTTGAAATCTGTTTAGTTTTAATATTCCTTCCTGAAATGTTAACTTCACTTAACTTGGGGAACTTGCCTTTTAGGAAATTAAATCCACTACCGTCACGATTAATTGCTTTAACAAATGTTTTCATTAAACCTAGCTTAATGTGTAGAAGGGGAAGGTGAACTTTTATAGGTTGTAGTAGTGCTGGCTTACAACGTTCTTATTTCATTCAGTCAATGTTTCTCTTTTTGGCTACTCTGACGGAAAATCATTCTTAATAGCTCGTTCCAAATGACGGTAGGGAATTTCTGAATTCATATTCGTAATCAGCGCTTAACGATACATGATTCAGCAAATTATTAACCATGTAACAAAATCATTGAACTTGGAACCTGATATAGAAATAGCGGAAATTGCTTCTCGATGCTGGCAAAAAGCAGGCCGTTTGGTTACAAACTGCAAGAAGACAGGATCTTCAGTTCTAGACTGGACAAGGAATGGCGCAATGAAATCCACGGTCTCAGCGTACCTACCAACAGCGTACTTAAGAACCGTATGTTGTTTCCAGGCTCCCTCGCTTAATAGACGCAATGTACAAATAGAGTTGTCAACTACAACGGGCGAACCCGTCACCTCAGGAAGTTTCAAAGATTGTTCGTTGTGTGTCCCGTGAAGACTTGGACAAAACAGTCCACAGTCAAGCTCCGCCACATGCCCGTAAGAGGCCAACGCCTTAACCGCGAGATAACCAGGTATGTTGCCCAGCGGCTTACACTCACGCCCTTACTTCCAATTGCGGCCAGATTACTCCGGTCTATTAATTGGTTACGAGTTCAAGGTCGCTTTCGCGATCCTCTCCCTTAAGAAGCGGTGAAACGGTGTAAACCGAATCTATCGCGGACCACGGCATCCTTTGCCCGGCTGATTACTCAGGATCGGGTAGCCGATGATCGTTTCAAGTGCAGTCGCCGTAAGGTCCGCAACCATCCCCGCTCTATAGGAAACAGTACTGCTTCCAGACTTCCCCGACTGTTAGTCAGAGTGCACAATCGATTGGCTTACGCCGCCCGGAGCTCAGACCGTCCAGGAGCGCCAGAAGGTTGACTCATAGGGGAGTCGGAATGTACAGTCGATTGGTTGACGCCGCACGATCCGCAAATGCAAAAAAAGCGGTTGTGTCACCCCAAGAATTTCCCGGCATGCAGATAAGCCGTTGCCGGAGAACCCAGCGATTCCGGAGAAAAGCATATAAGTATTCTATTTAAGTTTCGGATGGTATTCAGTATTTTTTCTCAGTAACAAATGCCTAAATCCGAAAAAAATGTAAAACTATGATTTTTGACTAAGTTTTTTAGTTACAATATTCTCATTAAAAAAACAACAAAATATTAAAAAACATTTTTAATTTTCGGAGTTCAAAAATAAAAAATAGACCAATATAAACAATAGTAGTACCTACTGTTTGGTGCTATAAAGATTTACAAATACACAATCTTAAGAAGAAGGAAATGTAATATTGGTACGCAGCAATATTATGAAGTGATTTTCAGTCGCGCATCTCAGCAGCCTGGACGCCTGAAAAGCCTGAAATATTTAGCGAGGAACAAGGCAGGTGCATCGCTCTCATTTCCACTCGACTGCGGCGTCAAAAGCACAGCCGAATACATTCAAGAGCATTTTGACGAGTGGCGCCGGGCGCGACGCTACTCTTCTCAACAAAGGATTTGAATGGAGTCAGTAAAAGACGTCGGACAGTGGAGCTGAATCTTGAAAAGATTTTGAATCTTAAAAATAAACAATGCCATTTGGCGACTCTTGCTTGGTGTGTAGAAAGAAAACATCAATAAGAATCGACGAATTTTTCAATTACTCGAAAACAAAAATAAGGTAATTTTTATTTTCATCCTTAATATTACCCGCGGTAACGCGACAATTATTTAACAGGTGGTCAGCTTTTAAAGCATCACGAGACAGTTCACAGGCGGTCACCCATCCAAGTACTTACCACGCCCGACGCTGCTTGACTTCGATGACCTGAGAGGAACCAGTGTTTAAAGCAGCTACTGACGTTATTAAACTTGTTTACAAGCGGTAAGTTATGTGTACAACATTAGCATTCCAGCATTGACAGCAGCGCGGATAAAGTCGAGCTCTTTATAGACAAAGTTACTAGAGTATATCACGAAAGCGGGTTGAAGCAGAACCCCACAAAGAACATGTAAATAATGATCATTAAAGCATCTGTAAATACACATACTCAGAAGATCATTCTTTAACCCCTCAAGCGGCGGCTGTAAATCTTGGCAGTCACCTGTCATTTCTGCAAGTTGAAGGTCAAAAATATAGCACTTTAGAAAAACGATCATAAAAAAGAAACTACTTGATGGATCATAAAAAGAAGAATTTTAAAATGATCGCATTCAAATTTGAAATATAAAACATTAAAAATTCATTTTGTAAAATAATTAGATATTTATTAATAATTATTAGACAGTTAAAGAACTGAAAAAACTCACTTATTCAGCGATATCGACGTTTTATCTCAAAATACGAAACCCTATCTAGAAATTGCAAACACATTTGTGTACGTTATTATATGCTTTACTAAATCTATTATTTCGTTTTATTTATTTTCATACATATATCCGGAGAGAAGCTACATAATATCCGAAGAGAAGCACAGATCCAAACAATGGCAGCACTCGACTAAGTTCCCCCAGAATACAAACAATTATATTAGGGATTCTAGACTGCGAGAATCACGATCGAAAAATCCCACAATACAGAATTTACCATCTTTCTCACACATATCTAACAGGGAGGGGGGGGGGTTGCACTGTGATTTTGGTGTAAATTCAGTTCGTTAAGAGCGCGGTTTGTCGCGCCGCGCTCGTACCCATTTTGGGACGTTACTGAGCATTGACTACAATACAACGTACCTGATTCGGGACGTTAATGTATTGAGAGGTTAAGATAAAACGTTATTTAAGTGACCAGGTTCTAAAATTATAGTTATTCGCAATATTATTTATTATTGGGATGGAAAGCTAGACATGCACATACAATCTATTAAAAATTAAAAGCTTCGAATTATGGGTCAATCGGAAGATACTGCGTTTAAGCAACCCAGCTTTTACGCAATATCCTCTGGATGTATGTCTACCCAGACAGTCAGCAATGAGGTATGTCTACCCAGACATATTGAGATGTCAACCACAACGGGCGAACCCGTCACCGCAGGACGTTTTAACGATTCTTCGTTCTATCGACCGTGCAGTGAGCGTAGAAGACTTTGGACATAACAAATCCGACGTCTAGCTACGCCACAACCCGCAAGAAGCCAACGCCTTTACCGCGAGATAGCCAGTATGTTACCTGGCGGGCCGGCACTCCCGCCCTTGCTTCCAATTGTGACCAGATTTCTCCGGTCTCTCGATTGGTTCCGAGTTCGAGGTCGGTTGCGCGGTCCTCTCCCTTACGAAGCGGTGAAACGGTGTGCACCGAATCTATCGCGGACCAAGGCGTCCTTTGCCCGACTCTGAACCGGGATCGGATGGCCAATGGTCATTTCAAGAGCAGTCGCCGTAAGGTAGGCAACCACCCCCGCTGTATAGAAAACAATACAGTTCCCAGACTCCCCCGACTGTTAGTCGGAGAGCACAATCGATTGGCTTGCGCCGCTCGGTGCGCAGACCGTCCAGGAGCGCCAGAGGTTTGATCCCCAGGGGAGACTGGTTGACCCAGTGTCCTACCCATGTTCGCACCCCATGTGTGGAGGCCATCGGATTGTGACCGACCTGTGAGTGTGACCGACCTGTGAGTGTGACCGACCCTGAACACATGGGTCATCGTGGCCACCTCATCATGGGCCCGTTAGCTCCCTGTCTACCCAGACAGTCAGGAATAAAGATTTTGAAAACTTTTGAGCAAGAAAATGTTGCATGCGTGAACAAACGTTAAAATACAGCAATTCCCTTGGCAGGCTGAGTCACCCATTGAAACATCTGATACCGGAACGAACCACTGGGTGCAGTTCCAAAATACCATTGTTCTGCAATCCAAAGAACAATTCTATAATCCCTGCATGACACGGAAAGCCATAGAAATAGGGATAATTAGAACTTAAATGGGGACAATCTATTACGGGGAATTCTTTTATTGAAACGTTTGCAAAGCTCGCCGCTGAGTGCAAAGATGCGAAACGTCAAAATATTAATGTTGTGTGCATGGTGGATTGTTAAAACTCGCCCCCTTTCCTTCACACCTACTGCTACATCTTACGATATAACAATAACGATACGCCGCCTACCCGCAGAGCAACAGCGGGTAATCGATAGCGCTGCAGTCTACCCTGGATAACGGCGAGTACTTCAAACTTCACGCGGTAATATCAGATTTTGTTTTATTTATAAACTGAAATTAGCTGCACTGAACTAAAAGATAACCGAGAGCACTACAGTCTACCTTAGACAACGGCTCTTGTGACAAATTTGTAAGTCGGGTATTTTAAAGTCACATGGCAAAATCCATTTTTATTTATTTCTTAATAACAACCCTGAATCTACTGTGCGATGCGTCCTGAATATTGTAATTGTGTCTACTCAACATCACAAAGCAACCTTTCATTGCCCTCATGACTTCGCGTCGCTAGCAGATTTTCCCAGCAGCTTTTTCAATTTACCAGCACCTTGACTATGTGCCTATCGGGCGAGGTCGAGAAAAGTTCATCATCATCAATGTAGTAATAGAGGGAAACTACATAAGTTATATAAGGGAGACTATATTGAAAAATAATAAAAAATTGGTAAATTCCTTCTTTCACCCTTAGGGGAAAAGAAGGAATTTACCAAAAACTTTTTTATATTGTTTTTCAATGTAGTCTCCCCCCAAATCAACGCACTTGTTCCACTTTACCGGTAATGCGGAAATCCCCCTAAAAAAAATATTTCTCTTGGTCTGCAAAGAATTCATTCACGGCGCACTTTACTGCACAATTGTCCTCAAAGCGCTTCTATCGAAAGTGAGGTTTCAAATTTCCGAACAGGTAGAAGTCACTAGGGGCCAAGTCAGGGCTATAGGGTGGATGGTTGAGCTCCAAAAAGCTACACTCCCTTACGATACTGACAGCTTTGATCACAAATTAAAATAACCAATATAAATAATCAAGAAATATAAAATCAGAAAAAGACAGAATAATTCAAATATGCTACTTAAAATTGTCAAAAAAAATAGCCAAAAATTTAAAAATTATTTAAAATTAACAAACTCCTCGATCGAATAAAAAGCTTTATCTAATAAGAATTCTTTAAGTAATTTTTTGAATAAGCTTGCCACTTGAATATGGATTAAGCTAAATTAAAGGTAGAACTTGTGTTTGTATTTTACTATACATACACATTTTGAAAGTATAAGACAAATACAGTAAACGAAGAGTAAACGAATAAATAAATAATATATCAGATATAAATTGTCATTGCTATGGGCGGAGCCACTATCTCGGAATGTTATAACAATCTGGTCGTATTTTACCCTGAGATGAGATGCAACGGAAATATCTCAGAAGTCACGTATTCCCTGAGTAACAAATATGCGCAACATGTTGCTTATTTGTTTCCAGCAACAATGTTTTCAAGCTTTTTGCTATCCACATTAGTCAGTGTTGCGAAAGGGTGCTTGAGGAAGTAGTGATATTATGTGCTGCGGAAATATTGTTAAAAAATATTGTTTTCATCCCATCTATTCGAAAAGGACGACTTGGTCCGCCTTTAAGTGCGCCCAAAAGTGATGTTTTCTATAAGAAACTTTATAAGTGCACCGCAACGAAATACTATCTAATAATGAACTGAAGTGCACCGCTCTTTGCGGCTCACTTTTTGAATAAGTGCGCCGCAATTTATCTTTCCGGCGCACTTTTTGAATTTGGAACATCTTAGTCTTCAGCGCTGAAGAAATCGAACGCAAATATTGTTTGAATAAAGACAGGAATGGTACGACGGCCCCTAGTCGCGCCGCCCGGCTGAATAAAAAAAAAACAAATGAAATTAAAAACGCGCGAAAGTCAATTGTTTTTGTCGCCTGCGTTTTCGACAATTTTCACGGATTGTAGGAAATTCATCGTTTAGTTTTGAAAAATGAGTTCTTCAAGTGACAGTGAAAGTATAGATTTAACTCCTGAAAGCATTAGAACTGAGGCAAGAAATGTGATTGATTATCGATTACCTGCAAAATCCCGGGAAAAATATATGAAAGCCTATGGAAATTTTATTGATTGGAGAAATGCAAGAGGCGCCAAGAATTTTTCAGAATCTGTGTTTTTGGTCTACTTCCAGTACTTAGCCACAACTAAACAACCATCCACTCTTTGGAGTACCTACTCAATGTTAAAATCAACAGTCAGTTGTAATAACGACGTAAAACACGCAGAATATGAAATCTATAACAATCTCCATTCCTAATAACTGTAACAATAAATATTCATAATTGCGGAAATGTCTCAAATGTACATATAAGTGTTTAGTTGTTTTATTATTAGATAGTATTTAATTTCAATTTAGTTGATACTCTGTTTTATTAAATAATAATATTACAATAATATATGAGGCACCTTTTATTTTCTCATAGAGGGTGATGAAAAGTAGAGTGTATCACTCGGGCGCAAAATATTTTTGGCTCGGGCGCTTTTTTGAATTCCTCGCTACGTTCAGGATTCTACTAAAGAATCCTTCACTTCGTTCTGGATTCAAAAAAGCGCCCTCGCCGTAAAAATATTATTTTGCTCCCTTGTGATACAATCTACTATTCCCAACGTAAAAAAAAGTAAATTTTTCCGTAAAAAAAAAAGTAAACGTTTATATTACAAAGAAGAATTGTTTTTCTATGTTTCATTATTTCTTCCGATTGTCGGACGGAACGGATTTCAAAATAATTTTGGATATAGTTTATAGATATAATACATATATAGATAAATAGCTGGAATTTGTTGCTTGTTTCGTCGAACTCGGTTAATGTCTGAGAAACACTGCGAAACAGGTAGTCATTGTTGCAAAACAAGTTGCTCAACAAATGTTTACAAAAGATTACGTAGCCTAATATCCCAAAGAAACGATTGTGGACGAGTCATCCACAACGATTTCCAGGCATGTGCCGATGAACTGGCCGCAGGACAAATATGAAAAGCGATAATTTTGGTAGGAAATTCCTAAAAGGAAACTTATTGTAATATTTAGATATTCATAGTCATAGTCAAAGTTTATTAATTCCAGAAATGTATAATCTGTGAAATACGTTATTTTTACATTAATGCGAAATTATTAATACATTCATTACATATAAATATACTTTTTTTTTATATGGGGAAGGTACTTTCGGTTCAATTACTAAATAATAATCAATATATTAAAAACAAACTCAAATTATTAAAAAAAAACAATAATAGTCTGAAATCGAAGACTATCGCGGTTGTTTGACATTAAAAATAAGACGAATACGAATTTACCACGGGAAGCCGATGTTTCGGCGATGTTGCAACCGCCGTTGTTTGGGGTAAACGTCGTCAGTCCACCCTGGACAACGGCGGATGCTAAAACGTCGGGTGTTACAAACTTCATGCGGTAAATTCGTTTTTATCGTTGTTATCTTATTTATAATGAACGAATGAAAATGAATGAAAATCTCTTTATTGCACAATAAAAATAAGGTACAACGGCGGACTTATTGCTACACTACAACAATATCTTCCAGTCAACCAACATGCTGGTTAAATTATAGCTTAAAATTAAGTTTGAAATTATAGCATATAATATACATTGTGTGTGTATCTAAAGTAAAAAGTAAATATATAAATAAATTTTTAGTTGGACATATTATATGTATGTGTATATATATATATATATATATATATATATATATATATATATATATATATATATATATATATATATATATATATATATATATATATATATATATATATATATATATATATATATATATATATATATATATATATATATATATATATATATATATATATATATATATATATATATATATATATATATATATATATATATATATATATATATATATATATATATATATATATATATATATATATATATATATATATAAACATATATATATATATATATATATATATATATATATATATATATATATATATATATATATATATATATATATATATATATATATATATATATATATATATATATATATATATATATATATATATATATATATATATATATATATATATATATATATATATATATATATATATATATATATATATATATATATATATATATATATATATATATATATATATTTATATATATTTTTATATATTAACAAATAAATAAATAAATAAATAAGTAAATAAATAAACTGCCAAAATAAGGTAAGGAAAGGGAGGGGATAACGGAAAGGTTAGAATTTATGATTCATATTTATTTTGAAAAAAGTGCTTTTTCAATGATTGCTATAATCAATATTAGCCAATAATATTTTAATATTTCCAATAGGTATTTCAAGAATAATCAACACCAGAAGATAAAATTTACGAAAAATAAATAAATACCCTAAACTTATAGGATATTAAAGTTATCTATATGGTATTATCACATAAATAAATATCACATATTTTTCTATATTTTTTAAAAATGTTTATTCAAGAAGAAACAAATATATTTGACAAATGCTATAATTATGTGTTGGAATCTAAGACAGCCTTGTCAAATTCATCCAAATTATTAACGATAACAAGAATAAGTCAAACCGTTGCTAACGTAGTTATCGATCAAATGCCTTTGGCCGCTATTGAAAATCGTATTAATCCAATTTGTCATAGAGGGAAAGCGACATTCTAATAAATAGCCGTAGTCGTCGTCAGCGAGGGGAGTAATTTGTGAGGAAGTGATTGAAGGCTGAAGATAACGTCAACGCGGCGATGGCTTCCGCCCTCCTTTTCCGCCCTGGCAGTCTTCCACTTTCCGCCTTCTGCCTCGACGAGCGGACGTCTAAATCCGATTTGAGCCCGGGCTCATTCGCGCCCCGATATTCTTAAAGCCAAGGACAGGCAGCTGTCACGCCATCTCACCTCTAATTCAACCCATGCTGCGTCTTACCTTTTACACCTTTTTACCTTGCGAGAAAAAAGCCTGCCTCTAAGCCTGTTATTTTTAGATTCAAAATTCAAGGGAGCGCTTTTTAAATTAAGAGGTTTTTCCTATTTTATTTCTGACGGAGCTATGAGGGCAAGCACGCTGTTCCATTCATGATTCTAAAGAGTCATTTCAGTCAGAAATATAACTATATACAAAATTATTAGGAAAATATCAGTATATATATTGTGTGCCATATTGTGCTATATAATATATAACAGGGGGAGCTAATGGGCCGAGTGCAGTTGGGCTATTATGACCCATGTGTTAGGGTCGGCCCAACTCACAAGTCAGCCTCCATCCGGTAGCCTCTACGCAGAAGTGCGAGCGCGGGCCAGTACCCCTCGGAATCGTCTTTCGGGCGCTCCTAGACGATTTGCGTACCGTACGGCGTCAGCCAATCGACTGTGCATTCCCACATAACCGGGTAGTCTGGAAACGGCTTAGTTTCGTATAAATCGGGGGTGGCTGTTTACCTTACGTCAACCACTCTTAAAACGATTAATCGTCTACCCGATACCGATGAAGAGCCGGGCAAAGGAGGCCGTGGTCCGCGATAGATTATGCAGACATCGAATCACCGCTACGTAAGCGAGAGGACCGCGTAAGCGACCTCGAACCCACAACCAGTCGGGAAGCTGGAGAAATCTGATCATATCTGAAAGTAACGTCGCGAGTGTCGGCCCGCTGGATACACACCCGGTTTGTCGCGGTAAGGCGTTGGTCTCTTACGGGCGAGTGGCGTAAATAGACAGTAGACTGTTTCGTCCCTAAGTCATCTACGCTCACTTCACGGGAGACAGAACTATCTAATATCGTTAAAACTCCCTTAGATGAAGGGGTTCGCCCGTTGTAGATGACACCTCCAAGTGTACTACAATAGGTGATTGCGAAATTGAAACACTTCGTCATCCGTTTTTTAATTGCCTCAATTCGGGAAATATATGTTTTGTATTGCGGATTCCAGATGACTGACGCGAATTCCAAATGACTTCTTACGTAAGAATTAAATAATATTTTTATGGTATCGGTCGACTTGAAAAGAGTAGATGCTCTAAGGATAAATCCCAACATTTTGTTAGCTTTCGAAATAGCCTTTTTAATGTGCTCCGCAAATAGCATTTTTTTATCTAGAATGATCCCAAGATCTCTCAACAGATGTCACTCTTTTAATTTCATTGTTATTCAGTTGATAATTAAAACAGACGTTAGTTCATTTTCTGCTAAATGTAATTGAGTTACATTTCTTAACCTTAATGAAAAGGTATTTTTTTTGCACAATAATCCACAAGGCGATTGATATCCTCGTGTAAAAGTAAACCAACGCCGACGACACTGTTGTTATTTTATAGGCTAGAAGTGTCAATGTTGGCACTTAATGTTAGTGAAACGAGTTATATTTAACCTTCAATTCTACCGAAAGGGGTCAACCTTCAGATGTGCATTCTCACGCGATTCTTATGTATTTTATTTTATTTTTTATTTTGTTTTATTTGGTACCCAAACAGAATATTGACAACACATACAGTGACATATATATACTACAGTTACATGACTACATCAATATCCTTTTTATATGAGTACACAATTAGCACAATGCATGAACAATGGTTGATTTTTTTTTAAAAATACGTATAAAAAAGGAAAAAAAAACAAAAATACCATAATTACAGTATTTTAAAGAGGGACGCTTTGAAGGAGCATAAACTATCATGAAATATATCGATGCGATTGTCAAGATGAAATTTGTTATTCAGACGACATATACGTGGGATTACGTTATTTACTCCGGTATAGTTTTTTGCTAAAGGTGTTTTAAATAAGTCTGGGTATCGAAGACTTCTTTTAGTAATGTTAAATTGTATTTTTTAGATAATTAAATATTTATTAAATTGTATGTAACTGCACGCCAATGATAAAAAATTTTGGCCGTTAAATATCTTGGAATTTTAGTAGACAATAAGTTACGCTGGGAAGAACAAGTCAATTCGGTAGCTAAGAAGGTTAGAACTCTTGGATATTCGTTCAAAGAGCTGAGAAATATTCTGGATCCCAAAACGCTCTTCTCTGTATACTTTGCTTTATGCGAGTCATATATTTACTATGGTATAATTGGCTGGGGTGGATGCTCACAGAGTCTCCTTATACCACTTCAAACTGCCCATTTTTGTTTCCGAAAAATAATGTTCTGTAAGCCTTATCGCTATTCCAGCGATGTTCTTTTCAAAGAAACTTAAGTATTCGACATCAGGCAATTGTTTATAAAACTTCCTATCTTTATTTATAGCTAGAGATAAGGCATTAGTTACAGGGCTATCCTTTTCACATCAGCGCTAAAGTAACAAGACAAACCTTTGGGGATAATAGTCCGGTACCAAGAATGACGACATCTTTTTGGTCAGCGGCATTAGGTACACCTTTATAGAGCCTAGAATATTTAACCGTCTCGATGTCAGCATTAAGCAGTGTACTAGCAAACATTTTTTAAAAATTAAAATAATAAAGTGGATTAGCCAAGAGCGTATAAAAATACACTCTATGCTGGATATTATAGTATAAACTAATTCTTAAATAACAGTCTGTCAAAGATTAACATTTTTTTATTGTCTTCGCAATTTTATTGTTTTTGACTATATTGTATCTATTTTTAATTTTATTTATTATATTCAAAATTATGTTTGTTATTAATTTTATTATTTAAAATTTGACTATTTTCTTTACCCCGATCATTTTAGTTTTACTTTAGTTTTATATTTTATTCATTTGTATTTCTTTTTTTGATTTTAGGTACCTGTCTCAATTGGTTTTAAAATGTTTTAGAAACGCTAGCCCTTGAACGGGTTTATCCCACTTGGGCGGCGTTGAACAGGTATAGCTATGAAGAGTTCACTCAGTTAATGATTCGCTATAAGTTATCGTCTATATAATGTAGTAATGACAACAGTATTTGATAGTGACTTTAAAATCAATAAAAATAAATCACATTTTTTTATTAATCTACAAGAAAAACGTTTGAAAGGAAATGTTCGTTACTTAAGTAATTATTTTATCTAGCTACGCTATCTAAGCTATACGCTATCTAGGTATATATGGAAAGAATAATAAAAGCAAACTTTTCGAGGCTTTTCCTTCGTTAGTTTACAATAAATTCTGCGATAAATTACAAACGAACGAAAGTCTCCTTTATTACAAAAATTGGTTGTGTGATCCCAAGACCCGGTAAGCAAGCTACCCTTAAAACCTTAAAACCTGTCAAACACCCCCCCCCCCCCCCCCTGACCTCTGACCGCGGTGCGGAAACCACGCTTGACGTCGTCGTTTATAATTACCATGCTCGCTGTGCACCGTGGAATCCTAGAAATTATTGCAAATGAGATCCCAGGCCATCCTTTGACAATCGGATGCTGTCGTTGACCTTCGCCTTTGACTCCTGTGGGTGTCGTGCTTTCTCGCTCTTTCGTAGAGCGCTGTCCTCCTCCTGTGCTTCGCCCTCCGGATGTCGGAGATGACGTGTGGTTGGCCGTCTGTATCCGCATCCAGCGTCTTCTTCGGCGGAACCGGATGTGCTTCCATTGATGTGTTAATCGCGCATTGCGGCAGTGCTGGCCTCATGTGTAAGTGAATGGCTACTAATTTTGAGCTGCTTGTATACTGGGAGGGTGTCAAACTGGGAGGATTTGAGGCAGCGGGGCTCTCCTCCTCTGGGGGAGCGCCTCCCCTCTTAACGGTGCTGTCCAGAGGCTGCTTCATCGCCCGAAGTCGCCCATTTTGTATTGTGACGTACCTAGCCGCCCCTGTGGGTGCGTACCTTCTTGCAGGTTCTCCCGATGTAGATGCTCCCGACGGAACCCCTGCCGTTTGCAGCCGGAACTCGGGACCACTCAGTAGCATGGATTCACCATCTCATCGCCTACCGTTCACCCTACTAAATTATAATTATTTCTTTTTTTTTCTTTACTCTTTTTATAACTTTACTAAAACTTGTATATTTTATAATGTTAGATAGTAAGTGAATTGTTGATATTTCTATGATTAATTCACGAGGTGCCGGAGGGGGTAGAAACCAGGAGAATCTTCCTCGATATCTCCGTCGTCCACCTCTCACGTAATACCCTTCTGGTACGCGTGAGGTTGTCGATGCACGATATCCCGGGCAGATAAAACGACCCATGTCGTTAGAACTACCCGGGTGGTGGGCGGGGTTTCTCCCCCCTCCTGTCACCGCGTAGCGTAATAAAAAAAGCTGCTTGTATACATTTTGTATTATTTAAAAACCGTTCTTATCTTGTTTAATTTCTTAGTTTGTTGCTGCGATAGGTAACAATAGACCTACAAAATTAAATACTCGGATTGAAAATCCACGCAAAGCGAGGAGAAGCTAGTCGGGCAGTAGCTAGTCGTAAAATAATAACGGCATCAACCCCTCGATTTAGGACGCGTCGTATAAAGTCAGCGAGGTCGTGTGAGGTCGAGAGTATTACGAGTATGTGGGCCAGTTGCCGTCCGCACTTCGCTCTTTTATTAAAAATGGCCAAAAAACTTCCTAACAACGGCCTCGACCGCCTCTTCAAATCCATTTTAATAGCTTAGCCCCCGAACATCAAATTTCTCCAAAGCCGATCGTCTAGACACGGCGCTGATTGACACCGACTAGTTACTCCCATGTCGCTAGCATACTTTGTCACGACAGCATACGAAATGAATGTGTCAGCGTAACGGTACCAACTATTTACAAATTATTTTTTCACGTATAAAAAGTGTTCTTATGCTAATCTTTGGTATTATTTGGTTGCAAAAAAATATGCTTTTTTTTGTTAGATCTTTAGGGAAATCACCCAAGTTTAGTAGATAGTGAAAATAAAAATATTTCGTTGACCTGATCGATATTTGAGTCATAAATATTTTGATGGCTCTATAACAAAAAAAAGTGCATCTCTAAACGAAAGAATAACACGTGTTTTTTTAAGATAACAACAAACCTATTTCAAAACTTTTACCTTAAAAAAACTAATTTTTCGGCAACAAATTTATAATGAATCAGGGAATACTGAAAAGTACAATAAATCGTTCAAATTTAGATATTTTTTTCTAGAAGTGGCTCTTATACTAAACGCTATTTTTCGACAATATGACACTGATCATAACAAAAATATATGAACGGTATACTGTATATGATTCTATGATATACGCTATATGATTTATTAAAATCCATGGTTTTTATTTATATTTTGTATTTAACCATTAAAAATAACGGAGTTATGACATTGTTTCGGTGATAACATTTTTAATTCAAAACCCGTTGAAATTGCTTAAAAGTACTTAATTTATGGAATATGTATGGACGAGATCCTCAGAAATCCAAGTCAGTTTTATTTATTTCTGTAGGACCAGTATCAAGGGATTTAGGACTTTTTTAAATTTTGGAAAGGCCGTCATTTTGAAACAAAATGTCAGATTTCTCTTGCCAGCTTTTGAAATCTTTGTTAAGGAATTTGATTTTAATTGGTCCTGTAGTTTCTTAGATACACGGAGATACCCAATCTATTTTTGGGAAAATATAAACGGAAACGATACTAACTTCACGCATTAAAATCGGTTTTCTACGCGACTGCCCAAAAGGCGTTTTATGTGTTCAAGATTCATCTATGTATGTTTACCGTTTCTTTATTCAACTATAAATTCTAAACGCTTTAACCGATTTAGAAGCAAGTCATATTATTAGAAACGCTTTGTTCTTCGGGTGTCATAGGATACGTGCCGCGAATCGTTGCTCTCATATAAGGAAAAATAAGCGTCTTTAATATAAATCGCCATGTCCGCGGTGCGTGTTAACATTCATCATTTGACAATTTAGTTTTTTTCCTTTTTTCTCTTCGCAGCCGCCAGGAATAGATCCGATACGCGTAGTAACGAAGAGAAATATTTGGAATATTAATTTAGCAAAATAAATTATGCAAAGTGTTTAATTATTACACTCCACAAAATATTACCGATTTTGAAATAACCGTTTTTGGTTCTTACCAATTTATTCCAATCCAACATTTTGGAAAATTATAAAATTGAACAAATGTACTCGGAAAAAAAACTGTATGAATCCTGTAATGATGTAATCCTCTAAAAATCCGGTAATGATGAAGCCCCGATTTTATTCCACCATAACTTATAAATGCTTGAGCCGATGTAGAAGTGTGTGATATTGGTAAAATCGTTATGTCATCCCGAGTATCATAGGGCGCCGAAACTGTTCAAATGTCAGAAAATACTTATCTAAATGTCAAATGTCAATAAATTAACACAAATATGACGTGTTTAGTGTCTGAATAAATTCATTCCGGAGATATACATCGGTCTATATGGATAAATACATAAACAACAAATATTTCATAAAGAAACCGTAATAAAAATAATTAATAATACAATAGTTCAATTTCTGTAATGAAGGTCGTGTTTTTTTAAATATTTTTAATACATTTACTTGTTTGATTCTATAATGTCAAACAACATTGACAAACTTTAATTTCATGAAAGTGGAAAGTATCACGTAATAACTTTCTAAAGGCGTTTTAAAAACGTATGGCGTTCAGCTAATTACTCGAGCAGTATCACAATATTTCTTCTTTCCAATAAGTGCATATGTGGCCAAATTTTGTTTTTCCAGTTTTTAGTGTATTTTTATGACTTTTCAAATGGTGGTAACTTTGATTTACATATATAGTTTATAAAAATGAGCCAACTTTTCTGCAACCGTAGTCTCAAACTCTGCACTAGATCCCGCCTGGTGCGGTGTTACATATTTTCAGTCCTCCTGTACGGAGTAGAAACGTGAACACTAACCCAGACTTTGTGTAAAAGGTTAGATGCTTTCGAAATGTGGATTTACAAAAGAATACGGAAAATATATTGGACGGATACTCTCAAAAGAGACGGTGCTGCAAAGAATGCACAAAGGATTGGAAATATTGAAGACCATAAAGAGAAGAAAATTACAGTACATGAGCCACATAATGCGTGGTAACAAATACCACCGTATCCAATTAGTTCTGCAAGGTAAGATAAAAAGCTGCCAAAGACCTAGCCGAAGAAGAACCCAATGGCTACAAAACCTTGTTGAATGGTTTAACTCAAGCACCACCGAGTTGTACCGCGCCGCAACATCACGGGCCCATATGGCCATAATGACCCCCGACCTCCGACAGGAGATGGCGCTTTAGGAAGATGAAGGTAACTTTGATAAGGTAGATACTCAAACAAATGTAAACATTCTCAAGATTTAATATTAATGCTTATCCGGACGATGACAGCTTTGAGTATGTTGCCAATATCAGATTTTTTATTCAAAAATATCTCGCTCTACAGCAAAGGTACCAAAACTTTTCTGGCCCGTAGATCACTTGTTGTTTTCGATAGACACCCTTTCTGCATAATATTGAATTTTCCTCAATATTATGAAATAAACTCACTTACCTCTAATGTAATTTGACAGCTGGCACAGTACTGACGGGTTTTTGGTAAAGTGAACAGTTGTAAAAAAATAAAATTATATAAAAAAATTGTTGTTTCTTTCTAAGCGTCCACTTCCTTGAAGTACGAAGCAGCACTGTAGTACATGTGGCACTGTCTCGCTTGCTCATTCATGTGACGCGTCTATGCTACTCGCTCGCAAGAATAACCATTGATGCGCAATTTTCACATATCTCACTCGCACCTCCCCTCGTCAGTCATGTGCCCTGACCTCCTCGATCGACTAGTGATGCAATTTGAGAGTTTAGTGTTGATTTCCTTCCATGATACATGCGATGCGCGCGTTTGCCTAATGCTATTATTATAAGTTTAAAATACTACGCTGTACACAGAATCTATTTTAGAAGTTATATGATATTTACGGACAGAGTAAATGTGTATGATGACCTGCCTAGATGGGATCCGCTAACGTGGACCTCCATTTACATCTAGTGCACCCCGATTTTTTTCTTTCGCTAACATGGACCCCCCGCAATTCGAGATCGACGCCTGGGGTTCCATATAGATCATTTCGGGAATCACTACTCTATACAGTCACGATTCGCTGATCTGACCTATCCCTATGTTTCAGTATGATATCCCACCAATATTCTCTCATTAGTAACTATTACTAACTTAAATGCGCTTCCAACTGATAATTAATGAAAGAATTTCCAGTTTTACACCCTGGTTAAAGCTAGCCCAGCCCCTTCACAGCCTGTGTGAGATCGAAAGATAAGACTTGGTTTATGATTTTTTATTCATGTTGATACGTTCATTGTTATGCATGGCTTGTCTTTTTCGACGGTTAAATTATTATCGACGAATAATAATTAGTCATATTGATCCAGATATGACAGGAGCACGAAAAAAGGAATATGGCAGCGTTCGATTACGAAACGGCAACTTGGAATGGAGCACCAAATCACATTCTTTCCACATTCACCCAACGTCGGTGTGACCAAAATAAAAGTTAATCCAATGATGTTTATTTTATTTTATTTTAATTCAGTTCCTACAATTACCTACTCAACTCATGAACACCCCTCCCCCTCCCTCCCGTCTTTATCAGTCCTTCCCTCATTCCTTTCTTCGATATCGAGTTGACATACTGTTCACTGTTTACTGTTTACGTTTTATTTTTTATTACAATGTGTATTCATTTATGACCGTCGCTACGTTATAAAATTACTGTTTTTATAAATTTACTTGGACACATAAACCCTTAGTCACAATAAACCTAGCGGTATGGTCGAAAGATATTGTCACTTGGCAATACGCCCACCAAGTTGTGCTCTATTGTGTATGCAATAAAGTTTTCAAACAAACAAACAAAACCTATTCCGATGTTGATGTTATTTATAATATTTTCTTTGACAATGTTATGAAGTTTTTGAACTTTTTTGACCCTATTAGTAGAATAATAGAAGAATACACGTCATAACCCTAAGTCACTAACCTTATTTTTCGACGCTTAAAACCTTCGTTGTTTCGACTACGTTTTTTAATCAAGGGGGTAAAAAGGGTTTTATTAAAATAAAATGTAATCATATTGGTTTTTATTATTAATGGCAAGTATTTATTTATATAATCATACTAATATTATAAACGCGAAAGTTTGTATGTATGTATGGATATTTGTTACTCTTTCACGCAAAAACTACTGAATGGATTTTGATGAAACTTTACAATAATATAGCTTACATATCAGAATAACACATAGGCTATAATTTATAAAGATGTAGAGTGAATTGTCTAAAATGTAACGATAACTAAGTAAGTAGGAAATAACTATATAGTAGTAATAACTATATAGTAGTAACTATACATTAGTAGGAATAAGTAAGTAACTAAGTAAGTAGGAAAAAAATCTAAGAAATTGACATTCGAAATTTAAATTCTATCCTACTATCCTACTAATCCTACTAATATTATAAACGCGAAAGTTTGTATGTATGTATGGATGTTTGTTACTCTTTCACGCAAATACTGCTGAATGGATTTTGATGAAACTTTACAATAATATAGCTTACACATCAGAATAAGACATAGGCTATAATTTATAAAGATATATGGTTTTCTATCATCATTATCACAATTTTCCATCACCACTCGTGTGAAACCGCTGGGCGCAGCTAGTAATATTATAAACGCGAAAGTTTGTATGTATGTATGGATGTTTGTTACTCTTTCACGCAAAAACTACTGAATGGATTTTGATGAAACTTTACAATAATATAGCTTACACATCAGAATAACACATAGGCTATAATTTATAAAGATATACGGTTTTCTATCATCATTATCACAATTTTCCATCACCACGCGGGTGTAACCGCTGGGCGCAGGCGCAGCCAGGTTTATTATATTTGTAAGAATTATATACCATATTTATTAATCAAACAGCCATACGAATGAGATCATAGTGTTCTTGCAAAATCACAATTTTAACATTTTTAAAGCTCTTACTTATTATTATTTATAACGAAATTGTAAGAAACAAACCTTATATATTAAAAATAATGTATGTTATAAACAAATGAAATAAAGACTTTGGGGAAAATCTAGGAACTAGACATTTGTGACATATGTCAAATTTGTGTTCTTGGCACAGCGATTTATTTGGCATCAGCGCTTTGCGGAGGTACACAAGGCACATTTTTTTCTTTTCCTGATCATCTTGACCTGGAAGTTGCTCTTGGGTCAAAGTAGAAACTTCTTTATCATAATCCGTTTCATAAGCTAGATCGACCTCAACGTGGTATTCTCTCTCTCACTCCCTAATGCTTTTTTGTCACAGCTTTCACCTTCTAATAATAACTGACGAATTGTATCTAAAACAAGGAATAATAAAAACCATTGAATGTGTATAAAATATAACTACAAACGAAAAATAAACGCTAAAATATACAAATCATATAGTACAAAATATTACGTTATTACTAACCTTCGTGCCATGGTTGCCGTAATGGCGCACACGTGCTTTCAACACTCAAAATTGTACCGTCCGTCGCGAGGGCAACGGGTTGACTGACTGAGATTAGCCGCAGCATAGAAGAGATGGAAGACATGGTTTTTTTTAATCCGCGTCGTCGAATCGACCAAGGTTCGTAATCTAGGGTTAAAGAAGACTAGTTAAAAATAACTAAGGCTGCTAATAGGAAATCATTCATATCAGCCCACTCTCACTAGTTACTCTTACATACTAAAGCGCGCTGAAATTCCAGGGTTCCATCGCGGTTAAAACGATCAAGAGAGTTTTAAAAAAACATCCGCCCGTCCCTTTCAGCCTGTGTGAGATTCAAAGGGAGGACTTGGAAAATTGTTTTTCTTTCATGTACTTTCATTGTTATGCATGGCTTGTCTTTTTGACGATTAAATTAATATCGGCGAATAATAATTTCTCATATTGGCCCCGATATGCGAGGCACACAAAATAAAGAAAATGGCAACGTTCGGAGGGAATTGCAAAATAAATTGGAATGCAGTACCAAGTCACATCCTTTCCGCAACCAACCTGGTGTCGATGTCACTAAAAAAAGTTACACCATTGCATCGATGCATCAAGCTTCGATATAGCATCAAGTAACGATATATCAAACCCTTATTTTCGTACTATGTATTATAATATATTGCCTTTAGTTACTATACCAGCTTGTTCTTGTAATATCTAATAAGTGGTTATTCATTAATGAAAACATACAGCACTAAAACAAATACAGTTACATTAAACAAATACATTTCTGGTCGATGATATTTTTTCAATAATAGATTAATTTAATTTTCTCCAATACGCACAGTGCCTACAATAGGGGACGGGGGAAGAAAACGGAAGGAATGGGTGTTGATATATTATAAAAATGTGTAGTACAAGATATGTAGAATAATTACAAAGACTAACTGATCTTATTTTTTTTAAGTCAGTTAAAAAATAATTAAAGTGATATTTGTACTTTAATTTTTAAATGCATGGCGTAGCTTCAACTTTATTTTTTAACATTTTACTGACTTTTAAACTTTTTGAATTATTGACTATTTCAAATGTAATGCTTCTATTCTTATTGTTCATATTTATATTTATAGTTTGACAATCTAGTAGTTGAATCCTTGACTATGTATGTGCAGTAAAGAGTACTAACGTGACTTACTACCTAACACAATTATTTTGACACTTCCAAGAGCGGTTTTAAGCCGGGAATTGGACACGGCGAAAATGTAATGTAATGTAATATATGCTGCTTGTCAATACTCCAATAATAAGTTTAATACAACAACGCAAAAAAAAAGATGTATGAATAAATTTCGATTAATATTTAATTATTTTTATTTATCTTAATATAGGTCTTATATCAAAACATTGAATTAAGTAATAAATAATACTTGAAATCGAAATACATACAAAAACATTTTTAATTAATCACTTATTTTGAAACTTGGATTATTAGCCCTAAAAGCCTTATCTACGCCTGCGAGGCGTACACGTTGTCGCAAATCTTTTTCTAATGGGTGAAGTTAGCGCCAGGCGCTTTTTAGCCAACTCAGTTGCCGACGGGAGCTTGCCGATGATGCCCGCGTCGCTAACTCGCGCAATTTTTGACAAGGTACTGTACTGTACAAGGTACTGTGAGATGTATGTTTAAGCTTTGTATACATTTTAACTTTGATTATGTGATTTATATTTAGTAAGTTTTTTGTACATCTCATGTATATTTCTTTCGTTAGTTGTTTTGTAGATTTTTTCTATATTTTGGAATTATTTCAATTATCTATATTATCTTGGTTTTAGATGGAGAAGAGACTGAAAGCTCCGAATTTTATTTTATTTTTTTTTTATTTTTATTGGAATTATCAAATTAACCATTTACAATAAGTATAATATTAAGAGCCGTATTACAAAATAGCGTAGGTATTCTTTTAAAATGAGTTGAAAAAATGAACGCATTTTTTTTTGGTTGTAACTATAAAAGATAGGATAAATAAATAAATAAATAACTATTCAACCCTGGGAGAAAAACCGCGGCACTGAGCGCTCTTCTCTTGCGCAAGGAAATATATACACAATTTCTAATTGTTTTTTGCAGTGTTTTCTCCTTTCTAATGACAATAATTTATATTATGTCGTATTGCTAAAAGAGTGAACTTTAATATAGTATAAGTATTATATAAGAATCTTATTTTATTTCTGAGAAAATTAGAATGATACAGGAAGATTTTTTTTTAATTTTGTGTAATTGTAAGTAATGTATACCTTGGATATGTGAGTGTAAAAAATAAAGCCGTAGTGTACATCAAGAATACATGACGGACATAAAAAAAAATAGTATACGGTTTTCATTGTAGTGATATTACTGTATTAAGGAGCTCAAAGTTTGCCTTCCGAGCGTTTTACGAATAACGACTTTCGGAAAATGGGCTGAATAAGTAAATAATATTCGTTACATCTAAAATTAAAGGCCGCTATGGTCAACATCAAGAAATGGTCCAGGTAATTCAGTAATTAAAGTTTGTAGAAATCTCTTCATTTCTTGGAATTAGAACGCCAAAAATCCACTTTTCTTGCCTTTCTGGAAAAAAATATGTGAACGGGCTCTTAAGCACTATGGTCAGTCGTGAATGAAAAAGTGTGACAAGTGTGACTGATTCCAATATCGCCCTCAGTGTAAACAATCGCAGTGTCGATAATCAATGCGAGGTAGCAAATATGTTTATTAGCAATTTTTCTCAAATTGGGCGTCACAAATTCTAACTCGAAACCCAGTATCTATAGGTATCCTTCAGCACGTCCAAAAGTGTTTCAATGTTTATAATCTCTCAGCAAAATAAAAGAAAAAATACTCCATAGGTACATATTGGGACAAGCAACGTAGGCGATGTTAGTATCCACAAATTTCTTGGCTTAGTTTTAGATAATCACTTGAAATGGAATGCGCACGGAGAGCAATTAAGAGACAAACTTTCTAGTATCTCTTTTCTGCTGCGCCAAATACGAAAACTTATTAGTTATAAGGACACGATAACGATTTATCAGGCTTATTTGGGTCTCTTCTCCGTCACTGTATTCTTTTCTGGGCGCAGTGCACTATCGATCTAAGGCAACATATTTTTAAACTGCAAAAACTAGCCATTCAAAGTTTAAGTAATCTGGGTTATGTAGAATAAGACTAAGTGGGGCTACGGCGACGCGCAATCGTTTTGAGATACCTGCCGCAGGGCGTACATCCCGGGGATGGTACATTCAACTTATTCTACTACATCGATCATGGCATGGATAGATGAACTCTCTTCTTGCAATAGCCATTTATTTATTTTGCTTTTAAACAAATGAGAATTGGGGCTGGTTTTTATGTCACTGCTTAATTTATTATAAAGTCTTGTAGCTATGAAAGAGTAGTGTCGCTGTCCGAAAGTCGTCTTCATCCGTACATTCAAATTATCACTCAGGAGTTGTCTAGTGGGTTTCGTGTGCGTAATAATAAAAGCAATATTTATTATTACGAAATTTAAAGCGATATTTACGAAAAACATTTGCAAATTCTCGTAAAACCTACTGATTTGGGGAATAATCTTTAGACCGGGGAACCTGCGCCAAATAACATAAATAATTCGCTTTGGCCCCTACAAAAAATAATAACGTCGAAATTAATGCGCTATAAGTGTATAAAGTCAGTATGTTGCGAGCACAAAGTTGACGTGTGTGTCGATTGTTCTAAAATTATAGATAGTCATTAAAAGTTTGATTAATTTTAATGTTTGCCTTAAGAATAAGTAAAAAATGTAAAGAAATATCAGATTTTTGAAAATATAAATATGTTTCGGTTGATTTTTGATAAGTCAATTTTATATAAAAGCGGTATGCGACCTACCCGCAAAATAACAGATTGACAGCTCTTTCAGTCTACCCTGGACAACTACGGCTGCAACGTCACCGATACGTCGGGTGCTACAAATTTCACGTGATAAATTCGTTTCTATCCTATTTGTAATATTAATTTTAATGTTTGAATAGAAGCAGTTTTGTTTTATTTTGTTATAATAAATTATTGTGATGATAGTTTCCGTTGATAAAACTGTGTTTTATTATTTGTTTTGTTGTATTAGTTTGCTTCCTAATCCTATTTTTTTTTAAGAATAGGGCATTAGTAAGTATACTTTAACCTACAGGTGTATTTTATATATGTATGCCTCGACGTATGGTAGGCTTTATGTACCTCCAAAATAGATTAATCTTTTAGGGTTAGATGAGAAATAAATCAAAATTGAAACGTTTGGCCCCTAAAACATCGTTTTCTAGTATTTCGGATGCGAAAGACTACAAAACAAATTAAAAAGTTTAATTAATTACGGATGCGACCCTAGAATTTTATGGTCACTATTTTCTTCTTAGGTTTGGAAAAAAACATGTTGACCCTTCCTGAGACGATTAAGACCATTTGAATTCATCCATCACAGATTGAATTCTGTCTGAGGGTCTGTGTGAGGGTGTGTCTGTGTGTGTATATGTGTGTTTAAGTGTGTGTGTGTACGAATTTCTTCACGATAGCGCCCAACCGCTTGATCCGATTGAGCTGAAATTTGGCATGCAGGCATCATTTGGTCATGGCAAGAGTTGAAATATGTGGTTGAAATCGGTCTATCAGGCGGCGCGCTAGTCATACTTCAATCTCGAAATAGTTGACGTAGAGACTTAAAATTCGGTACAATTATGCTTTGTTGGGCCGTAACCACATTGTAAAATTTTGGTTGTAATATCTCTTATACAAGCGACTCAAAAAAACGGAATAATTAGGAAAATACTAGATAATATTGGAAGTAGCCAGTTTAATACCACGGAAATACTACAAAAATACTACATATATGTTACAGTTTCTATCATAATCGGTTGGAGGGTGAGGGGGAAGGAAGGGGGGGCGGCAATGGGGGGTCAGCGTCATGAGGGGAAATATGTCGGGGTATTGCCTTGAGTTTACCAAGGGGGAGTTGCGGGAGAGGGGTGGTTTTCAATAGCTGGGTGGCTTTGGGGCTGGTTTGGGGTTTGGGTGGGTGCGGTTGGAAGTTGGAGTTGGAAGTTTGGGGTTTGAGGGGCTTGGGGTGTTAGAGGTTTTGGGGTTTTGCCGCGCTGGGGGGGGGCTGTCTGCTTGCCGGGAATGTCTTGGGGTGACCCAACCGATGTTTATATACTTTTTACTTGATTTTTCGACGTTGTTTTCCATCTTCCCGAACTGTTGTTAGTGCACACAAAAGTAATTCTATTTCACTTACACGTTTTCGTCTTCTTAGAGTGCCGCCACTTAATAGATATTGAAATTATGATATGTTTTCCTCTCCATGGTTTTATAAAAATCAAGCGCTCGAAATCGGTTGAATCGAGCATTTGGGTTCTCTGTGAGAATTTTACAGCTGTAAAAATATCTGATAGCTAAAGAGGGCCGCTTTTCCGGGCCAAACGTAGGCGGTAAGCGAAGGAGAAGAAATAGCAAAGACTAAAATCTTTTATCATCTAAAATCATAAAATCATTTCATTTCTCGAGATAGGTCTTAATAATAATGCTCTAAATATTGAAATTCTTTATAAACACTTGTGGGAAATTCTTTAGCTTTTTTTTCCTTTAACGAATTGTCGTTATTTTCGCGTGTACTCTCTATTCATAGCTACTTATATCGCGCTCTCATTATGTTTGCATTTTAAGTTTCATTCTTTTGGCTGATTGTAAATTGGACTGAATTATTTAGACTCCGAAATAACCTGAATTGGCAGGATGTGGATCATCCTAATATATTAAATATCATTTTTGTGGGATATATCACGAAGAAAATAACGGGAAAAAATAATAACTGTAGGAAAATAATAAAATACTTTCCCTTGGGCCGGGAAAATAAAATACACTGCTATATTTAAAAGAATGAGTACCTCATTATCAAAGGCCGACGTTTGTCATCTATATATCTATATATAATATTAATTTGAAACTTGAGTTTTCCGTTAACCGCTATATTGAGAGAAAGTCTAGGTGTATAAATTTGGTTGAAGTGTCTAGAAAAAGCTCTTCGTCTGTAGATGTGTCATCAAAGAGAAGAATAAAAAAGTCATAAAAAAAAACTGTTTTTCCTGTAACCGCCAAAAGTGAGCTAACGGCTAGGTGTAAAAATTTGGTTAAGGCGACGATGTAGGTAAATTTCGAAAATTACATTTTTTGGCAATTTTTGAACAGTCATACTGAAATAACTGATGATGTTAGCCAACAAAAAAAAATTATCGTAACTCACAGTACCTTTCTTAAGTAGATAGCTATTTCAGATTTTTTTTTAAGTATTGGAAAATTGAGGAAAATAATTAAATCTGGGAGCTATACAGGAAATTTTCATTTTAGAGCATTTTTTGAAACGTGCCTCACACTAAACTGCACGATCAAGAAACTCAAAAAAAATACTACGGCATTTTAACAATAGTTGTAAAGAGGAATGCTTTCGCATAAATTTAAAAAAATAAGTTTTTCTTGTTAAAAAAAATTATATAAAAAGTGTAACTTTCATCCATATTCACTGTTAAATATTACTTATTACTGTGTGTTTTTTTCAAGTTTGTTTTTTTTTACATAAACTATGTACAATAAACTTGTAGTACTGACGATTATTTTTTTCAAATAAAATATCAGTATATTTTAAAAATAATATTTTGCAGAGCCCGTTTATATTATTTTTGTCATACAATGAGATGAGCGCGCTCTTCTCGCGACGACGCGCTGGCATTCAAAATGCCGCAAGCGACATTGGGTCAATATGGTTCTTATGTGGGGATCAATTACTGATTCAAATGGCATAACAGCCAACCTTTTATAATGAAATGTTATTGGCTCTTAGAAACGTGGTTCATTTCGGCTTCGAAGGCCGACATATGCGGTTGCGTTCGCGACGCTCTGTTTCATGACTTATTATTACCAAATTGACATTTCGATGGATCGGAGATGTGAAGTAAAAAAATATCGGTTTTAGATGGCTATTTCACCGTGTAAATGAAAGAGGTTTAAAAACATGATAAATCATATGTTGAAAAATAGAAACAATAATAAGTAAAATAATATTTAATATTTATTTAATTTTTTTTTAAATTTACAATATTACTTTTTTTTAATAAAAAGTGTTCATTTATTTGATAACAATGTTTCTTTATGTATAAAAACAAAAAAAAAATATACATATCGGTAGGTTTTGAACCTACGACCGGTGTGATCTTATGCGAGTTTAAAACAAGTGCGCCACTTCAGCTTGCTTCCCGCGAGTCAAAATGTGTCATATATAAGGGGACAGTAAATAATGCCAATACATTTGCGTTAGAGCCATATGACAGAGCTATACACCATGTATAAATATAATATACTATTAGGCTACGATTCTGACCGTTCTAATATAGAAAACCGTCAGATAGGCAGAATTGTAATTTAAAAAACAAAACGTAGGTATCTACTTTTTAAAAGCTTTTATTCAACTTGTAATGTCTGTGAAAAAAAAAACTAAAAATGCGAAGAAATATTACATCAGCAGTAGCTTATAATAAATGTCAAAACTTTTCAATTGATGAGAAAATTGATTGCCTGTATAATGACATTTTGAACGCCCCGATAGATGCATTTGGAAACCATGATAAATGTAGAAGTTTTTAAAATTGTTTGTCGGAAAATGAAACACTGGATGCAATGAGTTGTTTGATGGGTGACATTATTTGGGAAAGAATACGTTACATAACTTAAAACGTAGGTAGCAATACATGCAAGAAGCCTAATTCATGATGTAGATAGTAATGTTCTCGAAAGGTTTAACGGCATCATTGCAAAATTTATTGGTGGTAAGAGGACAAATTACATCCAAAAGCAGTCTTACCAAGCGCGATGTAATGCGGCAGTTATATCATTTAATACAAAACAGCCACTCTCAAGATTACATAAAAAATATATAGGCAAAAGTCCCTCTGGCAGGATATCAAAAGTGGAATAAAGAAGACAGAGGCATTTAAGTAAATCCATTCTTTATAAAAGAAATAAAAGCAGAAAGTTTTTTTGAAAAAAAAAACAATAATTCGCATTATGGAGAACATTGCAACCAACCCGATGTTCCATCAGAAATATTCGAAAAAAGCAAAGCTCTGTTATTTCAAGAATTGGAAAATAGAAAAATGATCGATTGCGAATTGAAAAACTTACGGTTATTCAAGGTGAAAGCAGCGAGTCGTTGGAATTACGAAGAAAAATGGTAACTGCGTCTAACTTTGGCAAAATTGTCAATAGTTAACAACACACAAATTGCGCCAATTTAGTTAAATCCATGACTGAAAATGGGATTTGAGCAACGTAGCATCAATTTGCCATGGAAAAGAAAATGAAACAACTGCACTAGAATGAAAAATATGTCTAGAAAAAGAGGAAATTCAGCAATGTGGATTATTCATTGACCCTAAATTTCCATTTTTGGGAGCTTCTCCAGATGGAATATCTGATGATTATATTTTTGAAGTCAAATTTCCCATTACAGCGCATAGAATCTGGTTAACGGAAGCGACAAGAAAAAGAAAAGTGACATTTTGGAAACAGAAAGATGGAAAACTTGAAATCAGCATCAAACATCACTGGTACGTTCAAGTTCAAGGACAGGTCCATATATAATTTCTTTTTATTTATTTATTTTTTATTTTATTTCTGGAAAAATACAGCGCATACAATATACATACGTGTGCATAAATGTAGAAAAAAAAGAAAAACATTACGCCTATAATCGTTTATTACACATTTGGATTTCAGCATATTACACTTAAAAATTAATTATAAAATAAACAAAGTTCATATTAAATATAAAAAATATATAGAAAACCGATGGGAGAGGTAGGGAATTGGAAGTGATTAGGAAGAAGGAGTTAGACGATGGTATGTGTATATGTATATAGATATAAATAAAGATATAGATAGGTCGTATAGTGGATATATAAATACAGATATTTATTGATGTTTATAGGTATTTATAGATATATAATAAATATTTATAGATATTTATAAATATTTGTGGTAGCTACTGATATGTTGTATATATATCCTTCTAGCCGTGTTCGGCCACAGCGACTGCATTGTAGATTCTAGTGACTTCTTTAGTCTTCTCAGAGTCCACTGTTCGGAAGCAGTCAAGTGCGCAGGCTATATTATAGTGCACAGGTGGGCGCGCGACCACGGGTGCACTCTCTCTTCCTCCCTCTTCTGAACCCGATGGAACGGAGACCGTTACGACCAGAGAAAAGTTTGGATGCAGATAAAATAAAATAAATCAATTAATCGCTAACGCAGCAATGACTGTCATTGTTAAATTTTTACTCAATATTGCAGAGCTATTTTTTCGGATTTAGTTCGTTTTTCACACTGTCATTTATGAAATTGGTAGTTATGGCTTGTGGTGATGTTTGAGTTTTTTCTGGAGCTATTGTAGAGATGACCGGTGACTTATTGGTAGTTGTTGTAGTAGGCGGTGATATAGAAGATGCATTATTGGATTTATCCTGGTTTTCTGATGATCTCGTGTTGTTGCTCATGGGGCTGTGTTGAATACAGCATACAGTCTCTTGTTCCGACATTATACAAAATTGTGATAGTTTCCCTTTTGGCAAATCCCCCTCAGTTTTTGGACAATTTTTCGCCGGTAGACATACTCCTAAAACGCCATTTATTTCACATGACTCTTCACGGCAGTGTATATGCCAGGTCCCTTGGCACTTCCGCAAGGGCTCTTTCCAATACTGGTAACGGTGATTATGTTGAAAAGGCATTGGTTGTCAGCTATCGCCACTTGCAGAGGTCCACCACTATCGCCTCCACAAGAGTCTCGTAATCCTTCTAAGCTGCCAGCGCACAATTGATCGTCCTTATACCTTGCGGTAACCTCCTTCTGAGAGTCTTTGCATATAGTCTTCGAAAGGTGGCTGGTCAATCAAATCCACCACCACCTTCAGTAAGTCCTCCGATGTATCTTCAGCAAAGTCGATCTGCCTTCAGCCAGTAACTACAGCTCCCTTGTTTTCGATGGTCGACTTTTCCATAGACACGCTGGTCGAATATTTAAAGTGAACAGCTCAGACCGATCAGATCCTTCGGGACGCGTCCCGTGTTAACCGCGAGTTAATCCAGACTATAGAATTGCACTATAATCACTAAAATTTATTATTTAATTATTATTTAGAGGGGAGAAAATTTTAAAATATGTTGACACTTAGAATTTAAATTTCGAATTTTATTTTGTTGTATAGAAAGTATATAACTAATTACTATAGGTATTAACAAGCTCGTTAGGTGCAATTGATTTGAATAATTCTTTAACGAACGTCGGTTGGTTGAGGTTGAAAATGTCGATGGTGGAGAAACAAGAGTCGTACGTGCATATCAGCCCATAAGCGATGGAATGTTTCCCGTAGTTGGTATTGGCACGAGATACCTCAAACGTGCGTGAATTGCGAATTAATCGCTGAGGAACGAAAAAACGTAAGTTTTCAACAAGGTATGAACTATCTGTGGTATTGTGGATAACTTTAAAGAAAGTGTGCTGGAAAGAAACTGTAACTGGAACGATACATATAACTGGAAAGGAAGTGTGCCTATTTACATTTTGGTCTGGTAAAAACGATCTCCTCAAAACCGAATATATACAGACGAATGATTTGATTTGGACAAATGTCATGGAAAAAACTTGTTTGTTTTTATATGGACTGTGTATTACCTGAAATTATCGATCCAGGAGTATGAAGGAATATGGATTTAAGGGAGCCTGAATACACTTTGAAAGAATCAAATAAAAGAAACGACACGATAAAACGAAAGAAATCGGTTGCTCTCCCTTGTCCAACGCTTAAGCGGTAGTTAGTTTTCAGTGATTCCATCACAAAGTGAGCAAAGAACTCACAGAGAATGTACTTGCCAATAACACTCCAAAGCAAAGCACAAGCAATATAGAGCCACCGAAAAGTACACGATATTCCAAATCTGTGCTGAGTACAGATCTAATTAATAATGATGAACAGGCTTTTGAAAATGTATTTTCATTTGATGAATTTTAATTACAAAAGTCGGCGCACCACTACAAAGCGACACTGTCAAGTCTACAAAAAGGAAGTCTCAAATGTACTGCGCAATTTTAAATGTATTTATTCGTCTCTTTACATTTAATATGTATGTATCTACTCAGAAATAACAGACTACTTTGCCAACCAGAAATGTCTTCATGATTTTTTGTCTTAATGATTTTATATTTTAATTAATAATTATTTATTTTTAATGATGTGTATTTCTTTAAAGTTTACAATGATGTGCTTACAGTATCTAAAAATAAATTATATTACTTTTTAATTAAATAATTTTTTAATGATAATGTACAAGGCGATGGGTGTCGTTATGTCCTCCTCAAAGAACTATTATACCGCGAATAAATAGTTCGATACACAATGTTGTTTTTTAATTCGATTCTAAATGTTTTTTCTGCCAAAAAATACTATCAAAAACTGTCACTACAACTATCAAAAAAATACTAAAGCTGTATCTCACGGAACATGAATTGCGATTTATGTCATTTAAAAGCCCTTGGAAAACTGTATCCAAAACAGTTAACGGCATTTCTCCAATTGTCATCTATCACCATTTAAAATAATTTTAAAATGTCGAAAATTAATTAGTGACAGGTGACTCTTCTTAATACAGTTTTTCAGGGGATTTCAAATGACATATCGCAAATGAAATTCTGTAAGATATGGCTTCTGTCAATTTTTGACAGTGATAGTTTGGTTTAACAGTTGACAGCCAAAATCTAATGGGCGCATTCCAGGGTGATACTATCCCTATGTTCCAAATTTCAACTCAATCGGTTCAACGGCTCGGCAGTTATCGTGAGAGATTACATACAGGCAAACAGACATACATTTCTCTGAAAATGGTCTTAATCATCTTGGTGGACCTCAAAATGGACATCTCTATCGTTATCTAAACATTTTTTTCCGCACGATCACAACACCTTCCCTACCAGTGGCAGCCGGGAAAGTAATATAATGTTCAAGTTTAGATGATGATAAAGCGTAGCCTTCTTCACCAGCGTAGGTACATGACACTTGCATAATCCCAAAATATAAATCCCATTGCAATAGTGTATACCTAGTGTGTTTAGTCCAGACATCGATAGCGAGTGAATATCGCTGCGAGATGAGTCAACATAATAAACACCTGCCCCGTCGCGAGGGGAGGGGGTAAGTAGGCGGGGCTTAAAAACTCAGATACGGTTTATTTTTTAAGTAGTACGTCGCCTTAAGGTGTCTAAAAAAGCTCTAGGTCTGTAGATATCATCAAAAGATAAAAAAATCATCTAAAGAGAAAAGTAAAAATATATATTCCAGTCTGCTGGATTTCCGCGTGGTGGGGTGAGGGCGGGAGGGAAATGTTGATGAGAGGGGGTGAAGGGTGAGCGGAAGAAGGAGGTAGTTGAGAGGGGGTGAGAGAAGTGAGTTCTGGTGTGGGGTAGGGAGAGGGAGGTGGAGGGGAAAGGGAGAGAGAGAGGGAGTGTCGGGGGAGGGAGTTGGAGAGGAGGATTAGTAAGAGAGGGGGTTGGGGGGAGAAAGGGGAGATAGTGAGAGAGAGAGAGCGGGTTGGGGGAAGATTCGGAGAAGGGAGCGAAGAAGGGTGAAAGGGGGTGGAGGAGGGTTTGAAGAGGAGTTTAGGGCGCTTGTAGGATTGTGTGCTTGCCGGGAAAAATCTAGGAGTGACACAGCCGATTTTTTAACTCAATATAGTTAAAAACAAATTTTAAAGATTTCAATCATTGCAATGCCATCTAGCGTATAGTTGCTAAAGTAAGTTGAATTGGAGTGAAACTGTTTACTTTCTGTCACACGTCATATCACGTACAAGTCGCTCTTCGTTTGTTGCTGTCCGTTTTCTTTAAGACCTTAGTGACATTCGTAGTCTGATCGTAGTCTGATCGTAGGTCAAATGAGCAAGGCACCGTAACGTAATCGAATTAATCCAAACATATATTATTTGTTTGTTTCCGTTTATTTTTGAAACATTATTGTCAATAATCTTGACTGTCGATCTAGGCGGGTTTCAGCTAGTTTAATTGAATTAGAGAATAATATTTTATTCCTGAAGTGCACTTCTAATATTATAGGTGTTTTTTGACCTTTATTTTATTTCATACCTCAGATTTGGAAACAAATTTGTAATTTGAAACAGATAATGGAAACCAATTTAATTATTTTATTTAGTTATCTTTAGGTAGCAATTATCATATTAACACGAATGAAGTGTCCATAATACATATCCCTTGATAATTTCGTTTTCTACATTATTTCTTTGACGTATCGTGTACTTTATGAAGGCTGAGCACGCGATCAATAGACAAGTTTTAATGAAACATTTTTACATTAAACATCACACGCCATCAAACAGCACCCATCACTGTCCATTAGAAGTTTATGTCAGGAATGGTTAGTCACTTACTGTCAATTATGTGAGAACGTTTACTCTAAGTTGTTTGAAAATAACAATATGTTTAAAAATAGGTTTACGGCAAATATTACACCACAAATTTATCAAAATAGAGTTTAATAAAAATTTAAATGTATGATACGAAGAAACGAAAAAGAATGAATATACTTAGAATAGAATTAACCTAGTTCAGAATTCTATTAATCTGCTAGAAACTAACTCTAGCACGATAACACAATTCTAATTCTAATAGCCGAGAAAAAATCTACTAAAAACAAAGGCCGTACTGGAAGCCATTTTATCGACTATTATGGCGCGAGCGACTTGTCCACGCCTCGCGCAACGACTGCGATATAAACTGCGGGAAAAGCGATGCTTCTGAGCCAAATCTGGGTGTCCGGAAGTTAAGCATCGCCTAGACTAGGCCAGGGCTAACCTCTAAGACTTTTTTTAGAACAGTCAACTACAACGGGCGAACCCGCCATCTTAGGAAATTTTAACGATAATGTTCGTTCTGTTTCCCATGAGGTGATCGCAGAAGACTTGGGACGAAAACAATCCGTCATCTAGCTACGCCAAATGCGCGTCAGAGTCCAACGCCTTACGGCGTGACACCGGGAAAGGTATCGAGCGGGCAGCCTCGTCCCTTGACTACCAGTTTGAAAAGACATCTGCGTCTGGAATTTACCTTCAGGATACCTCCTATCTTCTGACTGCTTACAGGATCGAGGTCGTTTGCGCGGTCCTCTCCCTTATGAAACGGTGATTCAGTATCAACCGAATCTATCGCGGACCACAGCATCCTTTGCCTGGCTTATTCACCCGGAATCGGGTAGCCGAATGGTTGTTTCAAGAGCAGTTGCCATAAGGTTAACAACCATCCCCGCTCTATAGGAAACATTACTGTTTCCAGACACCCCCGGCTGTTAGTCGGAGTGCACAATCGATTGGCTGACGCCGCACGGTGCGCAAACCGTCCAGGAGCGCCCGAAGGTTGACTCCTAGGGGAGACCGGCCAGCGTCCTCCCTGGCTCTCACTTCTGCGTAAAGGCCGCCAGATAAGTGTTGACCCGTGAGTACAAACGACCCTAAACTAATGGGTCTTCGTGGCCAACTCCAACAGGGCCCATTAGCTCCCTAAACCTCCGGTGCGCCAACCTCCAAGACTAGCTAAAAACTCCCACAGCCGTGTCGTGAGAGCAATTCCTCGACCACGGCCGCTGTTGGATTAGACAGGAAACCTCTGCTACGTAGCTGAAGATACGGCAATTTCCTTCTCGGCCAATTCGGAAACGACCTTCGTCCAGACCTCTCAAGGGCGGCCCGCGGCCATCTCGCTGCGAAACAACCTTAACAGAGGACGGCGATAACTCCATTTTGATAGGAATATCTACTTATACAAGCGTCGCAAGCAATATTTAAATTTCACTATATATAATACTAGCTGCGCCCAGCGGTTTCACCCGCGTGGTGATGGAAAATTGTGATAATGATGATAGAAAACCATATATCTTTATAAATTATAGCCTATGTGTTATTCTGATGTGTAAGCTATATTATTGTAAAGTTTCATCAAAATCCATTCAGTAGCTTTTGCGTGAAAGAGTAACAAACATCCATACATACATACAAACTTTCGCGTTTATAATATTAGTAGGATTAATTTAATAGTAAAACCCCTAACCGCGGCGAAGCTTTCGACGCAAGGCTCGATCTAAATTTGAATTCGAAGCCTCACGGGGACTCGCGTTTGCAATTTGATTTTAAAATCAATGAGATGACGCGCGTTCAAAATTCGAATTCACATTAACGGGAATTTTCAAAAACTGCTGATCGACTTTATTTATGATAATGATATTCAGATAAATAAGTCCCTGGCTACTTGCCGAGAAAGCCTTAGAAAGACACATCAGTTTTTTTTTAATAATATATAGTTTTGCTTCTTGATGTAACCCTAAATGAAAGATGAAATAGAAGCCGTTGCAAGCGGTCGTGTGACTGCTACGATCGCTGCTACGACTCTACAGCTCATGCTACGCCATTCGAGTCGGTCTTGCCAAGGTGCTGCTGCTGAGAAGTCGTTGTCTCCCGAGGGGGAGCAAGAAACTTGTCTCGTAGCCAATTAGCTGGGCGCGGCAATACGCGTCCAATTTGCGTATCCGTCAAACGCCCCTTGCGAGCAAAAATTATTCATTGAACCGACTGTATTGCGCTGTTCTATCGCGCTTTACAGACCCTAGCACTTACGTTGCAAGTCAAGAGGCGAATAATCTGGAAATCCTCGGCTAACCAACTGCTACAAAAGCTCCCTGCCGCAGGGCGATGGACATTAGTAGATTAAATCCTACTGAAACCATCCTTAGGTAGCGAACGGTTTCATGCAGCTTGGGACATAAGATCCATTTTGATCTCGGGGTAGGCCAACTCACGATTTAGCTCCTATTCAGGAGCCCCCCTTGTGAGGGAATACGACGGAAAGGACTCTTGCGCCTCAGGCCTCACGGTTTGTAGATCGGTTTCCCCTGGGGGATTGCCCTTCGGCGCTACTGGACAATTTGAACACAAATAGAGTTGTAAACTACAACGGGCGAACCCGTCACCTCAGGAAGTTCTCCCGTGAATCTCCCGTGAAGTGAGCGCAGAAGACTTGGACAAAACAGTCCACCGTCAAGCTCCGCCACATGCCCTAAGAGGCCAACGCCTTAATCGCGAGATAGCCAGGAGCGTTACCCAGCGGGCTTACACTCACGCCCTTACTTCCAATTGCGACCAGATTACTCCGGTCTCTCAATTGGTTACGAATTCGAGGTCGCTTGCGCGGTCTTCTCCCTCACGAAGCGGTGAAACGGTGTATACCGAATCTATCGCGGACCACGGCATCCTTTGCCCGGCTGTTCACCCAGGATCGGGTAGCCGATGGTCATTTCAAGAGCAGTCACCGTAAGGTCCGCAACCACCCCCGCTCTATAGGAAACAGTACTGCTTCCAGACTCCCCCGACTGTTAGTCAGAGTGAACAGTCAATTGGCTTATGCCGCACGGTGCGCAGACCGTCCAGGAGCACCAGAAGGTTGATTCCTAGGGTAAACTAGCCCTAAGACCAGAGTCCTGCCCGGGCTCGCAATTCATGCGTGGAGGCCGCCGGATGGGTGTTGACCCGTGAGTGTGACCAACCCTCAACAGAATGGGTTTCGTGGCCAACTCAGCAAGGGCCTATTAGCCCCTTAGCTTTGAGCACAGTTCGACGACAGCTAATCTATTGTGCACTCTGACTAATTACTGACTATGTACGGATACTATGGCAATATATTGTCTCCTAAGCAGCGGGGGTGGATGCCATGTTGTCATGCCACTCACATGCAAGTGGCATCACGGGCAAACGACGCGCAGGCCCGCGATAAATTCACATCGAATTAGCGCTGTATTACATACCGTAGAGGCTGCGCAAGCGACTTCGTTCCTGTAACCAGTCGGTAGGACGAAGGTATCCTGAAGGTTAATTCCAGGTACTATTAGCCAGGAGGCTAGGTGACATTATTGGGTTATCGTCCTAGTGCCTCGCGTTGAACTCTGGAGTATTCGTAGCTTTGCTTGACGGTAGATTTGTATCGTCCCAAAATCTTCTACGATCACCTCACGGAAGACAAAACGAACCCATCGTAGCTGTTGCAAAGAAGTGGCAGCAATATTCCTAATACCAGCTAGAAGCGGGATGCTCAACAATGAACGAAATCATTGGTTGCAGACTGGACATGGAACTACTACGGGCGAACCCGCCATCTCAGCAAAGTATAACGATATAATCATTTTTATAACTGCGTGGTGGACTCGGAGACTTAGGGACACCGGCTAGCTACACTTACCGCAGATAAAAAATATTGATTTTACACAAAAAACTCATTGAAATACATATATTGCGATGCAATTGAATAATCCAAATACAGAAACCCAATCTGACAGACTTACAAAATCGAATCTTTGATGATCACAATAAAATTACATATACATGACATTATTGATTGTAATTTGTCTCAACGATGCGATTTAGCGGACCGTGACAGAACAGTCGTTAAAATCGCCAAACAGATACGTCACGCTATTGTGTAGAATAGATGCGTCTCGATATACATCTATATGTATTTCATCGGGAGAGCTTTTTCTATTTCATCGATGTATTTATTAGCAGAATCCTAATATCCTAATAAATATATTCCCTGATTCCATGAAGATACTTAAGACGAAAAATAAAACACGATTGAGTTTTGTATTGAACACTAGAGTCGAAGTTAAGATCGCGAAATAAACAGAGTAAACTCGCGTGATCTGAAATATCCATTTAGGTAATTATATACAATAAAATGAATGTGATTGGCTATTGAAACTCGCATCTTTGTTATTAAACCGAATACCCTTTTTAATTGTCACAGCAGGACAAAGTGACAGCAGCATTAATTGAGAGTTTTCTGTCATAAAACTGTAATATAATATAAAATGGGACACAGAATGAGCCTCCCCAAAGATTGTGCATATTTTGGACTGTCTAGCTTGGAGCCATGAACAGTTGGTCGTCCCTGGAAACGGTGATTCTAAACTCACAGCCGATCCTTCTACCATTGCGCCGGGCCAAAAGACACTGTGAAAAAAGGCGAGCCAATCTCATCCGCTGGGGCCACACAGCGAATCCGACATACGACTATGGAACTGCAAGATGCAATACTGCAAGACATACGACACTGCAAGATGAAGACTACCTTAAGTATCCTGCCCGCAACTGTCAACCTTCATCACACCAGGACCTGCAAGAGACGAACAACAAGACCGCCCAGGCCGCATATTTTTTGGAGAAACGTGTCCTAACCTGGCCCGGACACATTAACTAACTAATTACCCTTTTTAATGACATAGCTGAATTTTCAATAAAGAAAAGTTTATGTCATCTCTAAATGCGTCAACTCTAAATGCATCTCCAAATAGAAATTTTATTAGTACTCGTCATTTTAAATTGTTTTGTTTTCAGTTTTAGCTTTCAAATAAATATAATGACTTTTTTGTGTATAACTCCTCAAGACAGTTACGTCTCAAATCGGGTACGATGTATTGTAGTCAATGCTCAGTAACGTCCCAAAACGGGTACGAGCGCGGCGCGACAAACCGCGCTCTCAACGAACTGAATTTACACCAAAATCACAGTGCAACCACCCCCTGTTAGATATGTGTGAGAAAGATGGATAAATTCTGTATTGTACGATTATATTAAGTCGTGCTTCTCGCAGTCTAGAATCCCTAATATAATTGCTTGTATTCTGGGAGCACTTAGTCGAGTGCTGCCATTGCTCGGATCTGTGCTTCTCTTCGGATATTATGTAGCGTCTCTTCGGATATATGTATGAAAATAAATAAAACGAACTAATAGATTTAGTAAAGCATGTAATAACGTACACAAATGTGTTTACAATTTCTAGATAGGGTTTCGTATTTTGAGATAAAACGTCGATATCGCTGAATAAGTGAGATTTTTTCAGTTCTCCAACTTTCTAATAATTATTCATAATTATATAATTGTTTTAAAGAATGAGGTTTTAATGTTTTATATTTGAAATGTCAATGTGATCATTCTACAATTCTTCTTTTAATGATCCATCAAATAGTTTCTTTCTTATGATCGTTTTTCTAAAGTGCTATATTTTTGACCTTCAACTCTCAGAAATGACAGGTGACTGCCAAGATTTACACCCGCCGCTTGAGGAGCTACAACTTCAACTGACTTTATTGACGATAATTGGCTAGCATTCGTAAAAAAGCTGGCTGAAAATGTCGCGTGCTATCTAATGTAATATTCAAACAAATGTTTGCATTGAAAACGAACGGGGTGACACAGTGAAAATGTAGCCTATCAAAATTTCAAATTCCTGCCGCATAACTTTATATTTTAAAGTAGGTAAGACTCGAATACACAACTTACAAGGGTGTGTATCATCAACGAATGTATAAATGTATACCTTAAATTTGCATTAAAGGAATTATTGTTGTTGTGTAATATTTACTATTTCTTTTTAACTTATGTGTGAGTGTATGATTGCATAATAGAGTAAGTATGTATTATAACATGCAAGTGTGAATGTTTACTACTTTTTTCATATCGAACGTAATCTTAAAGAAAATATCAGCAGCTAGATATGGGCGTTTTTGTTTAGTTAGGTATGCGATGAGCCAATAGATGGGGTTAATTTGTTTTTCCTGGACGATTTATAATAATTTTTACCAAATATCATCGGCCCTCAGCTGAAATATTTATACTTCATAATAAAAAAATAAAAGCAAAAAAATGCTGTAAATGAGGTGACGAGATAATTTATCAAAAGTAATATAAATATTTTTCCAAGAATTTTATGAATTAAATTCAGTCATCTATATTTTTCTTTTTTTAGCACTTTATTACAGAGGACATGCAGTAATATATCACCTTTTGGATATTCAATGTTTTTCTGGATAACATATAAGCTTTAAAAATATTTTGTGATTTTCAGGTTATTTTTCGTCTTTTGATGGCTTTTAGAGTTTGTTAACGCGTGCGTACCAAGTATCACATGGCTGCTGCACTCAGGGTCGGCTCCGGAGATAATTTTAATAACAGCTTGTTTTTAGAAATGTGTTTTTACTATTAACTTATTACAAGCTTTCAATGTTTGTTAGTTTGGTTAGGTCAGATTTTGCAAGTTGAATTAAAACCACTTCCTCTTATCTTATTTAGTTGTAATTTTACATGTTGGTTCAGTACAGATGATAATGCATTTTTATGGTGAGCATGAACTGTTTCTACACCCAGGATTGGCTTCCGACGAGGCTATCCTTGAACGGTCAACAGCACAGGCACACAATTTTATATACGCATTCAATTATGATAGCCCGTTCATAATTTCATCATTACATGGCTGCTGCACTCAGGATTGGCTCCCGATGAGACGGCCCTTCAATGGTCAACAGCAGAGGGACGAATTTTTTTATACGCATTCAGTTATAATAGCCTGTTCTTAGTTTAACCATGACATGGCTACTGCGCTCAGGGTTGGCTCCCGACGAGGGGACTCCTCAACGGACAACAGCAAAGACTGAAAATTTTGTATACGCATTTAATTATGATAGCCTGTTCTAAGCGTCACCGCCGTAGGGCTGCTGGACCCAGGGTTTGCTTCCATCAACAGCACAGAAACTATTTTTTTACGTATTCAAATATGATAGTCAGTTCTAAATTGCTGACATGGCTGCTGCACCCAGGGTTGGCTTCTGACGACGGGACTCCTCAGCGGTCAACACCACAGAAACGAAATGTATACGCATTTAATTATGATAGCCCATTCTAAGTTTTACCGCGATAGGGCTGTTGAACCCAGGGTGCTAACGGGCCCATGATGAGGTGGCCACGATGACCCATGTGTTCAGGGTCGGTCACACTCACGGGTCAACACCCATCCGACGGCCTGCCCGCATGGGGTGCGAATCCCGGGTAGGACACTGGGTCAACCAGTCTCCCCTGGGAATCAAACCTCTGGCGCCCCTGGACGGTCTGCACACCGTGCGGCGCAAGCCAATCGATTGTGCTCTCCGACTAACAGTCGGGGGAGTCTGGGAACTGTATTGTTTCCTACAGAGCGGTGGTGGTTGTCTACCTTACGGCGACTGCTCTTGAAATGACCATTGGCCATCCGATCCCGGTTCAGAGTCGGGCAAAGGACGCCTTGGTCCGCGATAGATTCGGTGCACTCCGTTTCACCGCTTCGTAAGGGAGAGGACCGCGCAAGCGACCTCGAACTCGGAACCAATCGAGAGACCGGAGAAATCTGGTCACAATTGGAAGTGAGGGCGCGAGTATCTCGAGCCCGCCGGGTTTATTCCTGGCTAACTCGCGGTAAGGCGTTGGACTCTCACGGGTTGTGACGAAGCTGGACGTAGAATTGTACTGTCCAAAGTCTTCTACGTTAGAAATAAGAAAGAATAAGAAGAAATAAGAAAAATTTATTTTCATAAACCCGATCTGGGTATAGAAACTACTTTACAAAAAATTATTATATATATAATAACATTACGAAATTACAACAAATAGTATTTCTACAAATGAAATTACATTTTAAATTATAAAAAAAGTGTATAAAAAGTTCTGCGATCTAAGCTAACAGTGTATAAAAAAAGTGTATAAAAGTTCTGCGATCCAAGCAAAGCATTCGACTGTATAAACATCAATACCCTGGTAGACAAACTAAACCATCATGGAATTAGTTCACTGAAGGGCGACAGAACGACTAATCGTTAAAACGTCCTGTGGTGACGGGCTCGCCCGTTGTAGTCGACACCGCAAGATGTTGAACCCAGGGTTGGCTTCTAACAAGGGGACTCATCAACGGTCAACAGCAAGAACACGACATTCTGTACAGCGTTCAATTAGGATGGGCCGTTCTAAGTTTCACTGTGACATGACTGTTGCACCCAGGGTTGGCTCGGGACGGAGTGTTTTTACTACTTACTTACCTATTACTATTAAGGTGTGTGAGAACCGCTTTCTTGTTTTATTGCGTCTTACCTCTCTTTTGGGCGTGGTAGAAAAACGTAACTTCGGTATTTGTTTTATTTTCCGCAACGCGCCAGCTATACAACTTGCCTAGGTAGAAATGAGGGGACGGAGGAGGGAATAAACTGCAGCACAAACTTGTTAACCGCGATAAGAAAGATGGGCGCAAAAAATGGTTACAAATTTGGCGATTTGTCAATGTCAGGCCGCGTTGTGCGCGGATAAGCGTTGTCGCGCGCGCCGTAACTTGCCCTAAACGTCCATTGGCTTTCGCAGGTTGTACCCAAATTCATTTCATCGGGGGAGCGGTATTGTTAGTATTTCAAACACATACACCAATGCCTCGAAGTGAGTAAACCGTAGTTGCGGATACTCTCGCTGGAATTAATAGCCTATGTATTAATTTTACTGCCCACCAACCGACCAGGAGGAAAAGTGTTGTGAACGCGCCACTTTTTACATGACTGCCCAACAAAAAAGGAGTGTAATGTCTTCAGGTTTCATCTATATATGTATTCCGTTTCTTTATTCCATCATAACTTCTAAAAACTTAAACCGATTTAGAAGCCTGTATGTATTGTTAGAATGGTCATATCATTCCGGGTGTCATAAGGTAACGGTAACTTTAACTGTCCAAATATCAAATGAGTAGTTGTCTAAATGTTAAAATGTCCAAATGTCAATAAATTACCATAAATATATCGTGTTTAGTGTCAAATGAAAGGCCTTATTGAGTACATTCCGGAAATATACATGTGTCTATATGGATAAATACATAAACCACAAATATTTCATAAAAACCCCGTAAAAAAAAAATATTCATAAATACTCTAGTTCAGTTTCTGTTACGCCAGACATGTTTTTTTATTCTGTGTAATATATTGTCTTGTTTTTTCGATATGAAGACGGAAATATTCATTTTGAACCCTTCTGAAGCGGTCAGGACCGTTTCCAGATGAAGTCTTTTGTGTATCTGTCTGTCTGTCTGTCTGTGTAAATTTCCCCACGATAGCGCCCAAACGCTTACTTCGGTTGAGCTGAAATTTGGTATGCAGGCATCATTTGGCCATGGCAAGAGTTGGAAAGGTTGTGGTTAAACTCGGTTTACCAGGGTCCCCAGTCATATTTCAATCTCGAAATATCGGACTTGAAGACTTGAAATTTGATACACAGATGCCATGTTAGGCTGAAAACACTTGTTGGTTGGAATATCACATATACAAACTACAATAATAATATTTAAATTTCGCGATATATTTTAAATAAATATTAACGCCATCAGATAACGCGCAATCGCTTAATCAGATTAAGCTACAATTTGGCTTGGAGGTGTCATTTAGTAATGGCAAGGAATGATAAGTTTTTGGTTGGTTTGGTTGAAATCGGTCCACCAGGGGCTGCACTAGTCAACTTTTAGACATATTCGATAAGGCGACAAGAAATTTGCTACACAGATGCCTTGACGGACCGAAATCACATTGTAGAATTATGGATATACACAAGCTATATCTCATACACAAGCTACACTAATAATATTCTAAGTCCGCCATTCATTTTAATCAATTTAACCAACACCGAGCCTCGAAGGCCAGCCGAGAATTAAACCGCTCCGCCTGAGGCGGTTGTTTAACGAAACACAAACGGATTCTTCCGTCGGCCGAAAGAGGGCGCTCATCGATTTTATTTCTGAAGTTAATATTCAGATGAAATCAGTTCTTGTATACTAGCCGGGAAGTATTGGGGTGACACAGCTGAGTTTTTTTTAGTATATTGAAAGGATATCTAACTTTCTACAGCTTGATATAATTAAGACATAGCTTAAGTATTTGACGTCTTGCGAATGCGAAATTTCTAGCGCGTGATTCGATTATAATCAATGTTTACATTTGACTAGGTCAACCTTGCAAGATTATGCAACGGCTATGTCACTGAAATAAGCTTCGATCCTTTCAGGCTCAGAGAGAAGGAGGAACGCCGGGACCCTCTGAGGAGAATATGTTTTAGATACCAATTTTGGGGGGTTACTGGTTTGTTTATTTAAGACAGAAGAAAGGTGTCAATTCTCTTCTCCTTTGAATGTTCTGACTCCATATTCCGATTGCTTTGGCGGCTGTAGGCGATTATTAAAATTCTTTAATAGATTTAATGCAATCGTACTCTCCTTATCGCGGTCGACCACAACACGTATTTTTACTTGGGCACTGTCTGTCTCGCGGTATAATTGTAACTGCTTACTGGGCGGCGGGCGCAGGGCCTGCGGAGAGAGAGCGGCGAGTGCGGCGTGCGAGTGCAATAACATGTTTCTGAGTAGCAACCACAATCGCTTGATGGCTGCCACAATGCTGCGGTAGCGTAATGATGCGTTATCGCATGGACGCCTAGAGGAATGAGGAAAGAGAAGCTACGCTGTTAGAAGGAGAAAATAGATCAGGGCGCCGCGCGCGCCGGATCGAAATACCCAAAGCCACGCCCACTTCGAATGCCTAATCCGAGTATGAAATAAGCTAACGGATGGATGGACGTAACACGGACATCCGGCTAGGTCAAATTCTAGAGTCGTAAATAAGAAAATTAATGTAAAACTCAAAAACTGGATCGTGTTGATATATAAACACTATATGACTTCTATGTAGAATCCCGAGTATCATCACTATACGTCGAATTACGAGCCTATTAAAAGATGAAGAGAAAAACCTATAATGATTATGAAATAGGGTTAAAATTAAATAAATACAATGCAGTAATAGCAAATTTTTAGCAATAATTAAAATACTAGGATTAACCGATTGCTTAAAATACAAATATAAATACCTCAATTTTACATTGACAGTGAAGTAATTCCATTTTAAGTCAACATACGAGTATATGGCATAATAAAACAGTCCGAAAGTGTGTTTGATGAGACTAAAGTGTTTAATGAGGTGAATTGCATCAGTTTGGCTGACCGAATTTAATGTCAAAGTTCAATTTTATAGAATTTATTATGCAAGGGTCGTTTGACGATAAATTTAGTAATGATGCGATGATGATTATCATACGCAGACGTAGATATTGGTTTTTAATAATATGTATTTTTCTATATGTTAGCGTTTTTTTCTAAAAATTAGCTTTTTATGCAGCGTGTAAGTACAGGTTATGTACATGTATGTGTTATGCTGCATTCACACGCTTGCCACAAATCGCTTGTATAAACGCTTGGTAAGTGCACGCAAGTCAAACAACGACAATCATCACGTTTGCGAATGCTTTAGTTAGAATGCTCCAAACATGACAGGCGTTGAAGTAGCTACGGCGGCCGCTATAGTCGTGTTAACGTATTATTTGCTTTAATGTAAAGAAATGTAAGAAAAAATAAATAATTCATTTGAAACATGGTGGATCATAAAAGTGCCCCTACGCCAGACCGTATCGATTCATGTTGATTTTATAAATGTTTTCGAAAAAATTTACCATTATTTTTTCTTTTTTGCTTTGAGCTGCTCTTTTACGGGTTTGTCCAAAATACTGCTTAACCTATGCCAAGTATCGGAAACTTTTTTCTTATCTATATGGAATTTTTCAGTAGGATTCTATATACGGGACTCCACTCGGTAGCATTAAAAAAATATAGTTTCGTTTGTCTAGGCAGCTCTTTTTAACCGACCTCAATAAAAGGAGGAGATTATCAATTCTGTTGCATTTTTTTTAATGTTTATTACCTCAGAACTCCGTCATTTGTAAACCGATTTGGAAAATTCTTTTTTTATTTGAAAGGATATGCTTCCAGAATCTTCCCATTTTTATCAAAATCCTGTTCTGATGATGGGATCCTTGAGGAATTAAGGGGACTCAATCAGTACTAATGCAAACAAGCATGTGGATGGCTCGCAAGCGTTTGCCACAAGGTTCCTTTGGTTTGCGCACAAAAAACCGACACTTGACCAGATCGGCGGCAAGCGCTTGCAAGCCTACATAAGCCAAGATAATCGCCCGATCCACATGTTTGAATTTGCCAAGGCTTGGCAAGCGTGTTGATGCAGCATTAGAATTATTGAAAAGATACCACACAGAAAACGCTGAATTTAACTGGCGGTATACAAACTGATTACAGACCATAAGGCAAATGTGTCCTTGGCTTAAGAATAATTTTATACATTATCGAATTCGAATAACTAAAAAAATATATTTTTTCCATGTTTTCAAGACATGGAAAAAATATAATAGGTATTAGCAAAAAAAACTTTAAAAAAAAAAACAAATATCACAAATAACCAACAAACTCTGATGATTTAAAAAAAAGGAATAAAATATGTATGGCGACTTTTTCAATTCGATTTTTTCTCTGTGATTACTGAGTTAAATACTAAAATTATCAAATTTTGGAAAAAGTTGTAACTTTACATCTTTATGGACTACAGGGACACCTATGTCTCATCAATTTATACAAAATATATTGAATTAATTTTCACGATACTTGACATACATGGTATTTACATCGCTCTCCCTTCGGTTACGTAACGACCAAATTTGGTTGCACATCAGAACACCCTTGACTACGTAACGATCAATATTGGCGGCTTGTTCCCGGAGCGCACAGTAATATTATTTTCTAATTCGAACGCATCCTAAAATCTATACCAAATATCTCATTATTACCATAGATGCATAGACGGTCGCTAGAATAATTTTTCGCATCATTGCGCGGATATTTCAGGTGAAATTCCATTGTCAAACATCATAATTTTTATTTTTTTCGAGAAATCATCAAAATTTTTATTGGTTTTTAAAAGTTAATATCTAAATATTTTTGTGTGCAAAAAAGCAAAACGAAATATTACCTTTGATAGAGAATCTAATAGACATAACGGTAGTATTTACAATTTCTACATAGGGTTCCGTATTTTTCCGTAAGACAAGTGCAAGTTAGAAATGCCGTTTTTTTTACTTTTTCGAATTTCTCATATTTATTTATCTATTTATCTAATTTTTTTAGAAATATCTATTTATTTATTTATCTAATTGTTTTACAAAATGAGATTTCAATATTCTGTATATGAAATTTCAATGCGGTTATTGCACAGTTATTATTTTAATAATTGCTATAATAGTTCCATAGTTACAGTACTTTTTGTCGATCGCGGCGATATTGCAAAAAAATCCAATAAATTGCCGCGGTCTGTCATGAAATTATGCCGCCACTCGAAGGGTTAACAGTTTTATGTATCAAAATTTTCCTTACTGTACCGTAAAGCGTATGGTCCTCAAAGGGTTAATTATTGCTCTGATACGTCCTCCTTGTTTCCTATGGAGAAAAACACTTTTAAACTCTATTTTTAACGAAGCATTTACGTAGATAAAAGCTCATTCGAGACGAAGTTTTACTTAAACTTAAAACACTTGTAAAGCGCGATGGAAGCTCGGCGTTTCCGGATAGTCATGGCGCCGTGGATTTCACGAGTTTTTTAAAAGAAACTCGAGAGAAGCCTATGCTTGAAAAGACAGAAAGAAAAGTTTATTAATGGAGAAAGAGAGCACGCTGATTTGCAATTCTACAGCTATGCTAAACCTGTTAATATTTCCTATACAAGTAGAATTTTAAATGCAAATTTAGGTTTTTTTCCTAAATATGTTGAATTGAACGGTATCATTGTAAACCTGGCATAGCATTAAGCCATTATATTTGTCGGGCAAAAACTAGTATCATTGCTAAATCCTTTGTCCCTGTCTCGCTTACAGATGGACGACAACCTTATAGAGTACTAGCTTAAGCCGGCCACGCTTCGCTGACGCTCAGTCTGATAATAAATGAATGATAAACGCATCGATGTCGAAGGCCACCAAAGATTTCACTGGTGCAGAGTCCTACCCGGGCTCGCACTTCTGCGTGGAGGCCGCCGGATAGGTGTTGACCCGTGTATTTGACCGACTCTTAAACACATGGGTCTTGGTGGCCTAACTGCAACAGGGTCAAATGTCTCCCGAAAAGTAGGCCCATTAGCCCCAGTCGGAATGCACAGTCGATTTGCTGACGCCGCATGGTGCGCAGCCCGTTCAGGAGCGCCCGAAGGACGATTACCAGGGAATCTGGTCCGAAGTCCTAGCCGGACTCGCGCTTCTACGAGGAGACTACCGGGTGGGTACTGACCTGTGAGTTAGACCGACCCTAACATATGGGTCATAATGGCCCAACTGCGCTGGGCCCATTAGCTCCCTCACTGCACTTGGCCCATACATCATCACAGACAAGACGCAATGGTTGTATACCTTGGTCGTCTCGCATTGCGGTATGTCAGATTTCAAGATGCGTTGGAGCTTCCCACCGCAGTCGCATTCTTCTATCGGCCTCTTTCGTGAAGTTAAATCTACCGAACTGGATATTCCACCCCAGAATTACGTATTCCTCTACTTATTTGGGAGTCACATTCCCACTGGTCACCGGTGCCTGTTCAGCATGAGCGAGCATGGTGGTTGTAAGGGTTAATCGGTGGCATTGCAAAGTGGCACGTCTATACTAATATTATAAAGAAGTAATGTTTGTAAGTGTGTAAGTTCGTATGTTCTCCGAAACTACTTAACCGATTTCAAAAATTCGTTCGCTAATGGAAAGTTCCATTATCGACGAGTGCTATAGGCTATATTTTATTGTGATAGATGTTGGTTTTCAATAAGAAATCGCTATATTTGTAAATCAAGTCGGAAAAAAATGAGCTGGTGAGTTGCCTTATCGGCGTGCGCTAAAGAAACGGTTTAATATATGTGAAAATAATATGCAACAAAAACATCGGTCTTAAAGAGATCTATAAAACAATTGATGACATCATATATCCAACTTATATATTTAAGCTACAATAACTGCTTCTATGTCTTAAAAAAGTAAGGAAATAAGTAGGGAGTGATTGTTGAAAATATTAGCAATAAAATATGAATCCTTATAAAAATAAATTAATATATTAACACTAGTGTTAAATAGAGATACAATTAGCCATTTACTGTAAGTATTAAGGTGGTATAGTTATAGAGATATGATGAAATTAGTAACGCATGGCGAGATATGTAGTGTGCATCTGAGAGGGGACTTCTTGCACTATATATCTAAAGGTAAAGTCTAAAAAGGCAAATAAAAGCCACTACATAAATTAACACGTAGATTCAAAACTTTACGCGAAGCGAAGCCGCGTGCAATAGCTAGTATTCTATCAGAGGCTCGAAGAGTCTTGCAGAAATGAGATAACGTTAAACCATAATAGCTTGCGAGGGTGAACGATGGCCAGATATCTCATTGATAAGTCAAATTTATGTGGTGGTAAGTCGGACCCCGGATATAATTTTATGTGGAGCGAGAGGGCGGCGTCAAGGGGATTAAGCCGTTACCCAAAATTATGTAAGGGATTAGGCGGCAACTTTAAAGAAGACTTATAACGGTGACGAGGTAAATTTTCAATTTGGAATTCTTATGGTTGGGTAATTTTCCCTTAATGCGGGAAAGCAGCCTTATATTTTGGCGATTAAAACAAAATAAACTTTAAGTTGTCGTTATTTTTGTCAAAATGGTATCAATGGCCTCGATTTAGATTGGTTTTTAGATTACCTAAAAAAAACCGAACACAAACTGTTAACCTTAACGGTGTTCAAAGTGTATCACGACCGCTAACATTTAGGGTATCTCAGGGCAGCGTGCTCGGACCAATTCTGTTTACTATGCACATAAATCCGCTGTGTGAGCGTGGTTTCGGTAGAACAACAGCGTATGCGGATGACACGGTGTTAGTCATTTCCAGTTCTACTTGGAAAAAGTATATGATCGCACTAACATCGACATGGATTCAATTAAATCCTGGTTGGACTTGCTTACGTTAAATGTTAGTAAAACAAAATACATCCCATTTAGCATCGACGTTAGAGGCCAGCCGGACGATCAAAATCATCTCATCATTGACGACTGCTAGCAATATACCACATGTCATTGCCAACCGATCGCACCAGTCCGACAACTAAAATATCTCGGAATAATCATAGACAGACATCTATGATGGGAACCACAGATCGAGTATTTGTAAAAAAAACTCAGAAAACTAATTATATATTTATTGAATTGCGAGATAATCTTGGTCTGCCATTGTTGCAAATAATTTATTACGCTTTATGCCAAGTTATCATGACATGTGGTATACTTGGATGGGGATATCGCGGAAAAACCGTACTCCAGAAAGTGAACGTTGTCCAAAAGGTAATAATAAGAATCATGCTAAGAAATCCAAGACGTTACACTTCTGCCGATCTGTTTCTTGAGGCACAACTGCTGGATTTAAAATAGCTGTATGGCCTTAAAGCAATACTTCATATAAAAAATACCACAAGTATTCCGGGAAACAGTGAGAAAACAGGTCGTTACAATGAAAACTTTTTAATTACAGAAACGTTTAACGTCTTTTGGACAAATCACTACAGCTTTTTTGCCCCTAGAATGGCTAACATTATTAATAAACACATGTTGGGAATAAATAGGAAACACCAAAAATATCGCCTTAAATTATGGATAATTAACCTTGGTAGAAGAGAGACAGAAAACACATTTATAACAATATTAAAATAATATTTTTTTGATGTACACATATTTATATTTATTATATTTAAGTACCTATTTATTATATACATATTGTTACTAATTATTATTATTATTTATTATTACCTATTACGTATTGTAATTTAGTACTTATATATAGTTGTGAAATTATTGTATGCTGAAAGTTTATTTTTTAATTTAATTTAATTCAGAAATTTTGTTAGAGAAGATAATTATTTTAATAACCATTTTTATTATTGGTGTTCTCCTAAAAACAGGCTCTGCCTAGTTAGGAGATGCACAAAATATGGTAATTTAAATACCTACGATGTAACTTTTTGATCTTTTAATAAAATAATAAAAAAAATATCACATTTAGACATTTAGACATGTATTTTTGACGTTCTGACAGTTTAGGTATCCTGTGATACTCAGGATGACATAACGATTCTAACAATATCACACACTTGTAAATCGTTTCAAGCGTTTAGAAATTATGGTGGAATAAATAATCATGGGTTCATCATAAATACCGGTAAAGTATAAAAAGTTCTTATGCAAAAACTTAAATAAGAGCAAACGTTAAATGCTTCACTTCCACGGATTTATAAAACCAACGGTAGCTTCGCGTTCAAGTAAGGGGTTTCAGTACTGTTAATTACTCTAAGCAGCATACGGATTCACTACCTACGTGGCGTATGCAAATAGCCATGCCGCGCTATTTGCCACCTCCTCAAAAGACGCTCGGGCAATTTCCTCACAAGTCAAGCTTTTCCCGCTTTTGCACTGCATCCGCTTTCCCATTTCACTTCTGCTTCCGTCTACGACGACTATTTGAGCTGAGGCGCTTTCCCTCTAGATCAAATAGTCCGCAATCACGGCGTCTCGCATAAGGATGCAGCTGTTTTTGTATCGCTGAATGGAGGGAGATTGATTCGTTTGAATATTTAAATTGAAACAACATTTATACAACCCAACCTTTTTAATTCTGAAAAGGCTAATTCTTAAATGTATACTTAAGGAATGCAGTCCTTTTCTTCTTAAAGTGCCATCTCCTATCGGAGGTCGGTGGTAATTATGGCCACTTAGGCACGTAATGTTGTTCAGCGAGATTATGTACACAGTGGGTTCTTTTTTGGTCATATCTTCAGCGGCATATTTCCTTGAAGGATTAATTGGAGAAGGTGGTATTTATTACCAGGCATTGTGGCCCATGTACCTATTGTAATTTCCTTCTCTGTATGGTCTTCAGTAATTCAAATCCCTTGTGCATTCTTTGCAGCACCGTCTTATTTTTGACTATCCGTCCAAGATATTTTCAGTATTCTCCTGTAAATCCACATTTCGAAAGTTTCTAACCTTTTACACAAAGTCTGAGTTAGTGTTCACGCTTCTACTTAGTACAAGAGGACTAAATATATTTAACACCGCACCAGAAGGCATCTAGGGGAGACTTCGAGAATAAGATTGCAGAAGCAATAGCTCATTTTTATAAACGCAGTGCTAGCATATTCGATGCGATATCTGACTTCAACACTATTGTTTTCTTGATCGTTCGCAATACAGCCAAGGTATTTATATTGGCGAACCTTCTCTAATAGTTAGATCTTGACGTAGGATGGCAATTGATGGTGTACGTCCGACAACCATGAACTTGGTCTTCTTGGTTTTTATATTCAGACAATTTTGTGCACTGATCGACTTAACCCGATTAAGCAAACTTTGTAGGTCTTCGATAGAGCTAACATTGAGAATGGTATCATCGGCGTATCGAATGTTGTTGAGGGGTCTTCCATTTATACAAGGGCTTCTAAGGAGATCTCTTCAGCCTATAAATTGAACAGAACAAGTCAACATTTCTCTTCTGAGACAGAGTGAATTATAGCCAACCATGCATGTGATAAACGCAGTCGGATACAAAAATGGATAATATCCGTACTTGCTTGAAGTACAAATATCTCAAAAAACACTTTTGTACCTTTTCCAGCATTAGGGCACAGGTATCCTCATGCGGATTCCAAATAGCTGCATTCGTCTCCATGCGACTTCTGACAATCGAGTTGTACAACGTGCGCATAACCCGAATATTATTAAAGTGTTTGGATTGCCGTATCACAAACCCTAGAAGCTTGAAATAAGTCGTAGGTAGTTGCTGTGTTCCTTGAAGTTTAACTGGGGGTCGAAAAAAACTCCCAAGTCCTTGCCTTCAGTCACTCTGGGAAGCGCACATCCAGCGATGGAGTAATCATACATTAGATGAGCAGGTGATCTTGTGTATATCATCACTGAACATTTGCATAGTGATTAGGACGCCTGACTTTACATTGTAAGGTACTGTGTTCGATTCCACGCTGGGTCGCCATTTTCCGTTGGGATCAAATTAACGGAATTGCATTTTCAATTCTGTCAATTTCAATTCAGACACACACTTACACACATGTTACACGCACACATACTATAAACACGACATAGTAGGGTTGGTTGTAAGAAATTGTCACATGACAATAAACCCGCCCATTGTGAAATTTCACAATAAAGAGTAGAATCAAACTTTCTCGTTAGTCCACTCCATATATTATCGGAGACAAACACGTGCGATCCCGTGGCGCTCACGCTGCACAATGGCAAACGCACGGCAGACGTAGTGTGGCCGCTTCAACGCATTAATTCTAATGTTAAATCTATTTGATGTACCGCCACTCGACCTATCGCCTAACGTCAAACGGAAATGTGAATGCCATTGTAAATGTATCGCGTTAAGTCGTGGCTACCAACGTTAAACGACCATCATCGCGATAATTAACGGTGTTTCCCATTAGTGAAATGAAATGAAATGAAATGAAATGAAAATGAAATGAAATGAAAATCTCTTTATTGCACAATAAAATAAGGTACAATGGCGGACTTATTGCTACACTACAGCAATATCTTCCAGTCAACCAACATGCTGGTGTGAAAAGAAGAGTAGGCAACAAATTATAGCCTAAAATTAAATTTGAAATTATAGCATATAATATATATTGTGTGTGTATCTAAAGTAAAATGTAAATATATAAATAAATTTTTGAGTTTGACATATTATATGTATGTATATGTATATACATACATATTTTGATATATTAACAAATAAATAAATAAATAAATAAGTAAATAAATAAACTGCCAAAATAAGGTAAGGAAAGGGAGGGGATAACGGAAAGGTTAGAATTTATGATTAATATTTATTGTGAAAGGAAGTGCTTTTTCAATGATTGCTTAAAGGTGAACAGCGAGCTAGCGCCTCAAATAGTTAAAGGAAGCTGATTCCACAGTCGAGCTGCATGTACGGAGAAGGAGTAGGAAAAAAAGTGGTATTGTGTTTTGGGATACGTAAGATATTATTCTGACTTGAACGAAGTGGGAGACCATGACTTCCTAATCCGGTAAAAGCCTCGTTGAGGTAGGAGGGAGATGCAGGGTTGTGTAGGACATTATATAGAAGTGAAAGGATATGCACATTTCTCCGGTCCCGTATACGAAGCCATTGCAATTTTGATCGGTACTCGGAAACATGGTCATACTTCCTCAGATTGAATATGTACCTTATGCAAACGTTCTGTAGGCGCTCAAGTTTATCCAGTCTGTTTTCGGTGAGATCCAAATATGCGACATCGGCATAGTCTAGTAACGGCAGAAGCAGACTTTGAATTATGGTTTGCTTAGTGCTTACAGGGAGGAATCTCTGCAACCTCCGAAGGCTATGAAAGCCATTATATATTCGCCTGCTTACTTCGTTGACTTGTGCTTGCCAAGAAAATGTCTCGTCCACGAGTATGCCTAAATTCTTTACAACTTTAGAATACCCAATGACGTTGCCCTCGATTTCTACTTGACGTAAAGATGATAGAGAAATAGGAGACAGTAATTGTTGACTGCCAATTATAATTGATTGGGTCTTAGTAGGATTTAAGACAATGCCATGACTTTTAGCCCAAGAAGATATATGGGCAAGAGCCAAGTTCATATCAAGTATGGCAGAGTCAATATCGTCCGGTTTTGTGTGGATATAAACTTGTAGATCATCAGCGTAAAGGTGATACGAGGTGGTAAGGTTCTCGGTTATGGGGCTGATAAATATAGAGAAGAGAAGAGGGGAAAGGACTCCTCCCTGGGGTACGCCGGGAGTAAGGTCGATCAGATCGGTGGAAGTGTCGGCTGATTTAACACACTGTCGGCGCCCCTTCAGATAAGAGTCAAACCACATTACTGCATCATCTGAGATTTTGAGAGAGTGCAACCGCTCCAGCAATAGATCAAAATCGACCGTATTAAATGCGCTACTGAAATCTAAGAGTGTGAGAATTGTGAGTTTTCTATTGTCCATAGCGCATCTAATGTCATCGGTGACTTTGACCAGAGCTGAGGTAGTGCTGTGACCAGGGCGAAAACCGGATTGGAGAGAATTAAGTAGTCCATGAGAGACAAGAAAGTGGTTTAGTTGGATGTATGCGACGCGTTCTATAACCTTCGAGAAAATAGGCAATATAGAAATTGGCCTATAGTCTTTGGGCAGCAGAGGTGAAGATGTTTTAGGTAAGGCGATGATAAAGGCCCGTTTCCAAGATTAGTGTGGAGTTTCTCCCATAATAAAAGTTTCTTGTAGGATTTTCTCTGATTTCGTGAGTTATCGATGATCAGAGCACAACTTCGTTTCCTCGGCGTAGTACATGCGGTAGGCTAAACACAATGTTTAATATTTAGACCTATTGGACGATGCTGTGCGGAAACCAGGCTTCCAATTTTACGTCGATTTATACCTCAGAGAACAAGAGAGTAGAGAAATACAAACATTAGTATTTAACAATTTATAATTTATTTAATTAATTATGCAGAGACGCTTACCAATTAGTGACGTGGTGTAAATATGAAAAATTGCTGTTTATAATACCAACATTGTGACGTTGAAAAGTTCAGAATGACGTCAGGCTGTACATTCGTATATTAAAAGAAACGTTTGAAAAATGCTGAGTGCGAAAGACACGTTTATGAATTGTGATTAATTATGTTATAAATTAGGTCAGACCAAATTCTTGCGAGAAATGTTACCGTGTGAATTAATTGGTAGTCGCAAAATTATATATGTTGCTAACCATTACAGACCATTTAATTATCCAAAAAGAAGCTAATAGAAGAGATGGCTTACCAGTGATATTGTCAGATGAAAGTGAATAATTAAGCTAGCTGTACGAGCTTATATATCGGTAGAATTGCTATTGGTGGGGTAATTTTCTTGTGAATTAATACTTGTAATCTTGAAAGACGCTCTCTTCTATACATGATAAATTGCAGCCTATGAAAAAATCGTTTAAAATGAAATTATTATTTCATTGAATACTAATAGTCATCAGGCAATTCGACAGTTTTGCCTGTTAAATTACGTCAAATGAGTCTCGGAATTAGAAATGTTTATTGATTTAAATCTTGTAGTAGTAGTAGTAGTAGATGGAGTGGGGGGCTTGTTTCCAGCCCTTGATGTCACCTAGATCTATAAGATCGTTTGTAACTACCCACTATGTGGTTAGGTCAGTGGTCAGCTAGTAGCCCAGTACTTCTTACCAGTCCAATTAGATCACTGACCTTCAAGTTGTGCAGATCGCTAGGTTCGGGAAAGGCTCGTCCCAGTAAACTGTGTCTTTCAGCGGCAAGGCCTGGGCAGCGACCAACGATGTGTATGCTGTCTTCAGGTTCTTCGCCACATATTTGGCAGCCCTTGCTCACGGTCAAGCCAAGGTTGAATAGATGTGCTCTAAGGGTCGTGTGTCCGGTGAGGAGACCGATAAAATGTTACATGGTTCATCATTATGAGTCACTAGACTCTCGTCCCAACACAGAAGCAATTCGCTTTCTCTCTTTTTATTGTATTTATTTCCCTTCCTCTTCCTTGTAGGCATGGATAACTTTGCGTCACGGTCACACGATGATGCTTTGAAATTCTCATCCCGGCTCATAACACTATATGTACGTACTCAGCACCCCGCTTGGGAATAATTAAATTAAAATTATGAGTTTCTGTACGGGTACACTCTCGTTTCAAGCAGCCGAGTAATAATATTAAAGTTGTCGGCGCGAGGATGAGGAAGTGGAAATGTAAGATGTTTTCTGGAAGTTTTAACTGGATTAAGGCCGTTCGGTCGCCACGCGGGTACTAATGGGTTTTAGGTGTATCGCTAAGTAAGCTTTTTTAAAGAATGCGTCTAAGCGCTAAGAGAATATAGCAAAGAAGCACCTCGCCTCAAAGAAAATATACAATGTGTACAGTTCACGGAACGAAATAAAACCTCTTTATCTCTGTCTGTAAATATGGTCTATCAGGGATACATAAATTGCGTGAAAGGCTAATCGGCGTCTAACTTTTAATGCGAGCTTTCGTCGAACTACTAGCAAAGAAGAAAAAAGTAGGTTGACTATGTGGCTAGAAAATTCCATATGTTCATTAGCTATGTAATAAATAGATTGCCCTTCTCTCCGGGGGAGCTAAACGCTTTTCGTGAAGCGTGGACTGTTTGATTTGCTGTCGGTCCAGATTATGTACAAACTCCTATCCGGGAGCCTCCTCGGAGAGATCAATTGGAAGAAAAATATCTGTCGATCGCTGGGAAGTGATCTGCAAATCAATGTTGTACCTGGCGGATTGCTGGGGGAGTCTGCAAGGTCTTAAACAGTGGGGTAATAGATATTGGAGTGTTGCTACCTAATGGGAGCTAATGGGCCCAGTGCGTTTGGGCCAGAATGACCCATGGAATAGGGTCGGCCCAACTCTAAGGACAGCATCCATCCGGTAGGACTGTGCCTGCGGGCCAGTTCCGCTGGGAATCGTCCTTCGGGCGCTCCTGAACAGTTTGCGAACCATGCAGCGTCAACCAAACTTATTTTAATTTAAAATACTACTCTTTACATGCAACCGTTTAAGGCTTTAAGCTGAGGCTTAGCGAAGCGGAGCAAGCGAGGAAAAATAGACATGCTTCGCCTCATTTCAAACATCTCTCGACTCGCTCACCTCATCTAGTGGCGCTGGCGGCGAGCATTCTCTGCTCCGCCTTCTACTCGTCGCACATTGTAGTATTTGTATCAAAAAACGGGACAACATTATTATTTGTTTTTTCTTTTAAAGATTTAATGCAATAATACTTTGAAATTGCAAATGGACCAATTGACATTAGTTAACATTGCAAATGAACCATTTACATCAAAAGTTAAAACAAATATATAAACAAATCATACCTAATAATAACATCTGGGAAATGTTGAGAACGCTGGAAATGTTTAAGAAAAAGATGGATCAAATAAAGGCTCATGTTGCCGAAATTGTCCATTATAAGTTCCTCGAGCACAACAAAAAAATACCGAACAAAGCAATGCCATCATAGAAGCGATTACCGCAATGTCGAGCAAGTATCTGCCAGCGAGTAAAGAAGTCAGAAAATTGTGCTCCACAAATAAAAAGAACAATAAAATTAAAAAAATAGAAAACACGACTGCCGTTACGAAAAGTGAACTATTGCGTTTTTAATAACAATTAGAGTTGTCAACTGCAACGGGCGAACCCGTCACCTCAGGAAGTTTTAACGATTAGTCGTTCTATCTCCCTGGAGTGAGCGCAGAAGACTTAGACAAAACAGTCCACCGTCAAGCTCCGCCACATGCCCGTAAGAGGCCAACGCCTTAACCGCGAGATAGCCAGGAGTGTTACCCAGCAGGCTTACACTCACGCTCTTACTTCCAATTGCGACCAGATTACTCCAGTCTCTCGATTGGTTACGAGTTCGAGGTCGCTTGCGCGGTCCTCTCCCTTACGAAGCGGTGAAACGGTGTATACCGAATCTATCGCGGACCACGGCGTCCTTTGCCAGGCTGTTCACCCAGGATCGGGTAGCCGATGGTCGTTTCAAGAGTAGTCGCCGTAAGGTCCGCAACCACCCCTCGCTCTATAGAAAACAGTACTGCTTCCAGACTCCCCCGACTGTTGGTCAGAGTGAACAGTCAATTGGCTTACGCCGCACGTGCGCAGACCGTCCAGGAGCACCAGAAGGTTGATTCCTAGGGTAAACTAGCTCTAAGACCAGAGTCCTGCCCGGGTTCGTACTTCATGCGTGGAAGCCGCCGGATGGGTGTTGACCCGTGAGTGTGACCAACCCTCAACAGAATGGGTCTCGTGGCTAACTTATGCAAGGGCCCCTTAGCTCCCAAAATATTATTAGAATTATTAGAAATTATTAGAAATAATTTGTTAGAATTATTAGAAATTATTAGAAATAATAGGAATTATTATTGCTGGAAGTGGTATTACGCAGACTGCCACAAGAATCAAAATAGGACCTCTTAAAAAAATCTGAAAGATCTGAACAATATCATACAAGATCCGAGTAATACTAAGGAAACCAGATCAATTAATAGAAAGAAACTGAGTGAGTCTCTAACGGTATTTAATACCATAATCGTTAAGTGCACCTCGCAGCACCATCGAAATATTTTTGTAAAAATAGCTAAATACTTCAATGCAAAATTTTAAAAGAAAGCATTGAAAAATCGGTTGTGTCACCCAAGGCTTTCCCGGCAAGTAGACAAACCCTTTTCTGAGCCAAACCCTTAACCCGCCGCCCAACCAGCGCCTCCCTCTCAAACCCTACCCCTTTCCCCCCAATCCTTCCTTTCCCCAAACCCCACCACTCAAAACCCCTTTCGCATTCCAAGCATTTGGGTTATCTATTAAAGCAATCTAGAAGGCGGGATAGGAACTCACAGATGAAAAATAACATCGGAAGAAAAAAATATTTATACATCCTGAGTACTTAGTCTAGTTTCTTCGATGTTAAAGCATTATAGATAAGGCGAGATAGGAACCAACGGGAGAACAAGAATATCGCAAAAAACAAATATATTCTACCCCCTCCCACTCCAACCTCCCCTTCCCCTCCCTACTTCCTCCACCCCTTCCCCCCGACCCCTCCCCCCGCCCGATGTTGATTGATTAAGACAGCAAATCTAGTACATTTATATTCTTTTTGTATTATTGTTGTGGTATTGAAGTGGATATTTTCCAATATGGTTCATTTCCCGGCTATCCTTGGGCAGCTCGACGTTATTTTTTGATTAAAATGTATGTCGGTTTTCTTTTGTTGATTAAAATGTATGGCGGAATTTGATTTTTCTTGTGTCGCTTGTATAAGAGATGTTGCAATCAAAATTTAACAGTGTGGTTTCGGTAAATTTAACAATATGAAGTGTCCTCAAATTCCAAGTCTCTAAGGTAAATATTTCGAGACTGAAGTATGACTAGCGTGCCCGGTGGACTCATTTTAACGACAGTCTTTTTAGCTCTTGCCATGACTAAATGATGCCTGCATACCAAATGTTTGTTTGTTTGTTTATACTCTTTATTGTGAAATGTCACAATGGGCGGGTTTATTGTCATATGACAATCTCTTACAACCAACCCTACTATGACATGTTATATGTATGTGTGCGTGTAACATGACTGTTGTGTTTTGTTATTGCATTCGATCGACAGAATTGAAAATGCAATTTCGTTAATTTGATCCCAACGGAAAATAGTGACCCAGCCAGGAATTAAACCCGGGACCTTACAATGTAAGATCAGGCGACCCAACCACTATGCCACCGGGCCAAGTCAGCTCAATCGAATGAAGCATTTGAGCGCTATGGTTAAGGAATTACACACACACACACAGACACACAGAAGTGCTTTCACAATACTTTCCTTTGCCAGGAAAGTAAAAATGCCAGGTGGACCCAAACATATACATATACCTACTGGAACATCTCAAACAGCGGATAAAATAAAAGTCGTTAACAGTCGCCAAAGAACTTAAGATTAATTTTCGATGGTTGATCTTTGGATGAAATGGAAGGATCTTTGTTTAAAAAGGCGCCAACGAAAGACGTTTCGAATTTGCAGTGAAGACACGTTATGGGAAATATATAGCTGCAAACGTCATTCTATTATTACCAGCATTACAAATACAGAAATACAAAAACTCAAAACGAGCTGATTACAACTGTCAATACAGATATAATATAGAAATATTAATCTAGCTTAGAGTTACGCTATCAAACCTAGCAATATTATCCCGATGTAAAAATTAAACAATAACAATACTACTCTTATATAGAAATTATCTAAAATATATTACTGAATACTATATCAATGCGAATTTTCTATAGCAATGAGAATCCAATTAATTATATTTTGAAATATATACGATTTTATGTATATTCAACTAATAAAATTCTATGGTATCATTTTAAAATCATTACCTAATAGAAATAACATATTACAGGAAACTATACATATACTATTATTATATTAATTTTACAAATTACACATTACGAACTTAGAAAAGAGAATATTTTTGTTGATAGAATTATACAGTTAAATTTATTAGTGACAATGTATATTATTAATTGTCTAAGATTACTGACAGTGTTGCAGTGTTGGTTTGTCTACCAAGAGAAAAGCTAACTTCCCTGAGCCTAGATTGAACGACTTTTAAGCTGAAGAATATAAGTAAGGCGTGCTTCCTTTGATTCTCCCCTTCTCGTATCCTCTTCGCCTAATATATTGAATGCCATTAGGGGACAGTTTCTGACGCATAATGACTTTTCTGCTATTCGTTTACACATAAAATGTGCATTATAAAATTCCAAAAAAAAAATAAACATGCTGGCGAAGAGTTGCTTGATGATCGGTAATAATCTCTATGTCTGAAAAATTATTATACTCAGAGTGAAAAGCGTGAATCTTCTAAATTCGCGAATTAAAAGGGAAACTCAAAATTTGGCCGGAGTATTAGAGGTTTTGCAAAAAAAATAACTAAAACCATAAAAATTATTCTTGAGAGTAGGGTACACCCTATTATTTTGTTTCTATGCAATGTGAGGAAGGCTTAAAATATTGGGTCCGAAATGCCGCAAGGTTTAGAGAGACGAGCAACATACATAAACAAAACAATTAAAAAACAAGGGTCAAGACCTCTCAAGGATTCAATACCCTTTGACTATATTTAATTAATATTGCGAAAATTTCTATACTTTAGCCAAACATTGAATTTTCCTCATACTCTGACAATTTACAAACCTTGGATTCTTTATCGCGAATTAAATACCTTTTTCAACATAACGACTATCACTTCTTATTAAGCCGTTCTACATTAGTTTGCTTTTTTTTCAGCATGCGTTTTTTCTCTGTCTACGAAATTTTAAGTAAATATGACCGAACCTATATTTCATAAACTACTGCACATTAAATACATTTTTATCCGGAAATTTATGCTCGTTTTTATAACTTGCAAACCAAGCCCTTTTTGTAAGACAAACAATATGTAATATAGTGGGGAAACAAAAAGAAGTAAACATTCCCGCGATTAAGTAAAGACGCCTACAACCGATTATTATAATGGTTTGTTTTCCTTCGACTTTTGTCAACAACTCATATTATTTTCTTTTAAGTTGGACTATATTTTTTTGTGCCACCGTTGCTTATTATGATATGAATACAAAATAATTCTCCAATAATATCCTTGTATTCTGAGTCTCTTTGACGTAACTCCTTTATAACGAAGTACAACCCTTCTTATCGCGGGGTAAAAATTTAGTCGTCACTTCTGCCCGGGACAGTTTTGCGCGTGAAGTCGATGGCCTTGAGAAAAACGACCATAACTTTTAAACTACTCTACGGATCGTAAAAAGAATAAATGTAAAATGATTGCATTGACATTTGAAATATAAAATAGTATAACCTTATCTCGTCAAACAATTAAGATAATAATGAATAAATATTTAAAAGTTGGCAAAAAGTTAACCAATATTGATTAGATACAATTTTAGCATTTGTAAGCGTCTAACCAAAAATGGTTAACTCACTTTTAAATTACACTGGGGAACAGCAATTTCGTTATCTCAAATCTGTCGATTGTTTTGAATCCCTTTTGGCCTCTGAATCCAAAATAACCTCAGATTTGTCTATCACGTCACCTTTTAAAGCTAGAGTAGGTATATTTTTCTGTGTATAAAAGTCAAACAAAATATGCATGTAAAGGAAAATAAATGGAAAACCTACCAAATATACTGTTTAAAAGAATAGTTATATCATACAAAGGCTATATATAATTACTGCGTTAAAAAAATCATATAAAATATTAGTTTTTTATTAAACGGTAAATATATGTAAAATGCATTCATTCATTCATTCAATAAAATGAGAAAAGTCTTGTGTTGCCGGAAAATAAAGACTTAGAACTCAGATCCTGCATTGCTACATCTGGTCAGTGTTTATGTACGGCTGCGAAGCTTGGACCATAAAAGAAGACACCAGACGGCGGCTATAATCTTTTGAGATGTGGTGCTACCGACAAATGCACCGTATAAGCTAGACCCATAAAGTTAGCAACGAAGAATGCTTCAGCGCGCTGGTACGACCCGAAAATTGTTTCACACCGTCAAAAAGCGCAAGATTGAATATCTGGGGCTCGTGCTGCGGCATGACAGATATCAGCTGCTTCAACTGATATTGATGAGCAAAATGAGGGTAAACGACGCCGTGAAAGGAGGAAAAAGTCATGGTTGTGCAATGTCAGAGAGTGTACCGGGATCACCAGTACGGAACAGCTTTTCCGGATGGCCCAAGACCGACAAAAGTATTCAGAACTAAAGGCCTACCTCCAGTAATGGAGAGGCACTTCGAGAAAAAGAAGAAGAAACATATGTATATATTCGGCAAAAAAATCACTTATTGAGTGTTAATTCTGTTGACATTCTCGCTTGATGCTCCAATAATAGTCAGCCACCCGACTAAGTACATTATTAAAAAATCTTGGCGAAATAGATGGCACGACTCCAAATAAAAGAAGAGTAAGGTTTTCTGGGTTCATGAATGAATAGGTTTGTAGGTTGTCCGATTCTGTATACCACCATAATTTTTAAATGCTTGAACCGATTTAGAAGTGTGTTGTATTGTTAGAATCAGCATGTCATCTCGAGTGTTATATGGTACCAAAACTGCCCAAATATCAAATAAGTAATTGTCTAAATACCCAAACGTTAATCAATTTGGATGAATACATCGAGTTTAGTATAAAAATGAAAGGTCTGATTGAGTACACTCCAAAAATATATAGGCGTCTACAGTATATGGATAATTTTTTTTTAATAAAAACAGTTTTTTTACGGAGAGGTTGGTTTTATTTATTTTTTTCAATTATTCGTAAATAAATAATGTTTCACTGTTCACTGAACGGCTTCACTGTTCACCTTCACGCGGTGGAAGTTGGCGCTCGTGGCCTGCCAGCTAAATCTCTATTTCACCTCTTTAAAGATCTTGGCCTTTCCAGAAAAATAATCAACTCTTTCTTAGAAAAATTATCTAAAACTGCGATTTGCGCATCTCAAATTCTATGGCTTCGAAGGGGGAGTGAATGGGTGGTAAGGTGAACGCTCACATGTGGCAAGACAGCTGTCCTAAACCTACCACAGCCGGTTCGTAAGTCCGGAATCCACTGATCACCCCCCAGAAGTGTAAAAAAATAGTATTATGATGGGCCCGACTCCGGTCGGTGAATTCCATGGCAGCTCCGTTTGTATTTATTATATATATTATAAATGCATTCCATACGTATGGTACAAGTATAAAAGTTAGTTATTATGGACGGTCTTAAAGGGACGGTTAAATAAATAATAACGGATGCTCCTCTTCGATATTCCGCACTTGATTCAGCGAAGTTCTGGTCCATTTGTGGGGCTTAATGAAACGTCAGTCACAGGGCCAGCAGCCGGCCGCTAAATACCGAATAACAAAAAGTAACTTCTACTTGACCGTACATCAATGCCCACATTTTAATTGCTTCCTGCCGTCCAATGCTGCCTGGCATTATGCCGCTACAACATGGCCTTGATTGAAACGACCTATTACGATATTTTGTTATTTAACTATATTAGGCTACCGAAGCTACCATCAATAAGCAAAATGGGTTTTTTTCCGAAAGATTTTATTTCGACGCCTAATACAGTCAATTCGACGCCTAATACAAATAAACAAAACGAAGACTCAAACTGCGAGAGTAAACTTATCTAAAGAACTAGATTTTCATATAGCAGAATAAAGCACCATTAACAAATACCTCTGGTGCAAGCGAGGATGTCGTCATTTTAACGTAAAACATAGTGATAATAGGTCATGGCTTACAAATCGCTCATCAGGAAATTGAGAAACTCAATCAGGAAAACACACGCCTATTAAGCTAGTAATGGGAATTGGCAATATCACAACAAACTATATATTGCAAGCTTGAATCTGGGACAAGGCAAAGACAGCCAAATAAACCAAGATCAAAGCTCCTCAAATATTTATGTTTGTTTTTCTTCAACGGAATCTCAATTATCTTAGATGTTCAACTGAAGGTAGTAGAGATAACATTTAAATAAATTACACTTTGGAGTATAGCTTATTATGGCAGACTTTTATTTCTAGGGAGGCGCCCCATCGAATTATATATTTTCGAGGAAAAGAAATGCATAAAGGGACATAAATCGAAACATACAATCTTTTAATTAGTCCTTAAAGTAACATTTATATTGATAGCGATGAAATTATGAATGGCGTTCACCCTAAACAGAACATCAATGAAATTCGAATATTTGCTTTTGAGCTCTTATTCGAGCAACGATCCCAGATATTTTATATAACATTCAGTGGACTTCTTATGACAATCAAAATGATCAGGTAATTGTAGGTGTCGGATCGCACAACAAAATCCAACCACACTTTGGCTGATATTGGCATGGCCATATCGACACATAGAAATACGAATGTATACGTTACAGAAGTGCCAATTCGTAATTCGTTGAACGAGAAATATATAAATTCTTCACTTAGAAAATTGTGTTGTCAATATACATAATCAGGTTACTTGTATTCCAATCACGCGAAATCAGGCTGAGAAGATAACTAACGAAATAAAAATACGAGACGATGAAAGTGCTTATTTAAGCTATGATAAACCACACGTGAGGGATTGCTACCAAAATCGGTTGTCACCTGAAGACTTTCCCAGCAAGCAGACAAATCCCCCACCTGCTTCGCGCCAAACCCCTAACCACCCCCCCCCCACACAACTACCGAACTCTGCCCTAACTCCCCTCTAACAACCCCACCCTCACCCAACCAACCCCCTCCCCCCCCCCCTCCAACACACCTGCCTCAACCCACCCTCCAAAACCCCTGTCCCCCAAAACCCTGGCCCTCCCAAACATCACCCTCTCAAACCCTCCACCCATCCCCTTTACCCAACCCCCCCTCCCCAACCCGGCTATAATATATCTATTAAAGCACTCTAGATAAGGCGAGATAGGAACCCATAGAATATGAAAAATATCGGAAAAAGAAGAGTATTTTCGTCCGGAACTTTATACACCCTGAGTACTTCTAGGTCTATTTTGTTCGGAGTTAAAGTATTCTAGATAAGGCGAGATAGGAAGCCACGGAAGAAAAATAATATCGGAAGAAGGATATTTTCGACCCCCGATAGTGATTGTTTACGACAGCAAATTTAGTATTTTAATGGTATTTTTGTAGTATTTCCGTGGTATCAAAATGCTATTTTCCAATATGGTTCATTTCTCGGCTAGCCTCGGGCAGCTTGACGTTATTATTTGATTAAAGTATATGTCGTTTTTTTTTGTTTCGCTTGTATAAGAGTAACACATATTTTAATTAAATATTAACATCGTGTGTTGGTTTTTAGAGGAGAACTAAACAGGTGTTCTTTTTTATATCTAAGTCGTTTACGCTCATCCCACTGCGAAAGAACGATCGCGCATCGTTATACCAGCCTGGGGTGACGGGTTCGCCCGTTCTATTCGACACCGCCCCTCTGTCCCAAAAATATAACTGTATTATATATTGTGATTTTCCTGTTTTGCTTCTGCTGTTTCGGATAAAACTATTGAGAAGAAAATACTCTGCTTTGTCCTTTTAAGTGTGGTAAATCTTTTCATAGTGCTTTATTCAGGGCACGTTTTGTAATGACAGGTTTTGTTATACTAATCATTTATTCCAAACTGTTGGAATATCTCAAGCCAATTTATTTAAATAATTATTTAAAATTTATTCAAAAATACTAACATTACTAGAAATAACGAATAAACCCTAAATAACAAGATCGCTTAGCGGTTGAATTCAACACATAAAGTAAATTCTGCAGTACTTTAAAATCCTTGCCGGCTTCAGTCATTTTATTTTGACGCAATCGTATAATTTGTATATTTGGAATATGTGTGAGGTGGGCCACCCTGCACTGGACTCCATTTGCTCGTGAGTGAAGGGTGGTTCTCATCAAGGGGTTTTCTCCGTATTGAAAGTCGGTGTTGCTGAAGTTGAAGTGATTTATTCAGAAGGTATGTGATCGGTTGCCAGTTTGAAACGCCTTGATTGATAAGTCGCAGAGTGTGTAGTGTGTGCTCGAAGTATATGTCGCAGTTGTGTAATCGCGGAGTGAGACTTGAAGATCGGAACCGCGGATAATGTAGTGACTGCTTGATGATGATGATAACGAGATGTAATCGCGGTTGTTGTCGACTCGAAGATAATGAAGAGCGCGATTACTCGTGAACGATGCGGGTAACTGCCGCCAGAGGATGATGATTGATCGATCGAATGTATGGCTTTATATATCGTGTGTATGATGCAATGTTCAATGCGTGGGGGAAACTAAGTGTGTCAAATTGGATCGATCAGAAGAAATGAAATTAGTCATCGGCTGAGTGTGCGTTAATTGTCGAAATTATATAGAATTCAATGCTAGTTGACGCGTGTTATATTAAGTGTGTTTGCAGTTTCGATTCTAGAGAATTTACTTCTTTTGTTGACTGATATGTGGGCGAAGTCCTCACATATGATTGCCATTAAATCCCTCGATTATACCAAAAAAACGGAGATTTTATTCGATTAAAAGATACATAATTTGCTCGGATAAATGAGTTATAATATTTTTTCTAAAAACTGTTTAATTCCATATTTTGATCACATGTTAGATAGCATATGAAGAGCCAACGGGATAAAGGGGCTCAGTCACAGTTTTGGCAAAATGAAATTAATGATGCCAAGTCGTAGATTTTATTGTGCTCTATAATATGGTAATTTCCAAACGGGCATATAAGAGCACAGTCCACAGCTACAAGATAGAAACAGTGTCTTAGTGACAGGGATGAAAGAGCTCAGTCTATGTGATTTTGAGGATAAAGGGGCTTTGTCCAAATAATTACGTAGGGAACCATCTTGAATCATATTATAGACCTGTTGCTCCGTTCCAGACTAGGCCGATAAGAGAACTAACGATGAAAGGAAACAATCCGCGACTAATATTCCACAAAGCATTCTACAACAGCCCGTGGGAATCATCAGTGATTACACCACCATCTAGGAATGGATCACAAAATGAAGGTGAATTTACCATACCACAATCACAATATGACCACATATTACCAGTCCCGAGATCTGCAAGCGCTGAAAAAATTTTTGTGGTTCGGAAGCACAAACTTTCCTTACAAATTTGCCTGTCATTGATATCCAACCATCAACTGATGCAGAAAGAAGAAGAGGGAGAGGGCGAGGAGGGAGAGGACGAATAAGTATGGGTGAACGAGGAAGAGAAACAAGAGCTGGTGAAGACCCTGAACATGGAGTAGACTCCGAGGTAGCCTTTGGTGTTGAGCAGTTGAGAGGGCGCGGTCGGCGCGGCAGAGGAGGTAGTCCGAGAGGTCATCCTTGTTGCACTTGACTATGTTGATTCATTGTTTTTTTTCTTCTAATAAATAAAATAAACTCTTTAATGTATCTTTTTTTATTGCCCTACTAATTTACTGGAAGAAGGAGCTAAGTCCCGGACTGAGCTCTTTTTTTCCCATGATGAATTAGAGTTATAGCAAAATTAAAATACTAGAAAAGTAAAATACAGTTTTTAATATTTGTTTAGTTAACCAATAAGTAACCTATTAGTTATGGTAGTGTTGACTTTGAATATCAATATCCTTTTTTTTTACAATGGTTTTAAATCTTGAAATCACTCTCCTGAACATTTTAATAAATGTGACTGAGCCCCTTTATCCCGTTGGCTCTTCATATATTTTATTTTAATTACTTCCGGCAAATGGCGATTCATTAGTTTTTTATAGATATGAACCGCAATCGAAAAAGACACTTTGTGACTAACAATGAAGGCAGTGACAGTAAACTTATTTTTTGCAGTTATGGGCGTTTTTGGTGAAGCGGAACTTAAGGGTTTTGTTAGAAGACTTGGGGAAATGCAGCTTCCGAAGGTTCCAGAGCACGGTTTTGGGAATTACACTGTTAATATGCTGCGTGTGGAGTACTGCAATGGACCGAAAACTAAAAATGGTAGTATTTCGGATGTTGTAGTGACTACGGATGGAAGCAACATCGCTTACGGCAACGGTACGGTACTGGAAGACTGTGGTCCTTTAAAGATGCATACGAATATATACCAAATGGCAAGTAAACTAATTCAACCGCCAATGATAATTATAAGAATGGAAAATGTATGCAGGGATTATTTCTTCAAATGGTTTGTAACGCAGTACGTGCCCTTAACGAAGAAGGGTTGTAGGGTGACTAAAGGTTTTTACTATTCGACACCATTCTCTATAAATGAGGCTTGTTATGGAATGTTTAGTTATCGTCATTTTTATGGAAGATATGTAACTAAAATTTCTTTTCATGCGGCCAAGGAAATCATAGTATGTTTCATTATAGCCGGATATTTGATTCCAAAATAAAATGATGTTTCATAAAATATGTTTTTTGGCCAGTTTACTAGTTTAGTTTTTTGGCCAGTTACTGTAACACGTAATCACATAATAGAAAAAGGCTGTGAAAAAATAGTGTCCATTACAACTCAAAATAATTTTAATATTCTACAAAACAGGTTAAGGTTTTTTTTAATTGAATTTTTTGTTTTTTTTTTTAATGAATGAACGTTCAGATAATATGTAACGTATCATATTGGTGTTGGCCTAATAAAATAAAATAATAATAGGTGTCATGGGACGGCTTGATTAATTTATTCTTAAATAAATAGTTGGTGGATTTTGGCATTTTTATTTTCATGTATTAATCGCTACATATGATTTATATAAAACTATGTTGACTCACCGGTGTCACACCATCAGGTAAGGGGCCGTCCACATATTACGTAAACACTGAGGGGAAGAGGGGGGGTTGGAGCTGAGGCTGACTCTTGATTGCGTGGTAGGGGGGAAGGGTTGTCCGTCCTGATAACGTAATCAAAGTTGGTCACTGCATAGCATTTTATTTGGTCTAAACCTGCACATTAAAAGTGCATTTCTAAATGCATTCTAAATATTTTTTTTCTTTTCAATACCGTCTTTACAGCAACTGTGCTCTGAATATTGGGATCTGTAAAATAAACCAAAGAGTTTTGTAATTACTTCGAATGAATAAAGTACATTTTTAAAAGCATTCTAAAATGATTTATTTCCACTAACCGTCTTCAAGCACTTCGCAAATGCTGGGTTCACGATTCTTCACATTTTCCGCAAATTCGGTTGACTACGTAGTCTTGGGGGGGGGGGAGAGGGGGTCAGGCCGCTGATTACGTCTGTTGACATGGTGGAGGGGGGAGGTCAAAAATCCCAAAAAACGTGATTACGTAATATTTGGATAGCCCCTAACATAAAATTGCCTGCATGGACCATCGGCATACCATACCGATTCAGACCTCCAGAAGATGTACAAGCTGCTACAACTGTCGTGTAAAACACATCGTAAAACAAGTCACTTTTTACCAGAATTAGAAATTCATTAGGTAGAAAGGGGTTCACAAAGTTTAATGATGATGTATGTGAAGCAGGACGCACTACATAATTACTATAATTATATGAAGAAACATTGCAAATATTAGATGACCGAGGACCAAAAAATCTGATTATCATCCAAGTCATAATGATATCATCATGTCATAAGAGGAATCATAGTTGGACAACGACATTATCTTTGACCTACCTACGGTTGTGTCATTATTTTGTCATCGCGGTTTTAACACTAAACCTACCAGCAGCGGTCAAATTGACCGTTGTCAAACTTTTCTACAATTTACATATATTTTAACATTACAATATCGCTGTCAAACTATATGACTTTTCTTAAAATATGCCTACAATATGATTTACGACTACAGCATTTAATTCTCATTTTTTTTCTTTTTGCCTAGATATATATTTTTTGTGTGTCCTACCTAACCGCGGTCGGTCAAATTGACCCGTAAATAAAATATTTTATGTACTATTCTAAGGGCCGATTTCTTCATGAACCAAAAGCATGGGTAAAACTGTCGTTTTGCGTAATATACAATACATTTTGCGTTTCAATATGTATCCTATATCGGTGGATCGAACCAACTTACCGACAGCCGGTTTCCTGATGGTACTGCTGTTTCACCATTATGCTGGCACTTACTCCAGGGTGCTGGCATTGGGCTGGCACTAAGATGCCGGTACCGGTCCCCACTAAAATGCTGGCACCAGTTTTCACAATAATAGTATCAGGATTCTCGCTCCAGGTTAAAACCAGGTACCGGGCTGACACCATGATGCCAGTGCTACTGTTATACCAGGATGATGGCACTAGTTTGGCTCCAGGATGCTGGCACTAGGTTAACACCATGATGCTGGCACAGATGCTGATATCAGGATGCCAATACCGGTCCCCAACAGAATGCTGGTACCAGGGTGGCTACAGGATGCTGGTACCAAGTTAAAGCCAGGATGCCGGTCCAGGATGCTGGCACCAGTTTGAAAACAGGATGCTGGGGCCAGGTCTGGTATCTAAGATATTGGCACCAGCTTAAAACCAGGATACTGGTACCAGGATGCTGGCACCAGTTTGGTACTAGGACGCCAGGCCGGTTCTCCAAGATACTGGCACTAGTTAAAAACCAGGATGCTAGCACGATTTTTGCACTAAATTTGAAGTCATTTTAAATATATATGCATAATATTAGGTTTGGTTTCTAATACGGGAAAATAAAGTTTGATTTTTAACATTTAAAATTGAAATTATATTTAAAAAAATGTAGGCGAAATTCCGTGAAAATTGTTTATTTTATACATATTTAGAAATAAATCATTAATTAAGTTGAATAATAAAATCGATAACTTTTCAAATCACCGGTCAATTTGACCGAGCGCGGTAGAAATAAGTATACAAGAACCGTCGGTAGGTTTAGTGTTAAATCTTATTTTGAGTTATCTACTTTTATTTATCACCTCTTAACTGATAAAACTAATTCTTAAAGTACTCTAAATCTGTCTTTGGAAATCTCCTGAACGGCCAATCGCTTACTACCGTCAGGGTTAGCTTGATTTTCCCCAACCCGAAAAAACCCACTGGGTAATATTGGGTAAAACCCACCTGAAAAAACCCGAAGGTTTTTGACGAATGTGGGTTTTTGAAAAAATACTTGTTTATAATAATTAAACCGATGAACGGATATAGCATTTATATTATATTTTATCAAAAAGAAAAAAAAAGGATGTATTGGTGACACACTCAGTCTGTTCCGTAATTTACTCCAAACCTTTCCAAATATTGAGAAGTCTTTCAATTGATGCAGATCTAGCCGGACAAGTGTAATGCCGACAACTTTTAGCACGATTTATAAGATAACTTATGGTTAATATTGTTATATGGATAGGCAGCAGTGCAAAAACACGGTAGAACACTCAACTTGATTTATTACAAAACTATAAAAATACTCTTCAAGCGACGAAGACCCTTATAAACACTTAAATATACACTATTTAGTTCTAAAATTGTTTGCACTACTACTCAATACTTTCGCGCCGAAACGCTGCCAGCACTACTACTTAATACTTTCGCGCCGAAACAGCGTCATTAGCGGTTGTTAGTGTTAACTCTTATCCTGTTGTGAAAATAAAGGGGATCTCCCCGACAACTGACAATAACGATTTTCGGAGGAATTCCCTTCATGGTAGTGTTACAACTTTATTCAGTAGTAAATAAATTTGGATTGGGAGAAAAAATGCAATAAAATGGTAATAAAATTAAATTCAATGTAAAATTTAAATATATTAATTTAAAATTCTCATTATCTCCGAAAAAAAACGAAAATCCCCAGAAAAGCCCGAAAATCCCCGAAAAAACCCGAAATAACCCAGTGGGCAAATATTTTTTGATAAAACCCGGGTTTTTGCCAACCCTGACTACCGTAAGACGGGCCCGTGAGGCCTTATCGCTAAATAGGAACAATCTACGCATACTGGTGAGGGCGCTCACGGGGCATTGTGGCCTGAACAAACACATGTTCAACCTCAAGCTCCGAGACACAAAAATGTGCAAATTCTGCCAAGGAGCAGAGGAAACTCCTCTGCACCCCATGTGCATCTTGCTGATGCGTAGATAATAGCATTGCCCATGATGTGTAGGATGTCTAACGATTTCTTTAATGATGGCTCTGTTTCTTTAATTTCGATCAGGTTCTGTTCGCGCAATGCCTTCACGATGATGTGTTCCAGATTGGCGACTTCCTCGACAACATTACATACATTTAACAACACGCGGTATTCAGAATAACTGGTATGTAGGTAGTCATCCGACGTCGCAGCTGTTCTCTGTAAAGCCTTGCGTCAAGACGGCCGTTACCTCGACCAATACTATTAAGAAATGCATTTCTTTATAATTATAAAGTGAATACAAACTCTTTAATATTGGCCGTTAGGGTATCCAATGATTGTCACATCCAAACAAACACTGGTTTCACTCTTATCACCCTTATGTCGAAAATCAATCAGGGCTTCAGCAAATATCGCAATTTACTGGCTACCTATATCATTAGCAATCTCTCCTTTATTTTCGATCGCATTATGCCACGGCAAGCGAGTTGAAACTCGTTACGTTTCATCAAGCTGGTTTTAATAGGCAAAACGGCTATTGCATCTTTGCCATTTTCGCCGTCCTCCCAACAAGCCAGCGGCTGACGTCACCGCACATCCAGCATTCATTATGCAAATGACGTCATTTCACCGCGCCTAATGTTTGAATAGCCTAGATCTAATATGCCGAAGCCTCTTAACCCAATGAATACGAATATTATAAAGAAGTAATGTTTGTAAGTTTGTAAGTTGGTATGTAAGGGGTAATCTCCGAAACTACTTATGCAATTTCAAAAATTCTTTCAACAATCGAAAGCTCCATGATCGATGAGTGCTATAAGGTATATTTTATTGCGATTAATATTGCTTTTTAATACGTAATCATGATATTTGCAAATCAAGTCGGAGAAAATGAGATGACGAGTTTCTTTATCGGCGTACGCTGACGAAACAGTTTGTCGCGAGGGTTTTCGTCGTAGAAAGAAACTCGCGATCGATATTCAAATTGCAGTAGTTTATTCCAAAAGTCGTGTACAAAGTGAATAATAATGCTAAAACATTATCGCCTATATATACTAGTCGCCGGGCGGCGATCGCCCCGTCTCCCTCTTGTCTCGCACTGTCTCCTTCACTCCGGCCGACCGGCCGATATACACACCTGTGCGGGGCGCCGCACTCCAGTCGTCCGCCGTTGGCTTCCGCGAGCTGACGTCCCGTGGGCGGCGCTTGAGCTGCAATTGTGTCGTGTTTCGCACATTAGATTTCGCACGTTTATCGCTTCTGGACGCCACCGGCGATCCCTCCCCCGACCTACTTTGCATTAAGTAGCCACCGGAAGTAAGGCTCCCGACCGGAAAGTCGCTGGAAGCGATCGTGTGAGCGCGCTAGTTTTTCGTGTTTTGAGTTTATACTGCGTCGCGGCGCCCTCAGTTGAAACCTTCCCCTTCACCACCAGTCTTCGGACTGCCGTGGCACAAGATGAAAAGCTCTCTGCTGAGAAGTCGCTGCGATGTGGTTTTCGTTGTTTGTGGTGACGTTTTGCGTGCGAAACACGGCGGTTAGATTCGCGACGGTTTGTACTTTCTCTCATTTATCTCGATGTTTGCTTTTAGCTTCTCGTTGACGGCTTGATTGTGATGATTAAAATAAACGCCTCGTTGGAGGCACTTAAGACGTGTGTTGATTATTGGGCGTTCGGGGTAGGTAATCCTAGTGATGGCATTGCACATCGCCATCTCCTTAATTCCGGTGTCGCCATTGCACCTCGGCGATACCACCTTCCTGCCGCCTTCGGGTGGAGTCTTCTTCCGGTCCTTTCCTTTTATGACATTTTGAGTAGGTGGGTTCTGTGTGTATTGTTGCTCCGCGACAAGTTTGATATATGTGAAAACAATATATGACAAAAACATTTCCCTCAAATAGGTCTATAAAAATTCGGCAACATTGAATACCTAACTTTTATATTTAAGCTACAATAACTGTTTTTATGTCTCAAAAAAAAAAGTAGGCAGTGTTTGTTGAAGACATTAGCAGTAATAAGAATCCTTATCAAAATAAATTAATCCATTATCATGGATGTTAAATATAGATGAAGTTAGCCATTTACTTTGTTTTTATGTATTATAGTTATAGAGATATCATTAAATTAGTAACGCGTACAAGCACCTCGAAATATCTATCAGGCGGCGGCGCCTGCTAGCCTAGCAAGAGGTCAGCGTTCAGCGGAAAGCGGCGGGTTGCTAGGAACAAGATGCGTACCTACGTCTACGAGATAGGTAGCGTGCATCTGAGAGGGGGAGGACTTGCACTATATATCTAAAGGTAGTGTTTAAAATGGGAAATAAACACCACCCTACTTAAATTAACAAATCGATTCGAAATTTTATGCGAAGCGAAGCCGCAGGCAACAGAAAGTTTAATTATAAAGTATATTTTGTGTGACAGAAGCGAATTGGAATCTTTATTCGTGTAACTTGAGTTGCGGCGGTCGATCAAAGAGGAAGAACTCCCGGGGTAAGTTAGTTATTAATTCCGTGGGACGGCTGCTTCATTATTGATGAGGCGGGCGCCCTAGGCAAACATGGAGCGACTCACATGGCCCCCCAAAGATTGTTTGCTTCTCGGTGAAGCCGCACTGTTTGCGCGGCGCGGTCGGCCCTTAATTATGTCTACCGTTCCGCCCTGCCTCTACGGGGCGAGGAAAGACTGGGCCGTACGGAAATGGGCACTTTTTTCAAGGGTCGTGTCCTATCCTCATCTTTTAACGACTTTCCTTGTTGCGCATTGTCAGTTACCTTAAATCACTTCTCCTTTAAATATATGAGATAGCTTGAAAGTCAGGTACTACATATACATTACACTACATTACATTTACGTCGTGTCCAATTGGCGGCTAAAAACCTTTCTTGGACGTGTCAAAATATTTGTGTTTTAAGTAGTAAGTCTCATTACTACTTTAATCTCTACTTAACATACGTATATTATTTTTTTTAAATGTATAGTATCTAAGAAAATTTGGACCCTACTAAAAGTTATTCGTCGTAGAATCGTATTACAAAACAAATTAAAGGCTTATTTAAGAAAATAGTCAATAATTCTAATAGCTGCCTTCTAAACACACAATAATTAAAATGGTCAGTTAAAAAGTTGAATAATCAAAGCAGAAGCCTAACAATTGAAATAGTCAATAAATCGATTATATACGTACAAAAAACTGTACAAAGTAACATCCAAAGTAGTAAGTAAATTGTTAAATAATCAAACTAAAGCTAAATCTTACATTTAAATACTAATATATACGGTACAGTAGAGCCGTTGACTAGCTCAATTGCAACACAAACCAGTATAATTACTATATTTTACATTGTTTAAGTAAATTACCTCAATATTACAAAATAGGTTAGCTATGTCAGGCGCAAGTTCAATCGTGCGCTTCGAATTACCCCATCAAAAATATGCCAGGTCCCTTCAAATGGGGTCGCAGCGTTAAATCTCTATTCGTAATCCCTGAAGACATATACCAAAAAATAGTAATTATTTCAAGAGCTATATGTGTTAGTGGTACTTTCTATTTATTTAATTATTTAAATCCGAAATAAAAGTTTACAAAATTGTCAAATTAAAGTGTAGAAACAAAAAGATTCCTAATCATTGTTTGCTAAGCAAATAAAGTACATATTTGAAGAATTTTACAACTCCACTGGACCACAGTATGTTCTGGAGTGATACCTGTATTATAGTTTGTTACATAGTATACCTATTTTAATACAAATTATAAATATAAAAACCGCCGCCCCACCACCGTTATAAACTACGCAGTGGCGGCAGCGGTATGCGGCCTACCCGCGGAACAACGGATTGACAGCTCTTTCAGTCTACCCTAGACAACGGCGCGGCGGCGGCTGCAACGTCACCGAAACGTCGGGTGCTACAAATTTCACGCAGTAAATTCGTTTTTATCCTACTTATAATGTCAAACAACCGCGATAGTCTACTATTTTATGCTACCGCCTGTTCTAAGGTAGATCATTTATTTTATTTTAATTGTTATTATTTTGAAAAATCTTTAAACATCATCTTACTGTACTATAATAAAATTACCCTAATTGCACAAATGTCACAGTAAAATTACACAAAATGTCATAAAATAAAAAATATATCATTATTAGGCAAAATATACTTACAAATATAAAATTATTATTGAAGAAATCGTCCTAAAAATAGTGCAGAATAAAATCAAAGTAATAAACGACAGTAATATTATCAAATAAAATAATATTAATGGCAGCACAATCCGAATCCTAAAATCCGAATTCCGAGTGTTATCCTCCCACGGGCTGCCAAAACGGTCTCAGTCAACGAATACTCTATGTATACCTCAGCATCACACAGCTTTCTTCACCTATTCCTTTGCTGTATATGCAGCAAGATTATGGAATAACCTGCCTTCCAATTTACGGGATACCGTTAGTTCGAGTGCGTTTCACTCCCGGCTGAAGCTCTCAAAATAATATAAGCTGATCCTACATATATATTTTTTTATTTTTTTTATTATGTAATGTATAATATGGATGTTATGTATCATTTATATTATTATGCACTTTATGTATTGTATTTGTATATGTATGTGTATGTGTATGTATGTGTATGTATATGTATTCTTTGAAGTCAATGAAAAGTTTAAAAAAAAATGTTCTGCCACGAACAAACGTAATTACTACCTGCTGGTTGGCTGGAGGATATTGCCGTTTATGGCAATAAGCCCGCCATTTCTACCCGTTGTGGTCAATAAAGAATTTTTATTATTATTATATGTGTTACTACAAATACGGTAATATTATGCTGATATCAGGACGAAGCACGATTATTTTTCTGTAGATCGATGCGGCACGTAATATATTAGGGCCTTCCTTATAAGTCCCCGGGCAACTAAAATTATTTTAGTCAATATTCGCGTTGTTTTTTTTTTTGCTCATCCGTCGTTTTTCAGGCCGGGATGGCTAACATCCGTTTCAGTTTCGGATGCAGTGGCATTGTGGGCCTTTTGTGCAATGCGCTCGGCCGCTCTGAAAGCTGAAATCTGAAAGCGCTCAACGGAAACACCTTTTCACGTGTCAGTGGTTTTGCTTTGACACCGTCGAATTTCCGCATGGTTTCTATTTCAACTGCTGCATGTTGCACTGCAGCGACCGGCGCTTCGATGAATTTATTTTACCTGACATTATTTGAGAACTCCTTTGTTGCTCCAGTGCAGTGGTTTTCAACCTTCGTACGGTAACCGAAACAATAAAAAAAACATTATACCAATTGTAAATGATATGCAAGAGCAAAATTAGTTGTTAAGGACAAACTAATATATATTTCTGATTAAAAAAGTGTTGGTGATTTGACAAGGTTTATTGCATTTTATATTCAAATTCAAATTCAAAATTCTTTATTAAATCTATAATGTTACATATATTTTTAAATTCAAAGCCATCCTAACTAGGCCTCGCCTGTACTAAGGTAGGCTTAATATAAAAGAAGGTAGAGTGGTTTTCGTAACTTGCTGTATTATCTTTGTATATTATTATGTTAAATTTAAGAAGATAGATGTGTCTTCAAAATAATAAAGCGTAATACTATTAAATTTAAGTATGTAAATATACACACACATACATAAATAAATATATACTTTATAGATAAATATAAAATAATACTATATTTACATACATATATCTCACAAATCGTGCTCTATTTTAATATATATGTTATTAATGTCTCCGTTTCTTGTCGACCCATAGTCAAAAGTGACTTAGTTAGGTTTTTCTTTACGCCGTGACTAGTCCTAGATTTCAGTCCTGAAAGAAAAACACTATTCATTTTGTTGAATAGTGTTTTAATCAATCCGTTTTTATATACCGTCATATCAGCCATCATTTCCGAGTGAAGATGACTTTACACGACTGGGAAAAATCATGTTCATAATGGGCTCGATTGCGTATCTTCGTAAATTAAAATCGGAAATAAGTCCGTGTGATAGAGACAGGGCAATATGCTAGAGTGATATGTGAAATGAACGGTTGACACTTTTTCGCGTTAAAACTACCCACCAAAATTATAGCAAAAATTTTTATCGACGATCGTTCGTTTCATATTTCGCTATAACGTATTGCTCTATCTCGTTCGCTTGAACTAAATTCAATTTTAGTTTACAAAGAAACGCAATCGGGCCCAATTACTCTATGAAACGGTCATTGATATTTAAATTCAATTTCATCAAAAACAAACTTTATTTATCAGTTGGCAACACATAATTTCGCCTCATATCTAACTTCATTCAATAAATTGGACATTTGGCTCAGAAAAGACTATTTATATCTATTTAACTTATAATATTCTTAGTATTTCGCTTAGAAAAGGTACCTGTTTATTTTCTGATTTTATATTGCCATCTTTGTACATCTAAAAACGATTGCAAAGGTTGTCGCCTTTAAAATTTATATTAAAAATTATTTGCTTTATCAGAATAACAAATACAACGTAAGATTTATTTTGTAGGTACACACTATTTGATTTTAAATGGGACAATGTGGTTTCTTTTTTGAAATTTCTATACTGGGTCTCCTTGAGATTAGGTTTTTTTTCATTCCGTAAAGTATGCAGTATTATTATATAGATCCGATTATGCTTTACTTCAAATTCTTAATCAATTAATTAATAATGGCATATCCTTATAAAATTTTATATTTCAGTAAAATAAGGGTGAACACTGATTTTTGTTATTATGTTTTTAATAAATCGTTTTTAATATGTTTTAATATTATGTTAATAATAAAAAATATGTTTGTATTTAGTTTTTTACGTCATTGCACTATATAATGGATATTTCCTTTGCAGGATGAGTGGCAGCAGCCGCTCTCATTTCAAAAATAGGAAAAGTAGAAGGAAAATAGGATCTCGGTCTTACAATAACTATTTTGAGTTGATCTAGTAGTGGATAATAAACTGTCATCCACAGGCGGAACACCAATTTGGCATTCCGTGAAAAACCATTTTAAATAAAACTAATGAAAAGCGTCGGATCACCTATCAAATTAATACCTGAGAAGAGATGAAGTTAGTATAACTATTAATAGCGTCTGCTAATTTCGGAAGCCCCATGTCAAAATTAGATTTGAAACTAATTGTATTTGTTATACTTAATACTTAAAAATAAATAATCTAACAGATGTGTTCAACCATAAGCCTCCGGGGAATTATTGGATTCTATCCTTTTTAAAGCGGCATGCTAAGGTATCTATACTAATATTATAAAGAGGTAAAGTTTGTGACGTTGTAGCAAGTAATCTCTAGGTATACTGAACCGATTTTGAAAATTCTTTCATCAGTAGAAAGCCACGTTATTTGTAAGTGTCATAGGCTATATATTAATCCGAAAAATGAAAAGACTTTTTCGTGGTAGTCGGATTTCCAAAGTAAGTCGGAAAAAAAGGTCGAACGAAAACGTTTCTATCTAACGCTGCTTTAACGATGAGAGATATATGATTAAGTTCTAGAGAAAAGTTGTAGAGCTTGATAATTCCTACAAAAAAGTCAGCGACAGAATATGTCTAACTTTTATATTTAAGTAACAAAAAGTAGTATTTTATAAAAAATAATTTAAATCGTTAGGTCATGTTTATTGGTCATATTATCAACAATTATGAATTATTATCAAAATAAGTAAATTTGTCGTCTCAAGTGTTTAAAACAAAAGGCTTTTCCATTTTACTGCATATAATTTCACTTTTACTGCATAAATGGTTAAAGAGATAAGACACTCACAAATAAGACACTCACAAGAAGACACTCACAAGAAGACACTCACAAATAACGGTAATATAGTCAAATTGGCATGCAAATACATACATACATAAGCAGTAAAAATATAACCCTTCTTTTGGCAGTCAGGAAATAAATCATAGCACTCAGCACTAACCAAACCACACTCATAATTTCATCACAAGTAAAAAGTTTTACCGCCCAACGAAGTGGGCACGGGTCAGCTAGTTATATAATATAAACAAAGATCAGAGCGCCGCTCTCGCGACATATTTCATTCTTAATCATACGAGAAATCCAACAAGTATGAATACTTGATTACTGTGTATGAATTAAAATAAAAAAATTAATGTGCCATATAGTATAAATTTCTTATCAATTTTTGGTTTTCTTTTCATTTAACTATCAATTTTCAATCATACATTTGTGACAACCCTAACATGTTATATTTGTTTATAAGAATAAGTTCAGAAAGTGTCGTTAACTATACCCACACAATTATAGAGACTGCTCATGTTTAGATCTGATGATTTTTTGACTTATTATTTCTTTGTATTGGTATATTTGCCCTGTTTTAATTAACTATTCCAAGTCATTCTCATAAGTGTGACTTTTGCAAATGAAATCAATGGGGTGGGCAATGATGTTCGATAGTTCAGGTAATTTTTCCCGGTATAATAATAACTCATGAAAAACTATTAAAACTGTTTATTTTTAAATACAACTTTATTTATATGATAAGGGTTTTTTGGCAATATATATTTACACCATGTCTCATGTGTAAATATATATAGTGAAGAAATCGGGCAAAGTTTTCTGATATGTCGGTAATTTATATTTGTATAATATGATATTTATTATTAGGTTTGGTTTCTAATACGGGAAAATAAAGTTTGATTTTTAACATTTAAAATTGAAATTATATTTAAAAAAATGTAGGCGAAATTCCATGAAAATTGTTTATTTTATACATATTTAGAAATAAATCATTAATTAAGTTGAATAATAAAATCGATAACTTTTCAAATCACCGGTCAATTTGACCGAGCGCGGTAGAAATAAGTATACAAGAACCGTCGGTAGGTTTAGTGTTAAATCTTATTTTGAGTTATCTACTTTTATTTATCACCTCTTAACTGATAAAACTAATTCTTAAAGTACTCTAAATCTGTCTTTGGAAATCTCCTGAACGGCCAATCGCTTACTACCGTCAGGGTTAGCTTGATTTTCCCCAACCCGAAAAAACCCACTGGGTAATATTGGGTAAAACCCACCTGAAAAAACCCGAAGGTTTTTGACGAATGTGGGTTTTTGAAAAAATACTTGTTTATAATAATTAAACCGATGAACGGATATAGCATTTATATTATATTTTATCGAAAAGAAAAAAAAAGGATGTATTGGTGACACACTCAGTCTGTTCCGTAATTTACTCCAAACCTTTCCAAATATTGAGAAGTCTTTCAATTGATGCAGATCTAGCCGGACAAGTGTAATGCCGACAACTTTTAGCACGATTTATAAGATAACTTATGGTTAATATTGTTATATGGATAGGCAGCAGTGCAAAAACACGGTAGAACACTCAACTTGATTTATTACAAAACTATAAAAATACTCTTCAAGCGACGAAGACCCTTATAAACACTTAAATATACACTATTTAGTTCTAAAATCGTTTGCACTACTACTCAATACTTTCGCGCCGAAACGCTGCCAGCACTACTACTTAATACTTTCGCGCCGAAACAGCGTCATTAGCGGTTGTTAGTGTTAACTCTTATCCTGTTGTGAAAATAAAGGGGATCTCCCCGACAACTGACAATAACGATTTTCGGAGGAATTCCCTTCATGGTAGTGTTACAACTTTATTCAGTAGTAAATAAATTTGGATTGGGAGAAAAAATGCAATAAAATGGTAATAAAATTAAATTCAATGTAAAATTTAAATATATTAATTTAAAATTCTCATTATCTCCGAAAAAAAACGAAAATCCCCAGAAAAGCCCGAAAATCCCCGAAAAAACCCGAAATAACCCAGTGGGCAAATATTTTTTGATAAAACCCGGGTTTTTGCCAACCCTGACTACCGTAAGACGGGCCCGTGAGGCCTTATCGCTAAATAGGAACAATCTACGCATACTGGTGAGGGCGCTCACGGGGCATTGTGGCCTGAACAAACACATGTTCAACCTCAAGCTCCGAGACACAAAAATGTGCAAATTCTGCCAAGGAGCAGAGGAAACTCCTCTGCACCCCATGTGCATCTTGCTGATGCGTAGATAATAGCATTGCCCATGATGTGTAGGATGTCTTACGATTTCTTTAATGATGGCTCTGTTTCTTTAATTTCGATCAGGTTCTGTTCGCGCAATGCCTTCACGATGATGTGTTCCAGATTGGCGACTTCCTCGACAACATTACATACATTTAACAACACGCGGTATTCAGAATAACTGGTATGTAGGTAGTCATCCGACGTCGCAGCTGTTCTCTGTAAAGCCTTGCGTCAAGACGGCCGTTACCTCGACCAATACTATTAAGAAATGCATTTCTTTATAATTATAAAGTGAATACAAACTCTTTAATATTGGCCGTTAGGGTATCCAATGATTGTCACATCCAAACAAACACTGGTTTCACTCTTATCACCCTTATGTCGAAAATCAATCAGGGCTTCAGCAAATATCGCAATTTACTGGCTACCTATATCATTAGCAATCTCTCCTTTATTTTCGATCGCATTATGCCACGGCAAGCGAGTTGAAACTCGTTACGTTTCATCAAGCTGGTTTTAATAGGCAAAACGGCTATTGCATCTTTGCCATTTTCGCCGTCCTCCCAACAAGCCAGCGGCTGACGTCACCGCACATCCAGCATTCATTATGCAAATGACGTCATTTCACCGCGCCTAATGTTTGAATAGCCTAGATCTAATATGCCGAAGCCTCTTAACCCAATGAATACGAATATTATAAAGAAGTAATGTTTGTAAGTTTGTAAGTTGGTATGTAAGGGGTAATCTCCGAAACTACTTATGCAATTTCAAAAATTCTTTCAACAATCGAAAGCTCCATGATCGATGAGTGCTATAAGGTATATTTTATTGCGATTAATATTGCTTTTTAATACGTAATCATGATATTTGCAAATCAAGTCGGAGAAAATGAGATGACGAGTTTCTTTATCGGCGTACGCTGACGAAACAGTTTGTCGCGAGGGTTTTCGTCGTAGAAAGAAACTCGCGATCGATATTCAAATTGCAGTAGTTTATTCCAAAAGTCGTGTACAAAGTGAATAATAATGCTAAAACATTATCGCCTATATATACTAGTCGCCGGGCGGCGATCGCCCCGTCTCCCTCTTGTCTCGCACTGTCTCCTTCACTCCGGCCGACCGGCCGATATACACACCTGTGCGGGGCGCCGCACTCCAGTCGTCCGCCGTTGGCTTCCGCGAGCTGACGTCCCGTGGGCGGCGCTTGAGCTGCAATTGTGTCGTGTTTCGCACATTAGATTTCGCACGTTTATCGCTTCTGGACGCCACCGGCGATCCCTCCCCCGACCTACTTTGCATTAAGTAGCCACCGGAAGTAAGGCTCCCGACCGGAAAGTCGCTGGAAGCGATCGTGTGAGCGCGCTAGTTTTTCGTGTTTTGAGTTTATACTGCGTCGCGGCGCCCTCAGTTGAAACCTTCCCCTTCACCACCAGTCTTCGGACTGCCGTGGCACAAGATGAAAAGCTCTCTGCTGAGAAGTCGCTGCGATGTGGTTTTCGTTGTTTGTGGTGACGTTTTGCGTGCGAAACACGGCGGTTAGATTCGCGACGGTTTGTACTTTCTCTCATTTATCTCGATGTTTGCTTTTAGCTTCTCGTTGACGGCTTGATTGTGATGATTAAAATAAACGCCTCGTTGGAGGCACTTAAGACGTGTGTTGATTATTGGGCGTTCGGGGTAGGTAATCCTAGTGATGGCATTGCACATCGCCATCTCCTTAATTCCGGTGTCGCCATTGCACCTCGGCGATACCACCTTCCTGCCGCCTTCGGGTGGAGTCTTCTTCCGGTCCTTTCCTTTTATGACATTTTGAGTAGGTGGGTTCTGTGTGTATTGTTGCTCCGCGACAAGTTTGATATATGTGAAAACAATATATGACAAAAACATTTCCCTCAAATAGGTCTATAAAAATTCGGCAACATTGAATACCTAACTTTTATATTTAAGCTACAATAACTGTTTTTATGTCTCAAAAAAAAAAGTAGGCAGTGTTTGTTGAAGACATTAGCAGTAATAAGAATCCTTATCAAAATAAATTAATCCATTATCATGGATGTTAAATATAGATGAAGTTAGCCATTTACTTTGTTTTTATGTATTATAGTTATAGAGATATCATTAAATTAGTAACGCGTACAAGCACCTCGAAATATCTATCAGGCGGCGGCGCCTGCTAGCCTAGCAAGAGGTCAGCGTTCAGCGGAAAGCGGCGGGTTGCTAGGAACAAGATGCGTACCTACGTCTACGAGATAGGTAGCGTGCATCTGAGAGGGGGAGGACTTGCACTATATATCTAAAGGTAGTGTTTAAAATGGGAAATAAACACCACCCTACTTAAATTAACAAATCGATTCGAAATTTTATGCGAAGCGAAGCCGCAGGCAACAGAAAGTTTAATTATAAAGTATATTTTGTGTGACAGAAGCGAATTGGAATCTTTATTCGTGTAACTTGAGTTGCGGCGGTCGATCAAAGAGGAAGAACTCCCGGGGTAAGTTAGTTATTAATTCCGTGGGACGGCTGCTTCATTATTGATGAGGCGGGCGCCCTAGGCAAACATGGAGCGACTCACATGGCCCCCCAAAGATTGTTTGCTTCTCGGTGAAGCCGCACTGTTTGCGCGGCGCGGTCGGCCCTTAATTATGTCTACCGTTCCGCCCTGCCTCTACGGGGCGAGGAAAGACTGGGCCGTACGGAAATGGGCACTTTTTTCAAGGGTCGTGTCCTATCCTCATCTTTTAACGACTTTCCTTGTTGCGCATTGTCAGTTACCTTAAATCACTTCTCCTTTAAATATATGAGATAGCTTGAAAGTCAGGTACTACATATACATTACACTACATTACATTTACGTCGTGTCCAATTGGCGGCTAAAAACCTTTCTTGGACGTGTCAAAATATTTGTGTTTTAAGTAGTAAGTCTCATTACTACTTTAATCTCTACTTAACATACGTATATTATTTTTTTTAAATGTATAGTATCTAAGAAAATTTGGACCCTACTAAAAGTTATTCGTCGTAGAATCGTATTACAAAACAAATTAAAGGCTTATTTAAGAAAATAGTCAATAATTCTAATAGCTGCCTTCTAAACACACAATAATTAAAATGGTCAGTTAAAAAGTTGAATAATCAAAGCAGAAGCCTAACAATTGAAATAGTCAATAAATCGATTATATACGTACAAAAAACTGTACAAAGTAACATCCAAAGTAGTAAGTAAATTGTTAAATAATCAAACTAAAGCTAAATCTTACATTTAAATACTAATATATACGGTACAGTAGAGCCGTTGACTAGCTCAATTGCAACACAAACCAGTATAATTACTATATTTTACATTGTTTAAGTAAATTACCTCAATATTACAAAATAGGTTAGCTATGTCAGGCGCAAGTTCAATCGTGCGCTTCGAATTACCCCATCAAAAATATGCCAGGTCCCTTCAAATGGGGTCGCAGCGTTAAATCTCTATTCGTAATCCCTGAAGACATATACCAAAAAATAGTAATTATTTCAAGAGCTATATGTGTTAGTGGTACTTTCTATTTATTTAATTATTTAAATCCGAAATAAAAGTTTACAAAATTGTCAAATTAAAGTGTAGAAACAAAAAGATTCCTAATCATTGTTTGCTAAGCAAATAAAGTACATATTTGAAGAATTTTACAACTCCACTGGACCACAGTATGTTCTGGAGTGATACCTGTATTATAGTTTGTTACATAGTATACCTATTTTAATACAAATTATAAATATAAAAACCGCCGCCCCACCACCGTTATAAACTACGCAGTGGCGGCAGCGGTATGCGGCCTACCCGCGGAACAACGGATTGACAGCTCTTTCAGTCTACCCTAGACAACGGCGCGGCGGCGGCTGCAACGTCACCGAAACGTCGGGTGCTACAAATTTCACGCAGTAAATTCGTTTTTATCCTACTTATAATGTCAAACAACCGCGATAGTCTACTATTTTATGCTACCGCCTGTTCTAAGGTAGATCATTTATTTTATTTTAATTGTTATTATTTTGAAAAATCTTTAAACATCATCTTACTGTACTATAATAAAATTACCCTAATTGCACAAATGTCACAGTAAAATTACACAAAATGTCATAAAATAAAAAATATATCATTATTAGGCAAAATATACTTACAAATATAAAATTATTATTGAAGAAATCGTCCTAAAAATAGTGCAGAATAAAATCAAAGTAATAAACGACAGTAATATTATCAAATAAAATAATATTAATGGCAGCACAATCCGAATCCTAAAATCCGAATTCCGAGTGTTATCCTCCCACGGGCTGCCAAAACGGTCTCAGTCAACGAATACTCTATGTATACCTCAGCATCACACAGCTTTCTTCACCTATTCCTTTGCTGTATATGCAGCAAGATTATGGAATAACCTGCCTTCCAATTTACGGGATACCGTTAGTTCGAGTGCGTTTCACTCCCGGCTGAAGCTCTCAAAATAATATAAGCTGATCCTACATATATATTTTTTTATTTTTTTTATTATGTAATGTATAATATGGATGTTATGTATCATTTATATTATTATGCACTTTATGTATTGTATTTGTATATGTATGTGTATGTGTATGTATGTGTATGTATATGTATTCTTTGAAGTCAATGAAAAGTTTAAAAAAAAATGTTCTGCCACGAACAAACGTAATTACTACCTGCTGGTTGGCTGGAGGATATTGCCGTTTATGGCAATAAGGCCGCCATTTCTACCCGTTGTGGTCAATAAAGAATTTTTATTATTATTATATGTGTTACTACAAATACGGTAATATTATGCTGATATCAGGACGAAGCACGATTATTTTTCTGTAGATCGATGCGGCACGTAATATATTAGGGCCTTCCTTATAAGTCCCCGGGCAACTAAAATTATTTTAGTCAATATTCGCGTTGTTTTTTTTTTTGCTCATCCGTCGTTTTTCAGGCCGGGATGGCTAACATCCGTTTCAGTTTCGGATGCAGTGGCATTGTGGGCCTTTTGTGCAATGCGCTCGGCCGCTCTGAAAGCTGAAATCTGAAAGCGCTCAACGGAAACACCTTTTCACGTGTCAGTGGTTTTGCTTTGACACCGTCGAATTTCCGCATGGTTTCTATTTCAACTGCTGCATGTTGCACTGCAGCGACCGGCGCTTCGATGAATTTATTTTACCTGACATTATTTGAGAACTCCTTTGTTGCTCCAGTGCAGTGGTTTTCAACCTTCGTACGGTAACCGAAACAATAAAAAAAACATTATACCAATTGTAAATGATATGCAAGAGCAAAATTAGTTGTTAAGGACAAACTAATATATATTTCTGATTAAAAAAGTGTTGGTGATTTGACAAGGTTTATTGCATTTTATATTCAAATTCAAATTCAAAATTCTTTATTAAATCTATAATGTTACATATATTTTTAAATTCAAAGCCATCCTAACTAGGCCTCGCCTGTACTAAGGTAGGCTTAATATAAAAGAAGGTAGAGTGGTTTTCGTAACTTGCTGTATTATCTTTGTATATTATTATGTTAAATTTAAGAAGATAGATGTGTCTTCAAAATAATAAAGCGTAATACTATTAAATTTAAGTATGTAAATATACACACACATACATAAATAAATATATACTTTATAGATAAATATAAAATAATACTATATTTACATACATATATCTCACAAATCGTGCTCTATTTTAATATATATGTTATTAATGTCTCCGTTTCTTGTCGACCCATAGTCAAAAGTGACTTAGTTAGGTTTTTCTTTACGCCGTGACTAGTCCTAGATTTCAGTCCTGAAAGAAAAACACTATTCATTTTGTTGAATAGTGTTTTAATCAATCCGTTTTTATATACCGTCATATCAGCCATCATTTCCGAGTGAAGATGACTTTACACGACTGGGAAAAATCATGTTCATAATGGGCTCGATTGCGTATCTTCGTAAATTAAAATCGGAAATAAGTCCGTGTGATAGAGACAGGGCAATATGCTAGAGTGATATGTGAAATGAACGGTTGACACTTTTTCGCGTTAAAACTACCCACCAAAATTATAGCAAAATTTTTTATCGACGATCGTTCGTTTCATATTTCGCTATAACGTATTGCTCTATCTCGTTCGCTTGAACTAAATTCAATTTTAGTTTACAAAGAAACGCAATCGGGCCCAATTACTCTATGAAACGGTCATTGATATTTAAATTCAATTTCATCAAAAACAAACTTTATTTATCAGTTGGCAACACATAATTTCGCCTCATATCTAACTTCATTCAATAAATTGGACATTTGGCTCAGAAAAGACTATTTATATCTATTTAACTTATAATATTCTTAGTATTTCGCTTAGAAAAGGTACCTGTTTATTTTCTGATTTTATATTGCCATCTTTGTACATCTAAAAACGATTGCAAAGGTTGTCGCCTTTAAAATTTATATTAAAAATTATTTGCTTTATCAGAATAACAAATACAACGTAAGATTTATTTTGTAGGTACACACTATTTGATTTTAAATGGGACAATGTGGTTTCTTTTTTGAAATTTCTATACTGGGTCTCCTTGAGATTAGGTTTTTTTTCATTCCGTAAAGTATGCAGTATTATTATATAGATCCGATTATGCTTTACTTCAAATTCTTAATCAATTAATTAATAATGGCATATCCTTATAAAATTTTATATTTCAGTAAAATAAGGGTGAACACTGATTTTTGTTATTATGTTTTTAATAAATCGTTTTTAATATGTTTTAATATTATGTTAATAATAAAAAATATGTTTGTATTTAGTTTTTTACGTCATTGCACTATATAATGGATATTTCCTTTGCAGGATGAGTGGCAGCAGCCGCTCTCATTTCAAAAATAGGAAAAGTAGAAGGAAAATAGGATCTCGGTCTTACAATAACTATTTTGAGTTGATCTAGTAGTGGATAATAAACTGTCATCCACAGGCGGAACACCAATTTGGCATTCCGTGAAAAACCATTTTAAATAAAACTAATGAAAAGCGTCGGATCACCTATCAAATTAATACCTGAGAAGAGATGAAGTTAGTATAACTATTAATAGCGTCTGCTAATTTCGGAAGCCCCATGTCAAAATTAGATTTGAAACTAATTGTATTTGTTATACTTAATACTTAAAAATAAATAATCTAACAGATGTGTTCAACCATAAGCCTCCGGGGAATTATTGGATTCTATCCTTTTTAAAGCGGCATGCTAAGGTATCTATACTAATATTATAAAGAGGTAAAGTTTGTGACGTTGTAGCAAGTAATCTCTAGGTATACTGAACCGATTTTGAAAATTCTTTCATCAGTAGAAAGCCACGTTATTTGTAAGTGTCATAGGCTATATATTAATCCGAAAAATGAAAAGACTTTTTCGTGGTAGTCGGATTTCCAAAGTAAGTCGGAAAAAAAGGTCGAACGAAAACGTTTCTATCTAACGCTGCTTTAACGATGAGAGATATATGATTAAGTTCTAGAGAAAAGTTGTAGAGCTTGATAATTCCTACAAAAAAGTCAGCGACAGAATATGTCTAACTTTTATATTTAAGTAACAAAAAGTAGTATTTTATAAAAAATAATTTAAATCGTTAGGTCATGTTTATTGGTCATATTATCAACAATTATGAATTATTATCAAAATAAGTAAATTTGTCGTCTCAAGTGTTTAAAACAAAAGGCTTTTCCATTTTACTGCATATAATTTCACTTTTACTGCATAAATGGTTAAAGAGATAAGACACTCACAAATAAGACACTCACAAGAAGACACTCACAAGAAGACACTCACAAATAACGGTAATATAGTCAAATTGGCATGCAAATACATACATACATAAGCAGTAAAAATATAACCCTTCTTTTGGCAGTCAGGAAATAAATCATAGCACTCAGCACTAACCAAACCACACTCATAATTTCATCACAAGTAAAAAGTTTTACCGCCCAACGAAGTGGGCACGGGTCAGCTAGTTATATAATATAAACAAAGATCAGAGCGCCGCTCTCGCGACATATTTCATTCTTAATCATACGAGAAATCCAACAAGTATGAATACTTGATAACTGTGTATGAATTAAAATAAAAAAATTAATGTGCCATATAGTATAAATTTCTTATCAATTTTTGGTTTTCTTTTCATTTAACTATCAATTTTCAATCATACATTTGTGACAACCCTAACATGTTATATTTGTTTATAAGAATAAGTTCAGAAAGTGTCGTTAACTATACCCACACAATTATAGAGACTGCTCATGTTTAGATCTGATGATTTTTTGACTTATTATTTCTTTGTATTGGTATATTTGCCCTGTTTTAATTAACTATTCCAAGTCATTCTCATAAGTGTGACTTTTGCAAATGAAATCAATGGGGTGGGCAATGATGTTCGATAGTTCAGGTAATTTTTCCCGGTATAATAATAACTCATGAAAAACTATTAAAACTGTTTATTTTTAAATACAACTTTATTTATATGATAAGGGTTTTTTGGCAATATATATTTACACCATGTCTCATGTGTAAATATATATAGTGAAGAAATCGGGCAAAGTTTTCTGATATGTCGGTAATTTATATTTGTATAATATGATATTTATTATTGTTGAATCGCGGTCTTGCCATGATTAAATAAGAAGTAGGTATATAAGATTTGGCAGTCATCTCAACTTTGGCGTCATTGTCATCAAAACTATGAAGATAGGGGAAAGATGAAAGTTTGCGGATATAACACATGCAAGAACAGAAGCGGACCGCCAGTAGCACATACTAGCTTTTCCTTATGGAGTCCATTTTTTATAATAACAGTTGTTATCGTATCTATAATTGGTTGTTTCGCGTGCATTGGTGGTAATGAACACGCGAAAAATGTTTCAGTATTATAATGTTGTATATTCACAGTCGCAAAAACGTATATCCGCTTAGTCGCGAACCTCTTATTCTCTGCCTCTTCTTTTTTTTTTCCGCGGCCTCCGTTCGATATGGTCGTGATGCTCGTGCCGCCCTCGTTTTTCCGTACAAAAATATGCGGCCGCCTTGTCTCGTTTCTTTCGCACATGGTTCGCACGTCAGTTGCTGCTAAGCCTTGCATACGTATGGTCGCGTCCTGAGCCGCGTATTTGTCGGTAGCCGATGTACATGTTGACAACTAGGGCTGTCGACTACAGCGGGCGCGCCCGTCACCTCAGCAAGTTTTAACGATTAGTCGTTCTATCACCCTGGAGTGAGCGCAGAAGACTTGAGGACAAAACAGTCCACCATCTAGCTACGCCACAAGCCCGTAAGAGGCCAACGCCTTAACCGCGAGATAGCCAGGAGTGTTACCCGGCGGGCTTACACTCACGCCCTCACTTCCAATTGTGACCAGATTACTCCAGTCTCCCGATTGGTTACGAGTTCGAGGCTTGCGCAGTCCTCTGCCTTACGAAGCGGTGAAACGGTGTTTACCGAATCTATCGCGGACCACAGCGTCCTTTGCCCGGCTGTTCACCCAGGATCGGATAGCCGATGGCCGTTTCAAGAGCAGTCGCCGTAAGGTCCGCAACCACCCCCGCTCTATAGGAAACAGTACTGCTTCTAGACTCCCCCGACTGTTAGTCAGAGTGCGCAATCGATTGGCTTACGCCGCACGGTGCGCAGACCGTCCAGGAGCGCCAGAAGGTTGATTCCCAGGGCAAAATGGCCATAAGCCCAGAGTCCTACCCTGGCCCGCACTTCTACGTGGAGGCCGCCGGATGGGTGTTGACCTGTGAGTGTGACCAACCCTGAACAAAATGGGTCTTCGTGGCCAAGCAAGAGCCCATTAACTCCCTGTACATGTTGACAGGGTGAAAAGTAATTATTCGTCCGCGCTTTATTTGAAGTCTCTCATTTAACCGCTCGGGAGCCAGCTTTTACACGTAAAAACTGTGCGGCAAATTTTTGGTCGATTTTGTGAATAAATACTAACAATATCGTATTTTCATGAATAACCTCTTGTTACCTAGTAATTAATCTTAACGGCGTCGTATATTTGAAAGTAATGGTCCACCCATCCGTTTTGTGTTGGGCTTGTTTATTTATCGGAGGACTCATAATACTTTATTTAACATTTCTACAAGCTTTGTGGGTATATAAACAATTAAAGGAGTGGACAATTAATTTATTTTATTTATTTATTGATTGAGATACTTATGATTAGGTATACAGTTCATTGATCGTGTATTGTTTATTCTTATAATAATTAATATAGGGAGGTTTAACACATCTTACATGACCTTTCCTGGTGGTGCAATTGTATCAAAATGCCGTTCTTCTCTTACTTGAAAAGGGCTTTTGTTATGAACACTCCTGTAATTTTTAAGTGGTGGCATCTCGAACACTTCGCAAGACGGCTGTTTTAAAAATAGTTTTGATTTTCGCCATGAATATTTAAAAAAAAATAAAAAACCGTCGTTCAACTCTGCCACGGAAAAGTGCCTATAGTGCTGTTGACCTTTGACCTCTCTTATTATTTTTTATCAAAATGGGTAAAATTATTGTAATGGATCGAAAAGTAATCATTATTCACCACACAGAATGACATTCAGTGCGAAAAATTGAACAAATGACAAGAAATTCAGTTGGTGTAATTCATTAAGTAAACAAAAAAATCAAAGAAACCGATAAATTCAAGGACCATAGAAAGAGTGGAAGCCATAATAAGATTGACAAGTCATTGGACTACTATTTAGTGGCCTAATATATGAGGTTGAAAAACGTTTCGTACGAACTGTGTGTTTTACGAAAAACGTTTCGTGAAAACGTGCGAACTGTGTGTCACGAGCCATTTTATATATGTACGTTTTTATGTTACAACAATTCACACATTAAGTAGTATTAATACACCGTATAAAAACCACTCTAGCCACTAAACCTAAAACCTCCAACGTACGAAGCAGATGCTTCGTACGTTTCCTCAGTCGGTCAGTAGAGCACTGCGAAATATTAAGTAACAAACTGACCCGTGCCCACTTCGTTGGGCGGTAAAACTTTTTACTTGTGATGAAAATATGAGTATGGTTCGGTTAGTACTGAGTTCTATGATTTATTTCCTGACTACCAAAAGAAGGGTTATATTTTTACTGCATATGTATGTATGTATTTACATGCCAATTTGACTATATTACCGTTATTTGTGAGTGTCTTCTTGTGAGTGTCTTATCTCTTTAACCATTTATGCAAAGGGAAATTATATACAGTAAAAGCAAAACGTCTGCTGTTTTAAACACTTGAGATCATAAATTTACTTATTTTGATATGAATTCATAATTGTTGATAATATGACAAATAAACATGACCTAACGATCTAAATTATTTTTTTTATATAAAATACTACTTTTTCTTTCTTAAATATAAAATTTAGACATATGCTGTCACTGACTTTTTTGTAGGCATTACCAAGCTCTACAACTTTTCTCTATAACTCAATCATATATCTCTCATCGTTAAAGCAGCGTTCGTAAGAAACCTTTTCATTCGACCGTTTTTTCTTCGTCTTACTTTGCAAATTTTAATACAACTAGGTACAACTAAAAAGTCTTTTCATTTTTCGGATTAATATATAGCCCTATGACACTCACAAATAACGTGGCTTTATACTGGTAAAAGAATTTTCAAAATCGGTTCAGTAGATCCAGAGATTACTTCTTACAACCTCATAAACTTTACCTCTTTATAATATTAGTATAGATAATGTGATCCCATTAGAATTCCTATTCAGTTAAAATAATAACACTAACATAATATTTTTATCCGTTAAAATAGGTTTTGTTCAGCAACGACGAACCTCAAGTCAATAAACTCTAGCGTCACGACCCGACATTATCTTATTTGGTTGATTAAAGACACCCAAGAGCGGAAATTGAGTTTGTATAAAAGGACTTTTAGGGTCCTTACCTTTATTTCTCTCAAAGTAAGCCGTATCCTACACATGATTTTATATACGAGTAAGTTAAACTTACACATTCTCTTATTTCTCCCCTCGACGCGCACGACGTTGTATTTTTTTTACATTCCATTCTAGTTTTAATGTGTTATTTATGTAATAATAATATAAATACCTAAATATTACCATAATTTAAAAATATTATATCAATCTTTTATTCGACGGATAGTTATAACTCCGGAATATTTTAAGTTTTATAGAAAGTTATAGAAGGTCCCGTAAAGAAGTAGTACTTTATACAACAAGCCAATGTTTAGATTTTTAAATTATTATTTATTTAACTATTTTTAATGTACAGCTGTTTAATAAAATCCAGTCAAGCTTACCTGCTGGAGGTGATGAAAGGGTGACTCAGTGCAACTTGTGTGGCTATATTGACTATATTATAATATATCAAATGAAGTTATAAATTAGTCGGCACTGAAAAACATCCTCTTGATAATGTTTACAAAAAGAATAAGACGTACTTAATCCTGATATAATATGTACTTATTTGTGTCTATTGTATGTATGTATCTCAACTTATGTATGTACCTACATGTGCATTGCCTTTGTCTGTCTACTGTATGTATGTTTTTCTACTTATGTATGTACCAACACCTTTTATATATGAAATATTAAGAGGGATAATATTTAAATTTAATTGTTGGCAACACTCAACAGTCACTAAATTATTTTTTGAACAATTGTCAATAAGATATCTCACTATAATTTTTCCATTAGCATTATTAGGCTGGGCATATACTTGTGCGGTGGATAGAAGTATAGTAGGAGATGGTCTTTACTGAGCATTAGTGACGTATTATTTTGGAGTGGCTGCGAAGGATGAGATAAATTCTCGGAGGATTTAGGAGATTCCATATAATTCGTATGAGTATGCAATTGCGTCGTTTGCAAATGCTTCTCGTTACCTTTTGCAGATCCTTTATTTAAGAATGTATTCTTTTCAGATGCAAATAAGTATGATGCCGTTTTTGACAAAGGTTACAAACATGCCGTGAATTACATGCAGAGACAGCGTGTGAAATACTCAAGCAGTTGACACAACTATTTTTTTATTTAAAGTAGTCAAACCTTGCCTGCGGTGAAATCATATTTTTAAATTGAGTACATGCGTAAAGGTGTGAGTGATCCTTATTAGCGCATATCACACATGAAGCGGACGAGGAGGCCATGAAGGCTTTTGACGTTTTAGGGCGTCCATTTGCGGCTGAAGATCTCGTGGATGTGCCTGGGATTCGTTCATTGAAGCCAGAGTAATTGCTACTAGATCGTTCCAATATTTTCACTTGATCCTGAACAAAAGCAATCAAGTCTTCAGACGACGGAATTTCTTTCTGGCGGACTGAAATTTCAAAATTTTGTATTATTTGTGTGTCAACCTTTCTTAGAGTACAATGCAATAAAATTAAATCGAATGGGTCTGCTATTTCCAATTGTTTGATAGCGGCAATCGAAGCTGAATACTTTTCAATAAAAAGATTAAGACTATTTGCGGTGTTTTGGCACATTTTAAGTTCCAAAATATTATTTAAATAATGTGTGCCCAATGCACGTTTATCCTGATATTTCTTTACTAAACTGTTCCATAATATTTTATAAGTTTTGCACTATGAGTCAATTTTCCCATAAGAACGCGCTGCGAATCAGTCAGCTGATTATTATCGTGTATATTCGCCTTAAATGATTCATAAAATTGCGACCAGTTTTCCATCTTCCCATCGAAGAAGGGAATTTTAATTGGCGGCAGTTTAATCACACGTTTATCATTGGACGCGGTGGCTGTTTGTTTTGACAAATCAGCTTATATGGAGTTTATTTTATTGCGTATACGTTTCACTCGAGAATGCAGGTCTTTAAATGCAAATAAAGATTTATGAATGACTTTAAAATCTGGGTTTATTTTTAAGTTTGTAATATTCATTTCATCAATTATTTGTTCATATTTCATCTGCCAGTCGTCAATAGTTTCTGCTTCAGCCATGAAATTTTCATTTGCCCTTGATTCGAATGAAGTAGAAGAAGAAATTGTTTTTGATAATGTAAACAAGTCATTCATTCGTTGAAAAATAGCTTCCTTCTTCAAATGTAATAACTCTAATTTCTGCTCATCTGCGATGTTCGCCATTATAATGGCGAGATAACTATAAAGAGATGAAAGAAATTATGATAACATAAAAAAATATTATAAGTATAAATAATATATAGAAAATAATATACAAATAGAAAATAGTATTAGTATAAATTATAAATATATAAATATATAATATATCGTACGAAAAATCTATAGAAATTTTACCAAAATTACGTAAAAAAACTATAAATCATATTTATATAGAAGCTCTACCAATGTTACGTAAAACTATCTAATAAATTTACAAAGAATAGACACTTTATTCACCAAATTTACATAAATAAAGCATCCATAAGCGGCATTTGAAATATAATAATTTCGCCAAAAAAATACGCAAAATTGACTACATCTAAACTGGATTTATATCCGAGCTCTGAAGGACCAATAATTATGGTTGTTCAACGCGTAAATAGTTGAACAACGGCGGGATCATAACCGTGAATAAATTATACTAAAATAAATAAAATAAATTAAGGTATTATTTCAGTATAGGAACCTCTTCTAGATTGTTGATTTTTAATGTCACCAGACTATATTCACCGCTCTGATTCCGAATCTGCAATAATATTTATTCGGTCTCAATAAATAAGCGAGATATAGGCATTCAAAAAGCGCCTAACCCATACATTTTGGTAGGTCAAGTTTTTTTTTATTTTAAATAATACATAAACACTTATTTGGCGGTAGGTTACGTTAGTTTTTTTTAAAGCAACCGTAATAAACTGAGTTTAAAAAAAACTTTTTTTTAATTTTTGTATGTACATTTAGTTTTGAAATTTTACGCGTCCGAAGCTTTTTTCTTTCACATTAACATTACAATGATCAAATCTAGTAGTATTTCTTTATTTTTTCGATTTCTGAGATAGGTTCCTTTACTGCAATAATTCCGCTACGGACCCTCGAGGTGCCTGCTGGTGGATTTCTAATGCAAGTATCTTCGACAATGTCTCACACACGACCCACTCGACGCGGATTAGTTCTTTCGCGGAGTTTTATTCTGATTTTGAGGAGCGGTTCAAGAAGGCGATAAGTACAGAGTCGCGAGAGTATGCAAAAACCTCTGAAAAATATATATGCTGTCGTACTGACCGCGCGGCGGTTGATTATAAAAACTAGCGGGGGGTAGGAATTTTCGAGCAAACGCAGTACTGGCAGCGTTCAAGTCGTTCTTCTTCTTCTTCGTAATCAACATCTATCAGTGAAATCGAACATCCACATACACTAATCAAATGCTAATGCAAAAGATACTTTGCGCGGAACCACTAATCAACCTTTCAAATCCAATTCATTGAAATTTATAATATGGCCGAATCATGTACGGTTTGAGTTTCGTTTGGTGATTAAATGAAAGTCGTTTGTAATTAAAATAAATTCAATGTACTTAACTTACATGATGAAATATAAATGCTTTTCCGACTTTCCGACTTTTTCGACTTTTCGGACTTTTTGACTTTTTCGACTTTTCCAACTTTTTCCACTTTTTTGACTTTTTCGACTTTTCCGATTTTTTCGACGTTTTCGACTTTTTTGACTTTTTTGACTCTTGACTTTTTCGACTTTTTGAAATTTTACACAATCGCATGGAATGAATAATAGTTGTGGATGAGCGCAGCTGTCAAACAATAGGATCGCCGCGGACGCCATCTATTGAAAGTTTCATAAATAAATTGCAGATACTGTGGATGAAATAGCATATTATATGAGAATAGCATATTATATTGTTTTGTAAAGCCTTACGCCTCTTTAGTTGAATATTATTGATAATTTCCAGAATTCGCTAACGAGACGACGCCGACGACGCGGCGTGTAGCCAAATTGCGTTATGTTTCCTCGTATTGTATTCTCAGGGCATTATTACTGGGAATAATATTACCCATTCAGACGGAATTTCGTTACCGGTACTAAATACTTAGTAGCAGGATATTCCTGTACGGCTTTGTGCAATATTATGGCGATTCCGGGAAAACAGAGCGTTTATCAACGCAATCGTCAATATTTTAAACATATTAATTATCATTGATTATGTAGTGGATTTGAGCTTTTGGCAGTAAGGATTTTAGTACGAAAAGCAACGTATAGGTGGCACTCGGCTCTCGCTAGAACCGACTAACGGGGTAGACGTGATTTCCTTTGGGTTGTGTCGTCGCTCCGTGAATCCTTCTAACTGTGTTTAAAACCTAACTGTGTTTGTGAATCTGTGTTTTATATATTCGTTCTGTGTTTGTGCCATCGGTAAGTAAGTAAGCATAGTTATATTTTGCCAGTGTGCAATTAGTGGATTGGTAAGTTTATTCTTTTACCCACCCCACAATACTGTTTTTAATTTACTTTTTAATTACTTTTTGGTAATTATGCCCAAAAAATACAAGCGGTAGTTGCAGTATGGAGTGTGAAAGGGGGGTCAGGGGCAGCACTGCCTTTGGCCCCGACAAACTCTAATAGTGCTATCGACGCAAGTAATGATCTGGTCCCTACGGAGATTATGGATACTCTACAAGACGTCGCTGCAACGGTGGAGGTGCAGTCCTCCCCGCTCGCGAAGAAGGTACCTGAAACGGCAAACATGTACCAAATAAATGCCTCAGGGCCATATATTGTCTACGTTCAGTTTGAGCCACCAACCCCCGCCGGCGAGGAAGCCGACAAGTCGAGCAATCGCACGATCAACCCGATTGCCTTAGGCAAAGCCATCTTTGACCAAAAGGTCCGAGGAATTGAAAACCTCAAGAAGATATGCCGCAACCGGGTCGAAATCGCGTTTAAATCCGGCAAAGAGGCAAACGCATGTACAACATTACATTTTTTAAAGGATAAGCACCTAAATGCGTATATTCCAACGTACGCAACGTCCCGAAACGGCTTAATAAGAGGTATTGATACCTCTTTATCTGAGCAAGAAATTGTTGACGGTTTCAACGAGTGCAACAGCATTCGTGTTCACAAAGTGCGCCGGCTCAATTACAGGGACAAGTCTAACGACGAGCCAGTGTGGAAGCCCTCCCGCTCTATCGTCGTTACTTTTGAAGGCCAAAGGTTACCGGAAAAGATTTACCTTTTCTACAACTCACTTCAAGTCGAAGCCTACGCTCTCCCGGTCATACAGTGTCTCAACTGCTGCCGCTTTGGACATAGCCGCGCATCTTGCCGGGCTAAGACCCCACGTTGTTTTAAATGTGCAGGTGAGCACACTGGCACAGAATGCAAGTCTGAGGCCATTAACTGCGCGAACTGTAGGTCACAGGATCACTTCGCCAATAACTTTTCATGCGAGGAATATGTAAGACAGAAGAAGATTAAGCATCTAATGTCTACGGACAATATATCATACTTCGATGCCGCGTCAAAGTGCCCCAAGAAGTCATTGTTCACCTCTGTTGTTTCGTCATTCACCCCAACCCCCAGAGTATCCGTGGAAAGAACTCCGTATAGGCCCCGAATTGTTGTAACTGACCCCCCTCGGGTACAGAATACGAGAGGAAATAAAAAAAGAAAAGTGCTTCTGTCTCCCCCTCCTCCAGCTATCCCTCCCCCGAGTTTCACTTAGGACTATTTCCCCTCAAGCAACGGCAGTTGCCTCAATAATCCCCACAGGAACCCCTTTTCTAAGATTCGTACATTATTGAAGGATGCAGAACAAAAAGTCCTCAATATCCAGTCTAAATACTCTACGTCGCCTTCCCTAGCTTCAGCATCTATTGCATCACTGCTAACTGTTCTCCAGAACGCTGCGGACGAAATGGGGGCTTTTGACGGCGGAAATCCCGCTATCAATAACCTCTGCTGAATCACAGTTACCCCCTAGGTAACTGTTACTTTTTGTCTCATTTATTAATTTATTCTCTTTCTCTTATTTTAACTCTTATACATTCCTATATATTTATATTTATTTTTATATATACATACTTATATATAAATAAATATACATATATAATTAATTATACCAATATATATATTTTGCTTATAGTGCCCATCATGGGTGTCATCTTCCAGTGGAATTGCAGATCTATTGCAGGCAAGAAAGCGGAGCTTTTGAGACTCCTTAAAGAGCACAATGTAGATGTTGCTGCGGTCGGTGAGACATGGCTCAGCGCCCGTAGTGTATTTAACATACCTGGATTTTCATGCATACGCTCGGACCGTGGCGATGGCTATGGCGGCTGCCTCTTGGCCATCAGAGACACTATTCAGTTCACGATCATTCCTATCCCGTCTCCCGGCCTGAAAATCCAAGTAGTCGCTGCTAAGATTGATGGAATCGCCTTCGTCTCCATATAATTCCCCCCTGCAAAGCCGTCCCCAGTGGATGGTGGGCATCAATGTTCGCAGTTGTAGACTGCCGCCGCCCGTTGAGGGTCAGGCGGAAATGTGCTATGCCACATTCGTCCAATGCATCACTGATTGTGCCCAAAGGCATGTTCCCCGTATATCCGGACGCCTGTCGGGCCCCCCATCCCGTGGTGGGATGCGGAGTGTACGCAAGCGGTGGGCTATCGGAGGGACTGTTTCACTGCATACAAGGATTGTATGTCAGCTCACACGTGGGAAGCGTATTATAAGAATTCCGCAACTGAATGCAGACGAATACTCAGACGCAAAAAGAGAGAGGGGTGGAGGCGATTCTGCCAAAACCTCTCACCGGATACGCCATCCTCTACCGTATGGTCTATGGTTAAGCGGTTCAGGAGAGGGCTATCTTCTATTAAGCAGACAGCTATACCTGATGCACTTCTGGAGGAATTTGCCGACAATTTGGTTCCACCACGGTGCCCTAATAGCAATGAGATATAATTCTATAAAAATCAAGGACTCTACCGACCTCTGGTCTATTTCGACAAGAATAATGAAGAGCAGTATTGTTCCGGTGGCCGAACATCTGTCTTGTTTATTCAATAAATGTATTGGCTCTGGAATTTTCCCAACTAAAATGAAGATGGCAAAAGTGATTCCTATACATAAAAAGGGACCCCGGGAAGACATAAACAACTACCGGCCAATATCACTTTTGCCATCTTTTAGCAAGATATTTGAAAAATTAATTCTTCAGAGGCTAAGTACCTTTTTTGCCGAAAACAATATCCTTATGCCAAAGCAATTTGGGTTCCGCAAATCACTATCCACCATAGATGCAATTGCAGGCCTGATGGAAAAACTATTATCTAGCATCGATAAGTCGAATAAAACTTGTGGCATTTTTTGTGACCTATCCAAGGCCTTTGATTGCGTCGATCACCTTATTTTGCTTCAGAAGCTCGAGCACTATGGCATTAGAGATACAGTTCTAAGCCTAATACAATCCTACCTACAAGGACGGATGCAAGTCACTAAAGTCCAAAACAGCTTGAGCGATCACCAAAAAATTACTAAAGGGGTACCGCAAGGTTCCATTCTGGGACCCTTTCTTTTTCTTGTATACATCAATGATATACCAGATTGCGTGTTATCTGATAACGAGGAAATTGTGCTGTACGCAGATGATACCTCACTAATTTTCAGCGATACAAATCGTGAACAAATAGTTAAGCGAATTGACGTAACCATGGAAAAACTTGGTACTTGGTTCCAATTAAATCAATTGTCTCTTAATGCATCTAAATCAAACTCCATCAATTTCTCTCTTCGGCCGTCCCAAAATAATATCTTCAGTATTAGCTATGGTGATAAAGTATTAGAAAATGTTGATCATACGAAATTTCTAGGCATTCATATTGATAGCAATCTGCAATGGTCGACTCACCTAGAAGAACTGAGCAAAAAATTAAGTAGCGCCACATTTGCCATAAAAAAAATCTAATTGTTATGTGGCTTTGAAGCTTCCAAATCTGTCTACTTTGCCTATTTCCATTCCCTGTTAAGTTATGGCCTCATGTTCTGGGGAATGGCGGCAAATGTTATAAGGATCTTTCGCCTACAAAAACGAGCGATTAGAAATCTGTTCTCAATATCTTCGCTAACATCTTGCAAGCAGTACTTCATCGAATCAGGTATCATGACTTTGTACGCCGCGTATATATACCAAAACATCATGTATATGAGAAAAAATATCGAGACTAAATCAACTAACTCAAATATTCATTCGCATAATACGCGAAATAAAGAGGACTTGCGTCATTTTAAGGTGCGTCTGAGTAAGGTTCGGAATAGCTTTCTCTGCCAATCTTACTTATTCTACAACAAACTTCCATTACACATCAGGGGCCTTGGGGAGGTTCACTTTAAGAAAAAGGTACAGGGTATTTTGACTAAAAACCCCATTTATAGCATTGAGGATTTCGACAACATCATTTTTTCGCAGCTCTATTGACCTACTTGACTATTATTATTCCTTATTCTTTCTATTATTGACTATTTTACAATTGCGTTTTTTTTTCTTCTTCAAACTATTGGCTATTGACAATAATTATTATTACTGATTTGTTTGTATTTGTGTTTTTTCTTTAAAATATCTTTTCGTATGATAATTTGGGAAATTATCCAATATTGATTTGATTATTTAATACTTAGGATTATATAGAAAATTACATAGAAAATTTTACGAAATTACTTAAGAATTTTGATTGAAAATATTGGAAAATGTTGTTTCCTCTACATATATAACCTAGAAAATCTGCGCTTGGATGTTCAACGTTCATACCTTGCAATACTGACGTTCATATGTTATACCTTAATAGGTATTTATTTAAGTATTATACTTGTTATTTTCATTACTTTTGACTTAACCAAGTGTAGGAACTCCTATCAACTGGTTTGAAATAAATAAATAAAAAAATAAATAAATAGATACTTTTCCCGTGTCAGAATGACAGACCAGGCTCCTCAAACACTACCTCAATGGAGGCTCCGTTTCCCCAACAGGAGCTACAAGCGACTCTTCGTCAACTTAGAGACAGTGCACAAGGAGAAGACCTCATTCCGTATTCCTTTATTACTATCTCTCCGCCTTCTATCACTAGTTACCTTCTTGGGCTTCTAAACCTCTTCTTCCAGAGTGGTATACCCGCCCTAGCGTGGAGGAGCCAAATAATTATACCTATCCCCAAACCTTCTCACGACCCATCCACAGCGGGCTCTGCTAAATCATACCGTCCAATTGCTTTATCGTCGGCGCTCTGCAAGATATGCGAGCACATGGTCAAAAACCGGCTTGAGTGGTTTTTGGAGTCTGAACGGAAACTCTGTAAGTCGCAGTTCGGATTCCGTAGGGGCAAAGGAACCCTTGACAATATTGGTATCCTCACAACAGACATCCGGCTCGCTCAAATTAGGAAACAATATCTAGTCGCTATATTCCTAGATATTAAATCGGCCTACGACAATGTTCGCATCCCCATCCTGCAACAGAGGATAACCAAACTTGGGGTACCCGAGAAAATGGCTTTTTTTATTTGCAACCTTCTCCGAGAAAGGAAAGTAATTATACAGTCGCCTTCTCTCTCCCTTGCACGTTAACCAGTCATCGGTCTGCCCAGGGAAGTGTGCTTTCCCCTCTTCTGTATAACATATATACTAACGACATCGAAAGAGTTGTTAGCTACCATTGTCGCATTCTGCAATACGCCGATGATATCGTTTTATATTGGGCATCCCCTTCTTTTGAGGCAGCTATGTCTGGGGTATCTGCGGCTCTCGAATCTTTGGACTCTTGGCTCAGGGACTCTGGCCTTGAAATATCCTTCTCAAAGAGCACAGCAGTTACATTCTCCAGACGTAGGATCCCTCCAAACACCTCGATAGCATATAAGGACATATCAATCCCAATCAAGTCTCAGGCGACGTTCTTAGGAGTCATTCTCGACAGCAAGCTTCTCTGGACCCCATATATCGATAGGATCGGATCTCGCGGGGAAAAGCATCTCAATACAATCAAAGCTACTTGTGGTGTGTGGTGGGGATCTCATCCTTCCACACTTAAACTGCTATACAACGGGTTAGTCAGATCCCAAATTGATTATGCTGCATTTGTTACATTCCCCCTTTCTAAAGCGTGCCTTAGCAAGTTAGACCGTCTCCAGTACAAGGGACTCCGTCTAGTACTTGAAGCCATGAAGAGCTCACCCACTAATACTCTGCAGGTTGAAGCATCAGAGCCCCCAGTTGACCTAAGGTGTCAACGGCTCGCCGACCGCTTTTACTTGAAACGATTAGCAAGCATATCCCATCCACTTATTCCTAAACTCACCATTTTGTCGACCATGCTGCAGAGTGCATATACCCCTTCCTCAAAGCTGCCCTTCCTTTGTAAAAGTCATCGGTGGCTCAACCAACTATCGCCCTCTATATACCGCTTCTCTGTCCCACATAATTTTTCCATGTCCTTGGAAGGGAGGCTCAGAGTACCGGTGATTTCTAATCAGACTGTCCTGCGGAAAAGCACAGAAGATGACCCCCAGCCGTATAACAATATAGCATTTAAGCAGTTAGTTACCGACAACTGGCCGGGATGGAACTATGTATTTACTGACGGCTCCAAGGCTGGTGAAGGTTGCTATGTAGGAGCCGCGGTTTACCACGCCAACAGAGATAACTACAACCTGTTCCGCCTGCCCAGTGCCGCCTCCATTTACACAGCGGAAAGCGTTGCCATGCTTAAGGCACTCCATTACATCGATTCCTCCCACCTTGTCAACGTAGTGGTATTTACCGATGCAATGAGCCTCCTGCAGACGCTTAGCTTCCCCTCTCTCAATAACTCGCCAACGCACATCGAAAATGAAATTCGCCGCAAATACGATGCCTTGGTGGCGGCCATCTTCCGGGTGATATTCTGCTGGATCCCTAGTCATTCGGGGATTAGGGGAAACCGGGTGGACGAGCTGGCGAATTCGGCTCGCACTTTCGGCTCCGAAGTCGATTGTCGTCTGCCTCTCTCCGACTTCTTCCCCTCGATAGACAATAAACTTTTAAAAAATTATACTCAGCGATGGCGCACTTCCTCTAACACAAAGGGCAAGAGGTTCTCACTTATCCAGGGCGAAATCCCTTCGAAGCCATGGTACCACCACCAGCCATTTAGTCGGAAAGAGATTTCGATAATCTGCCGCATGAGGATCGGACATTGCTCGACCCCATCGCACCTCCACCGTATTAATGTTTTAATGTTCTCGCGTCTCCGCAATGCGATTGTGGACACGAAGATTGCACGCTGGACCATCTATTTTTTAACTGTCCCATCCTCAATAATTATCCGAGTTTTATCCCAGACCTTGTAAAGTATAACATCCAACTCCCTCTATGTGTTCTCCACTTGTTATCCCTCAACTCTCCCAAAATTTATAAAGTAATATGTAAATTTATTTCCCTTAATAATATTTCTGTATAGTATAATAGCTTATTTCACACCCTTTCCTTGTTTGTATCATCCCCAATAACCATGTTTTATGCTATATGTACCTACATTTTTATAAATTAGTATCCCTTGTTTCAGTATTGTGCCGTCTTATACATGTAACTGTGCATGTGAAACTAACTTAGATGCCCTCCGAAAACGACTTGGCAGAAAAGCACCGACTATCGGTGATTGCCATAAAGCAACAAGAAGAAGAAGTAGGTGGCACTCATCGTGCCCAACATTGATTAATCGTCTTTTACTGATTTAATTAATCGTGATTAATTTATTCTTCTCCAGTAGGTAGGCATTCCTACACTTGGATGCGTCATTGCGTCTTACATTCTTAGTGATCGAGGAAAATAAATTATCGTGATAAATGTGATTATAAATTAATTAATTTAATTTATAATCGATTTAAAATACTTGATAATTAGAAAATAATGTAGTAATAAAAAATGTGATAAAATAAAGAGCACAATGTCTATAACCATAATTATCAAAGTAATAATGTGATTGATAGTCATGAAAATAGATAACCTCATACTAAAAATATCAATATTTAAATTAATGGTCAAATACAGAAATAGCCTTCGTTGATAAGAATAAATATTACGCTCTTTTATCTATTTTCCTTTTTTGAGATACTCTTGGAATATAAATTTAACATTATTTACTGGATTCTTGACTAAGCTAGTAACGATTAATTTTTTGTTTTTTTTTCTCTCCGAGATTTCTGATATGCGCTGGGATCTTATTATAATAACAGAGGCTTTGTTAAAGAAAACTGTTGCGCACCATGCTAAACCGGTGCCGATTAAGATATTGCGTTCAGTAGCTCAATAGATGGCATTCTAAACACGCCGTTACAGTATCATATATAAAAAATAATAATAGCATAATAACAAACAATCTCACAGCTTTCATGATTTTAATATAATTAACATAAAAATGACAATTTTTAATTTCACACACAGGTTTCGATACGGAATAATTACGCGCTTTAAAGTTCAAATAGACTCATTGATGGCATTATAATATCTCCGTATTTTATGTAATAATCCCTTATATATATCATCAATATTATGTCATCAGTTTTTATGAAATTAACCTATATAAAATGAAGTATATGGCACTAATAATTGAATCTTAAAATAGGTACCATTGGTTTATTTATTTATTTTTATTTATTTATAGTATTACACAAGTTCGTTTGTACAGTTTACCATATCATGTTGTATATATATATGTGACGTTAGCAAAAAACTGATTCTCGAGGAGATATAGTAATGAATAAAAGTCGCCTAACTAGGCCAGGGCCTGTTCTAAGGCAGACTTTATAAAATATTGCTTAAATGTATCTAATCAAATTACTAAATAATTGTTATATAAAAAAAAATTTAAAAAAATAAAATTAAAACAATTAAAATTTGTAGAAATTCTATTACTATGACAATAATTATTAAAGTGTATAGTAAAAGTAAAAATATGTTTGAAAGTAAAAATATATGTCTAAAATTGAAGAATAATGTGAAAAATTAATATACAAAAAATTAATATACAATATTCAACATTCCATTGATGTTTTCCCTGCCTTCTTTAATAAGCCACCTAGAAACCGATTTTTTAAATTTGTTTTTGGTTTCAATGCGGTTAAACAATTTGTATTTATTATCAATCAGTGCGGTATAAAAGCGCTTTTACTAGTCTTATTTATTTTTCGGGGTTTGAATTTAAATAGCGTTGTTTGGATGCCTTGCTTATGGTGATTTAAAAGGTATCCTGGTTTTAACCCTTCAGGCCCCGCGACTCGCGGTTTACCCTCAGGTTGACTGCGATATCGAAGTCGCGGGGCCTGAAGGGTTAATATCTTATATAATATTATATAGTATAATAGTAAAGTTATGCAGAAATATTATTTTTTTAAGATATGACATGCAGAAGTTCGTTCTCTGTCCCCATTTCGGGCCGTCTGGGGTTCGACGGTAAATATCAATTCTGGACGTTTCGGGCCGTCTGGTACGCGAGGGGTTAAAGGTGGACGTAGACGATTTATGACCGAGGAATTTGCTCAGATTAGATAACTATGTGTTGTCACACTCCTTCGATTAATACTGCTGCTGGTCCTCGGTACAAATTGGTTCTTGTTTGTAAGGCAAGAACTTTCATCTCGTCCAAAATCTTGAAGACGGTGATTCTTAAAAAGTTTCGTCAATTGATTCGCTTACCGATTTTCCTGGAGTTTTGATTGCTGTAAGATAAGTCGAGCATGTTTGGGCGTTCTTCATTGTAAGGCAAGAACTGTCGTCTCGTGTACAATCTTGAACACATTCTTAAGAAGTTTCGCAAACTGATTCGCTTACCGATTTTCCTGGAGTTTTGATTGCTGTAAGATAAAACGGTAATTCTTAGGAAGTTTCGTAAACTAATTCGCTTACCGATTTTCCTGGAGTATTGATTTCTGCAAGATACGTTGGGCGTTTGTGGGCGTTCTTGATTGTAAGGCAAGAACCGTCGTCTCGTCCAAAATCTAGAAGACGATGATTCTTAAGAAGGTTCGTAAACTGATTCGCTTACCGATTTTCCTGGAGTTTTGATTGCTGTAAGATAAGTCGAGCGTTTTTGGGCGTTCTTGATTGTAAAGCAAGAGCCGTTGTCTTGTGTGAAATCTTGAAGACGGTGATTTTTAAGAAGTTTCGTAAACTGATTCGCTTACCGATTTTCCTGGAGTTTTGACCGCTGTAACATACGTCCGGTGTTTGTGGGCGTTGTTGATTACAATCAACAACGCCCACAATTTTTTTCAACTTTTTTCACGCGACTGCGGTTACGAGGATATATGGATGAGGATTGTATGTGTGCTCCTAGTATCTTGTACTGGGCACGGCTCGAGTCTGTGGGATTGAAGACTGATGCTTCGTGACTGGGGAAGGTAAGGAAAGTAAACCAAGAAGCCGGATTCGTTGACACACCTCATGAGAAGGGCATACCGAATAAGCCGTCGCAACCTTGGGGGAAGGTGATCACTCGGGGAATGATATGTGACCGAGAAGCCGGGACACCGAAGTGTGCCGTCGCTATCTGGAGACATGACCACTCGAGGAATGATACTTTGGTTGCTTTTTCGCCGGTGTATATAGGCCGATAAATGATGCAATCCAAAATATTCCGAGTAAAAGTATTGTTTCATCGTACTGATTCAAAGCTGTACGTGTTAAAATAATAGCTGAATTATGTCAGTGGATTTCACTGGAAATCGATGCATTTGTTGATCGCATGTAATGGACTTAAGGTCCGTTACACGCTCAAAGCTGACCTTGCTGGGCCAGCCGCCACCGCCTGCTAGGTACTTCGGAGTGCTTGCACGCATTACTAATTTCATGATTACTCTATAACTATAGCACCTAAAAACTTACATCAAATGGCTAATTTTATCTTTATTAACCACCCCTGATAATGGATTAATTTATTTTGTGAAAGATTATTATATTATTGCTAATGTCGTCAAAAATTTTGCCTACTTATTTTTCTTATATTTTTGAGATATAAAAGCCGTTATATAAAAGTTGGATATATGCTGTCACTGATTTTTTTATGGATCTTTCTGAGGCCAATGTTTTTGTCATATCTTGTTTTCACATACATATATCAAACCGTTTCGTCAGCGAACGCCGATAAAGCAACTCACCAGCTCATATTTCGCCAACTTGATTAACAAATATCATGATTTCGTATTGAAAACCAATATCTATCACAATAAAATATAGCCTATAGCACTCATCGGTAATGAAGCTTTCAACGCCCGAAGCTTGAAAATTACGATCACATATGTTGCGGGGGAAATAGCTTCTCCTGATGCAGCCATTACCTAGAAATCATATGGAACGCTATAATAGCTAACGAACGTGCGCGTCGCCCGGTGTCGGAGGGTTAACCAAAATACCACACTTGAAAAATACCACACTTGCTTCTTCAAATAAACGACCAAATGTTATTGCTTCGAAACAAACAAAAACCCAAGAAACAAATGCATTCAATTAATTAAGCTGACTAAAGAGAACTGCTATAAAATGTAGTGTTCCCGATGCAAACACACCCACATACAAGTTTAAATTGTATAAATCAACTTTTCTGTAACGTGGGGTTATTTTTGGCTAAAAAGTTTAAAAAAATAAAATACTAGCTTTCCAAATTACGAATATCGAGAAACGCGTGTCCTATCAGGTATCTATATCTGTAGCCAACGAAAGCTTTTAGAGTCCATACAGTTATTGTAAACCTTAAAATAAACCTGCAGCTTATAGTGATGGTTTGGGTTCAGATATCTTTAGGCGAGCTAAAATTTTCCTCAGCGTAGCGATTAGTTCTTTTTATCAAGGAACTATGGGAGTCAGGCAAAGTCGCGAGAATAAAATATAATTTAAAACATTTACGGTCGGCGCAGTGGAATATAAAAAATTTCATTGTATGACTCAGATATCGAAGACTATCGCGGTTGTTTGACATTATAAATAGGTTTAAAAAGGAATTTACCGCGTGAAATTTGTAGGACCCGACGTTTCGGTTCAGTCTACCCTAGACAACGGCGGCTGCAACGTCACCGAAACGTCGGGTCCTACAAATTTCACGCGGTAAATTCCTTTTTAAACCTATTTATAATGACACAGATATCTTTTTAAAAACCCGGGTTCCACCGGAAATCGCGCAGTCCTGAAGGGACATCTTAAGCGGAACCCTGTCATCAGGATGAACGGTCACCCGGTATCCTTCCCGGCCACCGTTCGATACCTGGGGGTGACGCTTACGGCTTTCCTTTCCTTTCTTTCGCACGCAAAGATTACAGCCGAAAAATCCCAGGATCTATTCTCTGCGCTCCGCGGAGTGAGTCGGGCCGACTGGGGAATTCGTTTCCTGGCGGACATGACTATCTATAAGGGCGTCTTCGTCCCGCGTGCGACTTATGCCGCACGCACTTGGACGGAGTCTGCTGTTCCTGAGGCGACGCGTGTCGCGCTGCTGCGCGGACAGCGCATCCCTCTCGTGGCCCTGGTACAGAACGATGTCCACTCTTGCGTTACCCGTCATCGCTGGCGTTCTGCCGATTGACCTGGAGATTCTTAAGCGTGCAGCGTTGTCGCGGTACCGCCGGGGCGAGCCGGTAGTCCTTCATGGCCTATCGATCGACCCGGTGGCGAAGCGAGCTGGGGAGTTTGCCCGCCTGATTCGGGTGGAGTCCTTGCGTGTCTGGCAGGCTAGATGGGACGCCGGGGGTACGGGCCGCCTCTCCCATTGCTTTTTCCCGTCCGTCGCAGTGCGGATGACAAATTCGTTTCTGCGGTTCGACCACCATACCACGCAGCTGGTTGGGGGCCACGGAGAGTTTAGAGCCAAACTATTTGACTTTGGACTTGCCGATGACCCCCGGTGCGCCTGTGGGTATGGTTGCCAAACTGCGGAACACCTAATTTGGTCTTGCCCAATTCTAGCGGCTGTACGGGAGAAATTGATGGACGCAGTGGGCGCGTGCGTTGGGCGTTCTCCGATTTGGTACCCGGATTTGGTCAGTTGTAGGAGCTGCTTCCAGTCGTTTGGCGAGTTTGTGGAGCACTGGGTGGCTTCTTGGGAAAGCATGAGGCTTCGGGATACCCCCCAGGGGGTACCCTCTTCCTTGGTGGCGTGATTCGGCTGCTACTTCCAGCCCGAAGTGCCCGTCTTTGTGTCCGTCTCTTTACCGCCCCGAGGGGCGTTTCGTTCTTTGCAGGATCCAGGGATTCCTCCCCCCCGTGGCTGCTCCGAGACCTGCCCACAGACAGTGCGCCTTCACCTTCATTGTTCTAGAGCGTCCTCTACCCCGCTTACCGGCTCCTAAATTTACGCTATTGTTGTTTTTTTTTCTGTAAATTTTGTAATATTTTTGTAAATTTTTATTTTTTTTGTAAATACCTTTTATTACGAATAAATGGGTTCTCGGGGCGGTACGGGGGGGTGGTTTACTCTATTTCACCCCCTGCGCGTTTTACCCTTCTGGTACGCGCAGGGTTGTCGTAGCACGACATCCCGGGCAGACAAGACGACCCTCGTCGTTATAACTGCCCGGGCGGTGGGCGGGGTTTGCTGCCCTCACCTATCGCCTTGAAACTCTTAACTGTTAGTCAGAGTGCACAATCGATTGGCTTGCGCCGCACGGTGCGCAGACCGTCCAGGAGTGCCATGCCTGCCTAAGGTAGGTCCATATTTTAGCTACGGTGAATCAGCGAATTTCACTACAAACTTCAATGACACTCAATCCATTATCGCAGGAACTTGCATATTCTGCTTGCTATATTAGTATATCTAGACATTCCCTCAATTTCTGAAGGACAAATTAATACCAGAAAGCCAATGTGATCCGCTTCGTTTCCAGCAGGATAACACTCTTGCAAATCCCACCCATCACTCGTCCTTGTATAACTCTTTTGCTGTGCATGCAGCTGGGCTATTGAATAGGCTTTCTAAATTGGTCAGAAGTGCTAAATCGATATATTTCGTTCGATATAAATCGAAAAACTCTTTGTATCCAAAAATAATTATTGTAGCTCTCCTCCTCCTCTTTCTTCTCTTTCTAATGGGCATTATATAATATATACTACATTGATAATTAATATATACTACATAGTAATTACATATATAAATGTAATAATTTAAGTATCTACTTATGTATATTTATTATTTTTTAATTTATATATTTATTATAGTACTAAATAGTTTATCTTTTATTAATTCATATTGATGTTTGAAAAATTGTTATCACGCACTAAAATTAATAAAACTGGCTAAAATGGTTGACTGTAAGAAATTATCTACAATCCCTTGATATATTATTAAACCCGCCGTGCATTTCAGTACAGATTTACACTATTAAATATCGCAAAACTATAAAATATTATGAAATCCAAGACTATTGCGGTGAACATTATAAAAGAGATAAAAACGAATTTACCGCGTGAACTTTGTAAAACCCGATGTTTCGGCTATTTGGCAAACGCCGTTGTCCAGGGTAAACAGTTCTACCCTGGACAACGGCGGTTACAACATTGCCGAAACGACGGGTGTTACAAACTTCACGCGGTAAAATTGTTTTTATCTTATATACAAAACTAGCTTACCCGTGCCCACTTCGTTAGGCGGTAAAACTTTTTACTTGTGATGAAATTATGAGTGAGGTTTGGTTAGTACTGAGTGCTATGATTTATTTCCTGACTGCCAAAAGAAGGGTTATATTTTTACTGCATATGTATGCAGTGCCGGATTAGCCACGTAGCAAGAGTAGCAAATGCTACGGGCCCCGCGCATTGGGGGGCCCCGCGCTCCCACGCCTGCCTGCGCGTAAAATTATCGCTGCAGCCTGCAACAGGCCAATGGGAAAACGTTCGTATGAAAATCTACAGCGGTTCCTCAAATCTTTATCACATTTCTAAAAGTGAGCGCTGGCCACACGACAAATTTATGTATCGCACCACAAACACACGTAAGTTGGCAACCTAGCGAAAGTAACACCCCAGTATCCACAATCTCCCGGAGCGGCGCCGGAGCCGTCCATGATTTGCAATACAACTTTGCATTCGATCGCGACGTTAGCTCACAGCGCCGATCCGTGGTTTTTTTCCGCACCGTCGTTATATACAGTGATTTTGCTATCCTAGTTACAAATACAGCTTGAAGTGTTGCATGTAAAATTAATAGAAGAAAAAAAGCAGGCTCCAGAGAGGTAAGTTTCAAAATTGCAACATAATTATGTATATAATGGAAATATAATTAAATAAATTAAATCTATAGTCACACTGGCTCATATGCATGTTTTCTCTGTCTATATTTTGAGATTATTATGTATATTATGTTTTTCTGTTTTTACCAGTTTTCGGTAAAAAAAATACGCTGAAATACGTCTCTAATTATTTTTGTTTTAAAAGTATTTTTACCAAATCAAGTCAATCCAGTAAGTATTAATTGTTCAATCATACAAACTTACAAACATACAAACAAACTTTACCTCTTTATAATATTAGTGTAGATTATTATTTTCATTATTTTCTTTCGCAAAAATTTTATTGGGTTTATTCAGCGTAAAACACATTTTTAATGGTACTAATTAAATATATTTTAATAAAATTATTGTACACTTAGAAAATCAGGCATACACAATATTAAATTATTGAAGTACAAACTTGTAATTAACGAATGTCATGCCCTCTGCTATGTCCTCATTTGAAAATAATTAAAAGCTTGTTTTCTTTATTGTTTTTTATTTATTATTTTATTTTGTGCTTTTTAGTTAAAATTCTCATTAACGCCTGCGGAGCCGCGGGCACAGTATGCTATGTTTTATTGTCCCCATAACCAAAGGTGTGTAAAAAAAATCAGCAAAATCGGGTTGGTACCGCATGCTTCTTCTGCCACACATATGACTCTTCTTTTTCTATACAGATCGAATCGAAGTGACATAACGTAGCAGTAACATGAGCAGCAGATCTAGAGATACGGGTTGGCACTACGTTTCTGGAAGAGCAAAACGTAAAGCAAAAGATATAATGGAAAATAAGAACTAAGCTGTTTTATCATAAACCCATAAGCTGTCTGATTTTTTTAATGTTCAGAATGATGTCGCTGAATCTATAGAAATTGAAGCAGAAAATACAGAATTTGCATCTCATTGTACACATAGTAGTAGTACTACAACTGTTTCCGATGTAGCCACATTTTCTACAAATGATACCGCAGTCGAAAGGACAGCAAGTCCTAATTTAGCCATATCGTGTTCTAGTCAAAGAGACGTTAAAAGCACAGCAAGTCCTTTCGACCCGGAGTCGTCATGTTCAAGCCATAGAGAAGTCGAAGGTGTGATACATGCATTTAATGTTGCTACATCTTCAATCCAAAAATAAAATGAAAGTAATATGTACTCCAACGATATTGGTGAATGGCCGTGGAATTTTAATAGAGATTATTGGATTGCGAAAGGAAACAGCGAACTGCAACATATGAACAATATTTTTTTTGCTTCAAGGAAAATGTACGAAAAAGAAAATAAACCACGATTCTGTCAAAAGTAATTTTTCTCATATAAACATAAACCAACGAATAAAATTCACGTCAGAGATTGGTTGTGTTATTCAGAAAACAGAAAAGAGAATAAAAGGGATCTATCCAAAAGTTCTATTTTATTTTACACCTTGAACTTAAGAACCTAAAGCAAACCATGGGCCTCTTGAGAGAATTTGCTACGGGCCCCGCGCTGGCTTAATCCGGCACTGTATGTATATATGTATTTGCATGCTAATTTGACTATATTACCGTTATTTGTGAGTGTCTTCTTGTGAAAGTCTTATTTGTGAGTGTCTCTTTAACCATTTATGCAGTAAAAGTGAAATTATATGCAGTAAAAGGGAAAAGTCTTCTGTTTTAAAGACTTGAGACGATAAATTTACTTATTTTGATATGAATTCATAATTGTTGATAATATGACCAATAAACATGACCTAACGATTTAAATTACATTTATAATATAAAAAAACTACTTTTTGTGACTTAAATATAAAATTTAGACATATGCTGTCGCTGACTTTTTTGTAGGCATTAACCAGCTCTATCAAGCACTTCTCTAGAACTTAATCATATTATATCTCTCATCGTTAAAGCAGCGTTTGTTAGAAACGTTTTCCTTCGACCGTTTTTTCTCCGAGTTACTTTGCAAATCTGGCTACCACGAAAAAGTCTTCTCATTTTTCGGAATAATATGTAGCCTATGACACTCACAAATAACGTGGCTTTCTATTGGTAAAAGAATTTTCAAAATCGGTTCAGTAAATCCAGAGATTACTTCCTACAACGTCACAAACTTTACCACTTTATAATATTAGTATAGATAATGTTTTATTATAGTGTTTAAGGTTATTTATCTTATCATATATGTAAATATAATAAACATTATTGCCACTACATTTATGAAAGACGGATTTTACTGCTTCAAATACAAATTCCTCAATTTTCGTTCAAAATATATACTTTGTTGAATTTTGTTTTGGTCGTCATAATTTCGCCATTTGTACGTGCCAATTACTTTTGAAAAATTGACAAATATAGACGGTTGATTCATTCATTCATTCAGGGTCCGTCCTTAACCCATTTTCGACCGCGCTGCAAAAATTGTTGATTTTTTAAAAATAAAGTATATTTCTAGGGTAATTAGGGTACCCTGATTCCAAATCCGCCATTAAAAAAAAACTACCCCCACCCGTTTTACCGTTATGTCAAAAAAACAAATGTTCGATTAATCGAACGTTGGCGCTTATCCCATACCATAAAATCCCATACAAATACGAAATGTCAAATTTTACTGTCAAGTGACCGCGTCTCTTCCATTTCTATTGTGTTTTCAACAGGAATAAACGTGTTTTGTGCGTGCTTATCATATTTTTACATTCTGGTAGTTTCTAATCATTTCTATCGCAAAATAAGTGGTCAGTATTTAGTAAAACATTGATTCATACGATGTGTTTTTGCGAGTGTTATGTTATTGAGTGAATATGTATTGTTATTTGATTCTAGAATTGCAAAATGCCACGTTTGAAGAAATTAACAATGAAGGAGATTCAAGATATTATAGAGAGTTGGAGCGATGATGAAAATCCTGTTCAATCTGTCAATATACTCCCACCGGAGGTAGACGAACAATCGGATGAAGAATTAATCGACGACAATTTCATTGCAATTAATTCGGATCCAAGTGCTTTGACTGAGGTTGCCGGCTATGTGGAAATTGAGACTGAGCGAAATATTCTTGAGGATATTGGTTTTGAAGAGATTGTAGAATCTGAACCGGAGGCTGGGCCGTCAACTTCTAAATCAGCTGCTAAATCGACTGTCCCACCTCGTCAAAAACCGAAAGTCAGTTGCAAACCATTGAGTTCATTTGGAACTCCAAAATGGTCCAGGAATAGAGGAAAGAAGCAATTACATTATGATATATCGCCTAATGCCGCTCCGTTGTCCGATATGCAAAAAGAGGTGTGTGAAAAACTTAAAGATCTTTCGCCAATTCAAATATTTTCAAAGTTTTATGATGGGGAGGTGTTGGATCATATCATAACCGAGACCAACCGATTTGCAGCCCAGAAGAACACGGATTTTCATTTACACTTGGTTTTATTGAAGAGATTCTTGGGGATTTTAATGCTGTCGGGCTACCACACTTTGCCTTCTGTTGAGGATTATTGGTCTTCGAAGCTGTCAATGGGAATTCCAATGGTAAAGCAAGCAATGTCGAGAGCTACGTTCACGCACATCAAGAGATACATTCATTTTGCCAATAATGACGAATTAGATACTAACGATAAGATGGCCAAGGTACTATAATTTTCATTATATTATTGTGATTGAAGTTTCCTAATTTGTATTTCATTGATTTTAGCTTCGTCCATTCTTCAATATTATAAACAGAAAGTTTATGCAGTTTGGCATTTGGGCGGAGTTTTTGTCCATAGACGAGCATATGGTGGCCTATTTCGGCCGCCATAGTTGCAAAATGTTTATTCTAGGAAAACCGATTCGTTTTGGATATAAACTTTGGTGCCTCTGTTCGTCAACCGGATATTTGTTCTTTTTCATCCATTACTGTGGAAAATCCGATGAATACAACACAGAGGTTGGTCTTGGAGCTGATGTCGTTCTCCGTTTACTTAGTAATGCCAAGGCCCCCATGCGTCACGTGGTATTTTTCGACAACTTCTTCACTTCCTATCATCTTATGTGCTTGCTATCAGAAAAGGGATTCTGTGCCACTGGAACTGTTCGCTGTAATCGTGTATCTGGCGGTGCTACTAATATGAAAACCGGAAAAGATTTGCCTCGCGGCGAACATGATTATATGTACGACTCTAACAACCAGATCACTCTTTGTCGCTGGCAAGATAATAAGGAGGTAACAATTGCTACAAATTATGATCAGATTCTGCCACTCCACTCTGTTCGGCGTTGGAAAAAAGCAACTAAGGCTTCTAAGAAAGGGCCAAGAGAAGAAGGTAAATTTGTCAACGTGGATCAGCCAGCTGTGCTTCGCCACTATAATAAAGGGATGGGCGGCGTTGATCTTCACGACAACGCCATTCAAAATTATCGAGTCAACATCCGTGGAAAGAAATGGTATTGGCCACTTTGGATAAACACCCTGAATTCTTCTGTTGTGAATGCTTGGAAACTGCATTATATGGTCGCGAAATATAAAAACGAGAAACCAATGAGCCAGAAACAATTCAAGCTGTCCGTCACTGAGTCTCTTCTGTTGACCGATGATAAAGAAGGACTGGAAGTGGATGATGACCTGGAGTTCCAGAGACCGCGAAACTTACCAAACGTGGTTGGTGAACACCTCATCGTCCGTCAGCCGGAAGGGAAACATCGTCGATGCCAGTTGAAAGGCTGTGGCAAACCAACAATTTGGATGTGCGAGAAATGTGGCAAGCATATGCACTCGCATTGTTTCAAAGTTTTCCATGAAAAATAATTTTTTTATTTTCCTAAAAACTCTTTACTATTCTGTAAATCATCTAACATTCCAAAAAATCAATAAACAATTGTTTTTTACTGACACAATCTTGTCTATTCACTTATACTACGATATGTTTCATTTGTATGGAATTTTATGGTATGGGATAAGCACCAACGTTCGATTAATCGAACACTAACTTTGACTCATACCTGTGCCATCCAGGTATTGCCAGGTGTTGATTTTTTGATTGAAAAAGATAGCTTTGTCCTTTGGCCATAAGATATTATTATTATTATTATTATTATTTTAAATTATATATTTTTAATATAATTTACAAGAAAGGTCTATCGGCAAGGTATTTTTCAACCACCCCCAAAAATTACGGAGGTGGGTGGAGGGGGGTGATGGATATTATTTTCGAATAGCCAAAAGATCATAGTAATATATGATACTAACTATATTGCCGATATTATTTACTTTCATAGTTAAAAAAAATATTGAAAATGGACAAATTTCATGTTCGATTAATCGAACACCGGTCGAAAATGGGTTAAGGGCCAAATTGATGGGGATCAGCCAACGATAACAATCTCCTAAACGATCACGGGATAAACAAACCTCGGTCTGTTTACCGTGGCTGCCGAAGTCGGCCGTAACGAGCCTGCTGGCCCATCCTCCGAAGAGCCAATTTCCCTTGCGGCCGTTTATTTTCTAACTGTTGACCAAAGTGAAAATTAATTCGGCCCCGCTGTGTGCTAATGCCCAATTGTGTTACACAATCTGCCCCGAGGCCCCGGGAATTATGTTACGCCCGCGCGCTCCGACCTCCGCCCGGATACTTAGCCGTTTTTTTTCGCCTTCTTCGCTCGGGGGTGGGTGGCGTCGACTGCCCCTAAGATTGCTGTCTTATCTGTCAATATTGTCAAGCCAACGATTTCGTTTATGAAATTGGAAATAAGACGATTAACAACGTTCATAGCTGCTTTTTACGATCATTTTACGAACGCTAAACATTTTTACGATCTGGCAAAACGAAGAAATCGCCGTGGTTGCAATAAATTAATTTTATTTAAAATAAATTATAATATTTTCCCGGCCTACTAACCGTAGAGGGAGAGGGGGGGGGGAGAAATAAGACGATTATATCTTTTTAATCCCCCCCCCCCCATTCCCCCTGAGACTATTAAGACAATTTCTGCCAAGACCTGTGTGACTGTTTGTTTCTCTGTGTGTGTGTGTGTGTGTATTCCTCCACCATATCGCTCAAACGCTTAATCCGATTAAGCTGAAATTTGGCATGCAGGCATCATTTAGTCGTGGCAAGAGTTGGAAAGGTTGTGGTTGAAATCGAAACCACCACTAGCGCACTAGTCATATTTCAACCTCGAAATGTTAAACTTAGAGACTTGAAATTTAGTACACATATATCTTATTAGGGCGAAATCACACTGTATTTTTGGTTGAAATATCTCGTATACAGGCTACACTAATACTATTTAAATTACGCCGTATTTTTTAATAAAATATTAACGCCATCTGTTGGCGCTTAGCCGCAAAATGAACCGGGCCGCACGAGGCGATGGGCGCTCATTCATTTTATTTATGAAATTATTATTCAGATGTAATCGTTCCTTGGCTACTTTTCGGGAAAGTCTAGGGGTTACACAACCAATTTTATCACGTAAACGATAGTTTTATATGTATTATTTGTTGTTACTATTTTAATTTTAATTATTTTTTATTTTCATATAAATTTAAATATTGGCTCTGCTACAGACTATCGCCACAACAAATAAATAGGTAAAATAAGAAAAGAACCATTTATTTGTATTACAAGATCATATACAAATATAGCTCAACAAAAGTACATCTTGAGGTGTCGACTACAACGGGCGAGCCCGTCACCACAGGAAGTTTTAACGATTAGTCGTTCTATCGACCTGCAGTGAGCGTAGAAGACTTTGGACAAAACAATCCAACGTCTAGCTACGCCACAACCCGTAAGAGACCAACGCCTTACCGCGAGATAGCCAGGAATAGTACCCGGCGGCTCTAGACACTCGCGCCCTTACTTCCAATTGTGACCAGATTTCTCCGGTCTCTCGATTGGTTCCGAGTTCGAGGTCGCTTGCGCGGTCCTCTCCCTTACGAAGCGGTGAAACGGTGTATACCGAATCTATCGCGGACCAAGGCGTCCTTTGCCCGGCTCTGAACCGGGATCGGATGGCCAATGGTCATTTCAAGAGCAGTCGCCGTAAGGTACGCAACCACCCCCGCTCTATAGGAAACAGTACTGCTTCCAGACTCCCCCGACTGTTAGTCAGAGTGCGCAATCGATTGGCTTACGCCGCACGGTGCGCAGACCGTCCAGGAGCGCCAGAAGGTTGATTCCCAGGGCTGGCCCCCCCGAGGTGCGATCGGTGCTTGTCTCGGGGGGGAGGGTCTTCCTAGACTGGGACTCTTGCAGAGTTCGCGACTACGTGGGTGCGGTTCGGTGCTTTAAGTGCCATAGTTACGGCCACACACAGAAGAGGTGCGAGCTGGAGGTGGTGTGTGGCCACTGCGCTATCAAGGGGCATGAGAAGCCAGAGTGCCCTTCCAGGGGGGACCCGCCCAAGTGCGCTACGTGCTCGGCGCTGCGCAGAGAGGCGGCTCACGCGACCGGGTCCACAGGCTGTCCGGCTTACCAACGCGCGGTGGATAGGGAAATCGCCACCACGAATTATGGCGGGGCATAGTCCCCAACTAATGTTAACCTGCGCGCAACTGAACCTCCAGAGAAGTCGTGCTGTCACGGCTGAATTTGGGCGAACGCTTGAGGTGATGGGTGCGGAGTAGCGTTCATGCAGAAGCAGTACACGCACCTTGGGAAAACCCGAGGTATAGACGGGCGGTGCGTGGTGCTAGAGAAGGGGAGCCGACCCATGGCAGGGATTGCGGTGAGCTCGTCTCTACCGCCGCCTCTGTTCCTGGATCGGCTCTCAAGTGAGCACCTCGCCTGTGCGTCTATGGTTATTAACGGCGTGGACTGCTACTTCATTAGCGTCTACTTCCAATTCGGTGAGGCTGTGGACGCCTACGTTGCTGGACTCGCCGCGGCCCTCGACGCTCTCCGGGGCCGCCCGGTTGTGGTAGCGGGGGATTTTAATGCCCGCTCCCCATCTTGGCACGATGCCGGAAACCTGGACCGCCTGGATAGAGTCGCGCGGGGAAGGGCCGAGGCTGTCGAGGAGTTGATAGCGACCTTCGGGTTGCATATTATCAACTCTCCTGGACAGCCCCGGACCTTCTGCGGCCCCGGGGGATCCAGCAATGTGGACTTGACTTTGTGCTCCGCGGGCTTCGCCCGAGAGGTGGTTAACTGGACTGTGCACGAGTCCTCGTCATCCTCGGACCATCGGCTTATTACTTTCGACATCGGGCGGCGCGTAAACCCACCGTCGATCTCTGAATGGCGGTACCGTACCTCTAATATATACTGGGACCTTTTCGGAGAGTCTCTGTCTACGGGGCTTGCCAGCTTCCCTCCTCCACACAGCAGCTCGGCCGAGGAACTCAGTGTCTCCCTCAACGAAGCCATCTCCTCGGCCTGTAAGTCGGTTCTGGGTCGAAAGAAACCCCGCGGTGGCTTCGCGGCCCCGTGGTGGACTTCCGATCTCTCAGACCTCCGGAAGGTGTTCAGGCAGGCCTACCGCCGAATGAGTGATGCCCGCAGAGGCTCTCTCCCCCGCGAGCGTGAAGAGGAATTGCGTGGCAATCTCCGTTCCGCCCGAAGCGTCTACCACGCCGCTATTAGGCATGCTAAGATGGACTCCTGGAGAAAGTGGGTCTCAGACGTTGGGAACGAAAACCCATGGGACATGAGGACTGCGGTAGACAAGGGCGCCAAGAGGGGCGGAGAATACCTATCCAGTATAGTTGAAGGTGTTTCCGCCATCCTTGATACTAGAGGCACCTTGGAGACTCTCCTCAATTCCTTGTGCCCATCGGACCTAACTGTTAATGACGACCCCCACCACGCACAAATACGGCGGCTTTCCGCCTTAGACTCGCGCGTCGTAAACTCATCCGAGGTGACTGCGGACGAGGTTGGCCGTGTAATCGGATCGCTGTCGCTTAAGAAGGCGCCTGGGATAGACAACCTTACAGCCGTGATCGTCAGACGGGTCTGGGAATTTTCCAGGTGGGAGGTGACCGTACTGATGCAGAAATGCATCAATGAGGGCCACTTTCCCACCTGCTGGAAGGCGGGCCTCCTGCGGGTGATTCCCAAGGGCAACGACAAGCCCCGATCGGATCCGAGGGCGTACAGGCCCATCACCCTCCTTCCCATTCTGGGCAAGGTGCTTGAAGCGCTTGTACCTGATCGGCTGGAGGAGACGCTGTCTCCTCAGAACGATCGGCAGTTCGGATTTACCCGAGGGAAGAGCACGGAGGATGCCATCCTTTTTGCTAAGGACTGGGTCCGTGACTACGAGGGCCCCAACGTTGTTGGAGTCTTTCTCGACATCTCCGGTGCTTTCGATAACGCGTGGTGGCCGATGATCCTGTGCAAGCGTCGAACCCGTCAATGCCCAAACAACCTCCTGAAAATTGTCAGGAGCTATTTCACTGATAGGTCGGTTATTCTGAGGTACGGTCCGACCAGCGTAAGGAAAATCCCCTCGATGGGGTGTCCGCAAGGGTCGGTGCTCGGTCCCACCTTGTGGAACATCCTTTTCGACGATTTTCTGGGACCCCGGCGGGATGCGCCGTCAGTGCATATGCTGACGACGCTCTCCTACTGGTGGGTGGCAGAAGTTGCGCCGAGGTCGAGAGAAGGGTAGCTGCGTCGTTGGACCTCATCCTCGGGTGGGGCCAGCGTAACAGACTGACCTTCTCACCGGCTAAAACTCAGGCGCTTCTCCTGAAGGGGCGCCTCAAGCGTAAACCGGTCATCAGATTGAGCGGCCGCCGGTATCCTTTCCGGAGTCTGTCCGGTACCTGGGGGTCGCGCTGACGGCGTCCTTTTCCTTCCTTACGCACGCGAAAATTGTAGCCGAGAAATCCCGGTCCCTCTTCTTTGCTCTCCGTGAAGCGAGCCGAGCCGACTGGGGAATTCGTTTCCCTGCGGTAAGGACGATATACGAAGGTGTCTTCGTACCACGTGTGACGTACGCTGCACGTGCGTGGACGGAGCACCACATCCCGGAGGCAACCCGAGTGGCTCTCTTGCGTGGGCAGCGCATCCCTCTCGTGGCTATGACCGGGGCGTACAGGACGACGTCCACTCTCGCGCTACCTGTCATTGCGGGCGTCCTGCCCATCGATTTGGAGGTTTTGGAGCGCGCAGCGTTGGCGCGGTATCGTCGGGGAGGACCAGTGGTCTTTCATGGCCTCTCGGTTGACCCGGCGGGGTATCGAGCTGGGGAGTTTGCCTGCCTGATTCGTGCGGAATCCCTTCGTGTTTGGCAGGAGAGGTGGGATGCTGGCGGCACGGGCCGCCTCACCCACTGCTTCTTTCCATTTCATTTATTAAATTTTCTTTAGGCATTTTGTATTTTAGGATAACATATAATCGTAGTTAATAAAGCCATACTAGAAGTAGCCAAACTAACCTCTTTGGGGGGTAGCATAAGTGACTAAGCATAGAGATGGCGCTATCTGAGAGTTATAAATAAGGAAAAAAGTAGGGCAACAATATCCCTCCTTGTTGAACACCTGCAATGACGTCGACACTATCCGAAGTATTATCGAACACATTAACATACTGCTTGCGTCCACGTAAAGAAGAGTTAAACTACTTGAGGGCATCTTTTGATAGATTGATATATTTACAACGGATTCGTTGAAAGGAGTAAGTCGAAATCTACTGAAGGAAATCCGCTAATAAAGTCAAGTAAGGTGACTATAGTGAATTTGTAAAGATAGTGAGTGACTATCACCAGTGACTTGAAGGCGGTTGTGGTGCTTTGACCTGGCCGAAACCCTGATTGGATTGGGTCAAATCTGTTGTTTGCAGTAAGAATATCATCCAACTGACATATTATTATATACGGCCAGTTCCAATAAGTTGTAAAATAAAGTCAAAAGAGATGTTAATCTAAATTATTTTTCTGAATTTGATCTGAACCTTCTCAACAAATTCTAAGAACAAATTTTGACAACTTTCTTTCGATGGTTACTGATTATAGAAAAGAGTATATATTTTAAATGTAATATTGAAATAATTTGTAAATATTAAAATTATCTCTATTTGAAACGAACATTTATTTTCGCTTGAGTTTGTCTGATTTAGGATTACATATTACAGCAGTTAATAAGCTTGGCATTAATAAAGTATATTTCCATGAAACATCGTTTTATTTTGAAATCAATTTGAAATAATATAGTATTTAATGAAGCCGCTAATAAAATATATATTTTTATGAAACGCCATTTCCGGTTGGAAGCAAATCTGCTGCTATCATCAAACATGCTAAGTTTACCTTGGCCGCATGAAAAGAAATTTTAGCTACATATCTTCCGTAAAAATGACGATTACCGAACATTCCTTGAGCAGCCTCAACTATAGGGAAGTGCATGACGTAAAAACCTTTTTTCACCCGACAGCCCACCTCCGTTAAGGGGATGAACTGCGTTATGAACCATTTGACGAAATAATCCTTGCATATATTTTCCATTCGTATAATCGCTATTGGCGGTTGAAGGGTTATTTGTCGGCTACTGGTTATTTGGTAAATAGTCAAATGCAGCTTCAAAGGCCCACAGTCTTCCAGTACCGTACTGTTGCTAGTAAAAATGTTGCTTCCATCCAAAGTCATTACAAAAGTCACAATACTGCCATTTTTGGCTTTTGGTCCATTGCAAAAATCCATACGCAGCGTGTTGAAAGTGTAATTACCAAAACCGCGTTCTGGAATTTTTGGCAGCTTCATTTCTCCGAGTTTTCTAACAAAACCCTCAAGTTCTGCTTCTCCAGAAACACTCATAACAGTAAGAAACAGGATTAGTATGACTTCCTTCATCGTTAATTACAAAATGTTTGTTTGCTTTTTGTAATTTAAAAAGCTATTTAATGACGCTCTGCTGCTCTCTATCTAACGTGTGATCAAAACAAGGAATTACACGTAGAAAAATTGTTATTGCTATTTATCTGAACAATTAATGTGTATTTTGATCAGATCTGGAAATAAGATTAACATTGACTAAATTCCTTTTTAATATGACAGAATATTAATTCATTATAATGTAAATTCACCGCTTTTTATTTCATTGTGGAAGGGCGAGCGAATCACTCTATAATAATTAGTGTCATTTTAAACTTATGTAAACAAATCGCTTGTTTCACCCCAAGACTTTCCCGGCAAGTAGATACCCCCCTCCCCCAAATCCCTTCCCCAACTCCCCCTCCCCCCTCCCTTAACTAACTACCCCGGCCCTCACGCCAGACCCCCCCCCCCCACTCCCGCCAAACCCTCACCCCTCTTATAGTCATTGTGTCGTTATTATGACCGCAAATGTAGTATTTAAATGTAAAATAGGTGTAAAAATAGCTGTTTTCAACGCATCTCTGTACTGAATTTTAAGTCTTTATGCCCAATATTTCGAGATTGATATATGAAATAATTCATTGTTATTATACATTTAAAGCTGTTTAGTTTATTGTCTAAGGGCGAGCGTATTATCGTAAGATCAATATCGTAAAATAAAAGAACTAAACTTACGTAATCAAATCGGTTGTTTCACCCCAAGACTTTCCCGGCAAGAAAACCAATCAAACAATATTATACAATTTTATCTTATGTTTTGAACTCTTGTAAATATCATATAGCCTTAACTATAAACTTCTCCACCAGAAATTACGATTTATATCTTATTTCATGGCAACGAGCAAATGAAGTATTTTATTTTTATTTTCATTTAATGGCTGGCTGATAGCAAGCCCAGCAATGGTATATCGTCCTTTTAAAGAGTGGATATATTCGAATTTCAAATCGAATTTTCGGATTTAAGAGACGATTCATTGTGATTTTTTTCATTGTTTTTGCTTTAATTTGTCTTTAATAAAGACATTTTATTTTGGTTTGCAAAAGGATACGCTTTGTTTTTGAGATGTGGATGAAGGGCGATCGTTCGCTAGCGATAAAGGGATCCCATTAAACCTACATTGCACTGTCGAAAGTGGTGCTCATCCAGGCATACATCTCATTTAAAATAAGCATTTCCCAATCCAGTCCGGGAAAACCTTCCAGCTATGTAAGTGGCTTTTATTATTTATATTTTTTCATCAAAAGGTCATCCTTTACACGAATTCTTAAAAAAAGAAATTTAACAAAAAACCAATGA